>CM059602.1:78460000-79005000 GCA_030412105.1 Cyclura pinguis
AACAATTAGTGATACAACTCAATATTTCCTCACACGGAGAGCGCCCTCTTGCTCAGTTCTGCTGCCAGCCATGGTTTGAAAAGGAGAGAGAAAGGAGGGAAGGATGTGACCAAGCAAACCACTTGGTCTATGGCAACTGCTCTGAAGCAACCTGCGGAAGCAAGCTTCAGCCGCACCCAATTCTAAAAGCCCTGTCTTTTCAAAGCAGTGTTCTCATCATGAGATTCCTTCTCTCAACCTGAAGCTTGGAATAGAAGGCCCAGGCCCAGAGACCTTGGAATGCTACCATAACGGGAAGAAAGCGGGGAGGCAGGATGGATGATGACCAGAAATATCTCTGGAGTTGAAGTGGTTAAGCAGATAGTCCCTTCAGCCCTTGCATTCCTCCTTTGAACGATCAATAGCCAATAGTCACAATGGCCATATTTTATTTCATATTTTATTTCATAGGAGGCACTATGTCTGCCAAAGCCAGTTGCTTGGGAACACAGGTTGTCCTCATGGCCTTACCACAAGCATGTGGTTTCTGACTGTGGGAAAAGTATATTGAACCAGATAAGTCTTGGGTCTAACCTTGCAGATTTCTTCTTTTCTTAGCCTACCAAACATTTTTGTTTTAAATAACTGCCTGTGTAATGTCTCTTTGGGCCTTATTCCATGTCTGCTCCTTCTTAAACCTTTAAATCATTCTTCAGCTCTCACTCTATACTGCCTTCTGTGGAATCTCTGGACTACTTTGTCTCTGGAGTATTTCCCAGTACATATGAGGCTGAGGAGAAGATACCAGCCCCATTCTCTGTAGTACACAGCCAATAGACTACTGGGTCATCTTTAATAGCCTCTTAGCTTCAATTACCCAATTAGACGTTTCCTCTATTTCCCCATCTCTGCTTTCCATCTGTTCATCTATTCCCATTCCCCCACTTTCTGCAAAAAATAATTTTTAAAATCCATGTGAACTTCATTTAGGATACTCTCAGGTGACATCTTTGGCACACAAGACTAACTTTGAAACCTCTCAAGTACGCAAAAACCACAGCAGTAATTTCGTGATGTCTGCATTTCAGATGCTGATTTCACACACATCTACATCAAAATACTATTAACGTGGTAGGGATTGTTGTCATACTACATTTTTGAAGTATACCAAACTATCTGCCATTCAATGAAAGGTACAAACAGAATATCAAAAGAAAATTGTCAAGTCTTTTTTTTTCAGTGTATATTAGGGACGTACTGTATCTACCACTTGGCTTCTGGGTTTTTTTGCTCTGAAAATGTTTGATTCAAGTGACCAAATGAAGTATACTTCAAAATAAAATATTCAGTATCTTAATGGAAGACAGTTACAGCATGTTTTCCATGTTAAGAGCTCCGAATTCTTACTACTATCCTTCTACAGGTAAAAGGTTTTCTGACAGGATATCATTTCTTCCCAATAAAAATAAAATAAAATCTGCAAGAGCTTGATTCTCTATCAGATTCGGAACCCGAAGACATTTCCTACCATCTTGTTGACCTTCCTGCCCCAGGTCCCTGCCACAGGTACTATTTCTTTTGGCTCCATCTTCTTTCTGTATGTACTGTTTAAAGCATATTCACACAGAGGGTGATGTTCGTATTAGCTCCATTACCCAAAAGCTCTGTCTGGCAGCATATAATATGAAATATGATGAATGAGTTCTGAATGAATTGTGCATTTGTTACACATACAGTTTGCTAAACCAGTCACGTAGGGACAGGAAGGCAATGGGGATGCTTTGCCCCCAGCAGCAATGTTTTTGGGGCGTTCTGGCTCGTAACCATGCCTCCGTGTGCTGCAGCCATGCCCCCATGCACTACGGCCATGCTCCCATGCACTGTGGCCACGCCCCCACCCCTTAGCCCCACCCCTCTCCCTCCACGCACTCCAAGCTCCGCCGCTGTGCTAAACTGTTCAGACTGGCTCTATTAGAAGTGGAGGCAAAAAAAAATCATCTCTGCATTTCCTAGGAATTAGGAAATTGCAGGGGATTGACTTACTTTGGGCTCACAAATGATGCAGTCAGGTCCCCTTTATTCTTATCCTTTGAAAAGTCATAGTGGTGAGACTATTTCTACAGCATCTTAAATTTTGCCCACATCTGCATTGACTCTTCCTATGCCACATTATTATCAAAATGATCCCACAGGGCATTATTTATCTGATGCCTTTCAGGATACCCTTCCTTCCCTGGTAGCTTACAAGAAAAATTGCAATTTTAACATCACAATAAACAAAATTTTAAATAAAAATATTAACTAAAAACTCATTAGCTGATGACAGATGACCCTTCCCTATGAGGGAAGAGGAGAGCTAGAAAAATCACTTTTTCAGATTACAGTTCTCAGCAGGTCAACAACTGGCTCCGCACATGGTGCTGCCAGCAACGGTTTGGGTTTTTGGAACACGGCCTGAATTTTCATGAACGTGGGCTTCTGGCAAGGGATGGGCTGCACCTCACGAAACCTGGCAGGAATGTTTTTGCAAACAGTCTCGCACGGAGGATTAAGAGGTCTTTAAACTAAGTTCTGCTGGGGAGGGAGACAATATTATTCAGGGCAAAGACTTGGCGAGTGCAGGGCGTAAAGGCCCAAAAGATATTGACCAAGTAGTACAAGCGTCCAATGGTGGGAGGAGTAGAAACTATAGTACAGGACTTGCAGGAAGGGCCCGGGGATTTAAGTGCCTCTACACTAACGCGCAGAGTATGGGAAACAAGCAAGATGAACTTGAACTCCTAGTACAACAAAATAAATATGATTTGATAGGCATCACTGAGACCTGGTGGGATGAGTCTCAGGATTGGAATGTAGGAACAGAGGGGTATAGCCTATTTTGTAGAAATAGACCAAACAAGAAAGGAGGAGGATTAGCCTTGTATGTCAAGGATGTTTTCACCTGTGAAGAGATCCGTGACTTAAACCCAGAAAGCCAGGTCGAGAGCATCTGGGTGAGAATTAAGGGAGCGAGAAACAATAGGGATATTCTGGTGGGGGTTTACTACAGACCTCCAATCCAGACTGAGGACCTTGATGACGCCTTCCTCAACCAAATGACTGCGCATTCAAAAAGGAGAGATACAGTAATAATAGGAGATTTCAATTACCCGGATATATGTTGGCAGTCAAACTCTGCCAAGACAGCAAGGTCCAGCAAGTTTCTTGCTTGTCTTGCAGACAATTTCATGGTCCAGAAGGTGGAAGAGGCCACAAGGGGATCAAATATTCTAGATCTGATCCTGACCAATAGGGATGACCTTGTTAATGAGGTAGAAGTGGTTGGATCTTTAGGGAGGAGTGACCATGCCCTATTGGAATTTGGCATTCAGTGGGAAGGGGAAAATAAGTGTAGCCAGACACTCATCTTAGATTTTAAAAAAGCGGACTTCTGTAAACTTAAGGAGCTGCTGGCTGACATTCCGTGGTCAGGAATAGTGAAAGAGAAAGGAGTTCAGGAGGCATGGGAGTTCCTTAAAAGGGAGATACTGAAGGCACAGTCTAAAACTGTGCCAATAAGGAGGAAAAATGGAAGGCATCTGAAGAAACCAGAATGGTTGAGTAAAGAACTCTCAGCTGAGCTAAGCATTAAGAGAAACGTGTACAGGAAATGGAAGAGGGGGGAAACCACCAAAGAAGAATTTAAGCAAGTAGCCAGGAGATGTAGGGAGAAGGTCAGAAAGGTTAAAGCACAGAACGAACTTAGGTTGGCCAGAGACATTAAAAACAATAAAAAGGGCTTTTTTAAATATGTCCGCAGCAAAAGGAAAAAGAAGGAGACGATAGGGTCGCTGTGCAGAGAAGATGGTGAATTGCTAACAGGGGGAAGAGAAAAGGCAGAACTACTTAACACCTTCTTTGCCTCAGTTTTTTCCCAGAAGGATACAAGCACTCAACCTGGCGGTTGGGGAGCAGGTGAGGAAGCAGGGGAAATGCGGCACATAATAGGTAGAGAGGTGGTACAGGAATACCTGGCCACACTGGATGAATTCAAGTCTCCAGGGCCAGATGAATTGCATCCTAGGATATTAAAAGAACTGGCAGAGGTCATTTCGGAACCGCTTGCTATAATCTTTGAGAAATCTTGGAGGACAGGAGAAGTTCCAGCAGACTGGAAGAGGGCAAATGTTGTCCCCATCTTCAAGAAGGGAAAAAAAGAGGACCCAAATAATTATCGCCCAGTCAGCCTGACATCGGTACCCGGAAAGATTCTGGAGCAGATCATTAGGCAGTCAGTTTCTGATCACTTAGAAAGCAATGCGGTAATCACGAGAAGTCAACATGGATTTCTCAAAAATAAGTCATGCCAGACCAATCTTATCTCTTTTTATGATAGAGTTACTAGCTTGATAGATGAAGGGAATGCTGTGGATGTCGCATATCTCGATTTCAGTAAGGCCTTTGACAAAGTTCCCCATGACATTCTTGCAAAGAAGCTAGTAAAATGTGGGCTGGACAGGGCTACTGTCAGGTGGATCTGTAACTGGTTGACTGACCGTTCCCAAAGGGTGCTCACCAATGGCTGCTTTTCATCCTGGAGAGAAGTGACTAGCGGGGTGCCACAGGGTTCTGTCCTGGGCCCAGTGCTGTTCAATATTTTCATCAACGACTTGGATGAAGGAATAGAGGGCATGCTCATCAAATTTGCAGATGACACCAAATTGGGAGGGGTTGCTAATACGCCAGAGGACAGGATCAAAATTCAAAATGACCTGGATAGATTGGAGAGCTGGGCCAAGGCTAACAAAATGAAATTCAACAGAGAGAAGTGTAAGGTCCTACACTTAGGTAGAAAAAATGCAATACAGAAATATAGGATGGGGGACACGTTGCTGGATGGCAGTACGTGTGAAAGGGATCTAGGAGTCCTAACAGACCACAAGCTGAACATGAGTCAGCAGTGTGATGCGGCAGCCAAGAAAGCCAATGCAATTCTGGGCTGCATCAATAGGAGTATGGTGTCTAGATCGAGGGAGGTACTGGTACCACTCTACTCTGCTTTGGTTAGACCTCATCTTGAATACTGTGTCCAGTTCTGGGCACCCCAATTCAAGAAGGACATGGTCAAGCTGGAGCAGGTCCAGAGGAGGGCGACCAAAATGGTGAAGGGCCTGGAAGCCATGCCCTATGAGGATAGACTTAGAGAGCTGGGTATGTTCAGTCTGCAGAAGAGAAGGTTAAGAGGAGACATGATAGCCATGTTTAAATATATGAAGGGATGCCATGTAGAGGAGGGAGTGGGCTTGTTTTCTGCTTCTCCAGAGACCAGGACAAGGAGCAATGGATTCAAGCTGCAGGAAAGGAGATTCCACCTGAACCTCAGGAAGAACTTCCTGACAGTCAGGGTTGTCCGGCAGTGGAATATGCTGCCTCAGAGTGTGGTGGAGTCTCCTTCTTTGGAGGTTTTTAAGCAGAGGCTGGATGGCCATCAGTCGGGACTGCTTTGAGAGTGTTCCTGCATGGCAGGGGGTTGGACTGGATGGCCCGTGTGGTCTCTTCCAACTCTACATTTCTATGATTCTATGATTCTATGATTCTAGCTGACAGTACAATTGGCCATAGTAACTGGGGGATTCTTGGAGTTGGTGGTCAAAAAAGAAACTCTTCAAAGCTCAAGGAGAGGTATTCCATGTGATGAATTGTGACCAGAAGCAGTGATGCTCTTTTAATAGTGTATCTAGAAGAAGAAAATCCCTCATCCATGTCACCAATAAAGTACATTTTGGAGAAGATAAATGTGTTCTTTTTCTTCAAAAGTAGAGTGAAGATTTTCAGGACCGTTCTAGTAACTGGGAATGTGAGAACAAACTGGTAATAGAAGACTGGCAAATATAAGTCTTTCAAACTTTAGTAAAAATGTCCAATAGGAGAAAGATCTCAGGCAGTCCAAAAAAAAAACAACAACACCCAAAACATTTGCGTCTCTTCTATACAAAAACTTATCACACTTGGTTTTTTCACTGTATGAGATCTTTCTCCTTGCAGAGCACATCTGCAGATTTTTCTTATATCTGTTCTTTTTCTTTATGCAAAAACAGTTTCTGCTCAGTAACTTCATACAATTCCAGATACTATTCCACCTGGTATTTTCAGAAGCTCCCTACTGCTGTGTGCTTACTTACTTCATAGTAAGTACAGATAGTTAGAAAGTAAGTAAGTCAGAAAGAGATATTAGGGTTTTATTTTTTTAAAAAAATCGGTAATACACTGTGCATTATCAGTTTCTAGCACAGATATTTAGATATTTGTTAACATTGGAGTTGGCTGCCAAATTATCCTGAGGGACCCAAATCCCATCTGATCTCAGAAGCTAGGGAGGGTCAGGCCTAGTTAGTACTTGGAAATACCAACCGCTATAGACTATCAGCAGTATCCTACATAGGCTACTTAGTTATGAATGTATAACTAAGTAACATCTCCTGGCCTAATTCCGCTAAGCGCATCTTAATATCCAGCAGCTGCATCAAGTTCAGCTGCTAACTGGGGGACAATGAAGATGATGTTTCCAGCCCCCTCTCACCAGTAAGCAAGGCTGCAAATAAGGAATTGTGACAAGGGCCCTGCTTCTGATTGCTGCAGCCTTGCTCCCTGGTGGGAGAGGACTGGAAACATTATCTTCCTTGTGCTTCAACTGGCAGCTGAGCAGACCTCCTGCACTTGACGTAACTGCTACCTAAGTTGGGCTGGGGGGCTGCTTTTCCAATTGTGACAACAGTGCCACAATTGTGACTACAGAGTCTGACTGAATACAGAGCAGTTACCTAACTGTAGGTTACGAATCCACTGCAATAAAGAGTGCCAGTCTATATTCAAAGGAAGGCAATGGCAAACTACTTCCAATTGCTTAAGAAAGTTGTATAAAACGTAGGAGATCATCATTAAGTAAACTTGCAGGCACATAAGTATGTTGGAGTTAGCAACCTTTGCATACCTATACTCACTACTTCCCAGTTTGCATGTTGCTTTATAGGAGTGTAGGCACAACACATATCCATGGTGATTTCCTGATTATTTTTTCACACCCACTCTCTTCCTGCATCATATAGCTTTCTCTGTTATTTGAGGTCTCATCCTTCACCTCATTCTCTTCTTCTGTCTCCTTCCTGTACATTAGCATGCATGAGAAAAGTCTCTCTTTATAAGATGCTCCAAACTTTCTAGATACCATGTCATAGAATTTTTCCTTAGTTCTTTTTTCTCAAAATGATAGACTTCTCTTGATGATGCACAAGCAATTGTGTGTAAAGCTACTTTTCATACATCATAAAGAAGCCTATGTTTAATTCTTCTTTGCTAGACTCTGTGTGTGAGTGGATGGCTGTGAGCCTGGTAGTTGTTCAGCTTCTGCCTAATCAATTTACTCAGCTTGAGAGCTCAAAACTATCTACCACATTTCCCAAAATCTCTGAGGGCCTATATAAGTGCTTTTCCATTGCCTATAAAATGGGACTTCTTTCCCTGTCTGTCTAAAAATTGCTGAATCCCGTCGCTGGGTAATAGTAGCAATGATAGCAGAATGCCAGAAAAATCTCATGTCATTTGAATGGAAAATAAAGTCATTAATCAGCAGAGGAATAGTTGGATCTGTTCTGGTAAGGAAATGTAAATGATTAGGAATAACAAATAGCAATAAAACTACAAGAAGAAATGTGGTTTTAACAAACATATAAATGAACAGAAGTTTTATAACAATAATAAATGGAATACCGAAATGGGTATCTCCAATGCTTGCTGACCAGACTCCTATTGGTAGTCTTAACCAGAGTAGATATATAATGAGATTTATGGAAGAGTTGCCTCACCATTTAACGAGGCATTTTATGGGTCTAATTAGAATCGCCAAAAAGATTCAGACCCTAGCTCTCTTTTCTTGAAGCTGAATCCGGCTCACAAATAATCAGTCCTCTGTGTAAGATTAGAATGTATTCTTGATCTTAAGAGGAAATGAAGAAGAGTTCTCTGAAGTCACTTTTCTAGAATCCCTAACTACAAACATTTTGGATAGTATTGATCCAAGAAGAATCTCTAACTAGAGACACTTGGGTAGCATCGATCTAAGAAGAATCTATGCTTCCAGATACTTCACTGGTTGTTTACAATGCACACTAAAGCATATTAACTGAACCTGGAAAATGAAGAGGAAAAAAGTCATGGATTGCTGGAACTCCTGGAATTTATTTATGGATGCTTTTCTGGAAGAAAAAGAATACGGCAGGTGTTGTTCAAAACCCAATGTCACATCTGGAAAGTCTGACATTAAATTGGACCTCCCAATTTTTCAGTGAAATCTTTTTTGGTAGATGGTTCTGCTTCTTGTGCAGAACAAAACCAAAGTAAAAATTAGAAGGAAGAATTCTCTTTGAGTGAGCAGTGTCAGAACAGCAAGAAGCCGCATGAATTTTACAGATGCATCCTGTTCTACAGGTTCACATTTCCCTCTAGCATGTAAAACAATCTCTCGCTCCATCAGATTCTCTTTCATACAGCAATAAAACATTGCATGGGGATGGAGGGATGCAATTACTTGCCATTCTCTAAATTTGCTCTCATTTTTCAATTTCGATGCTCCCATTAGAATTTTAGTTAAATAAGAATTGTTCTGTATTGTACTTACATACTCCTCACATTTGTCTCCCAGTGTTACCATCAAGTCTTACCTCCACTGCACTTATAACAGTTCTCTGTCACTAACTTGCTCAAACAAGAACCATAATTACAAGAAACAAATACTTGTTAAATTGGTATTTAATTTTTAAATATTGGTCTATATGTTCAGGCCTCAGATGGCAGATATTGGCATGTTCATGCACTATATATATTACCAGATAGTAACAAAACAAAAAAAACTAGGCATAAAAGGTTGTTAGCCCTATTCAGGCATTTAGAACAGGGTTGAAAAACACATGCAGGGAGAGGACTGTGCTCTCAGGTGGAGAGTGAGAACCTATCAAAGAAAGCATCCGCTATGGATGGAGGCTCTCCACACAATCATGCACACTGATTTCTCATAGGCAGAGGGACACGTATGTTCCCCTCATCACATGTGTATCTTAATCCTATTCTGAATACCTAAATAGAGCTGTGGTGTTCCAGGGAGAAATGTGCAAATGGGAGTTCCGTATCCTGTGGCAAGCATACGCCTTATATTCACACTGGGGAACATGGAACTGGTAATAATGTTGGGGGATATGATCTGAAGTGATTCTTTTGAGGACACATGGCTTGGAGTTCTGGTTAGTTTAAGGAGCAGGGCTACCATGGTAGTCCAGAATGAAAACAGCTTGGCTGCTACTTGTGCCTAACAGCCAACTGTTAAAATGCCAATTCAGCCAAGCCTTGGCAGTAAAAAGCAGGCCTAGTCTCAGCATCCCTCTAACCACCAAGGAGGATCCATTAACATATCTCCAAGGAGCATGCTGGCTAGTACACAACCCTATGGCAACTGGCTCTCAACCATAATCCATAAGTTGGTAGCAATGGACAGCTTGAACAGCACACATTCTTTGCTTTATTCTTTCCTAGATGAAGTTGGTTTGACTTGGGCCAGTTTCTCCTATCAGTAATTACATTTTCAACGACACTGGGGAATCCCTATTTGCTTTATACAAAAGTTCACTGAAGCTGTAAGCATTAAGATTTCACTCCAGCACTGTATGTGTCTCCTTTTACTTCCATTCCTTTCTGATAAAAACACTCCTACCATGACTTATCCTTGTGTGTGTGTGTGTGTGTGTGTGTGTCTGTCTGTCTGTCTGTCTGTCTGTCGTGTGCCTTCATGTTGTTTCCAACTCATACATCCTACCAAACATCCTATGTAATGGATGCATGAACTTGGGCTCATTACAGCATTTGGAGCAAGCCAGCACTATGGATTGCCAGCACTGTGGCTCATGAGACTTCTTCTACAAGCCTTGGCAGAAGGAAGGACAGGGCCTGGGGAGGGAAGGAAACTTTCATATGTGCTATATTTATATAGGCAGAATGACAGTAACTGTTGTAGCTATTGGGATTATTCCACTGCCTGCTCAGCCACCAAAAATTACTTTTGCTGACTCTGGGTTGCCACATTACATGTTTTGCTGGGTCCACTGCACTTATTCCTGTTTCCACGATCAGCTGACCTAGCAGCAGTCCTGGCCTGCTTCCCAACCACTACCTCCTCCATTTTAGTAGAATCACAAAGATCTACTCCTTGTGATGTCAGAAGACTCACTCCGCTAGTGTCAGGTTTTGCCTCTGAAATCTCAAGGAGTGAGATGCAACTGACCAGGCAACAACAAAGGGAAGTAGCAAAGGAGTTGGACAGAGACTAAACATCCATTGTTGTTGTTGGTTTTCTCGAAGAAAGCTCAGAAACACACACTACAGGAATCCCTTGCCTTTCAGTGCCCCTTTATCTGACAACTTACTCTTTTGATTAAGGACAAGTTCCATTAATTTAATGGAGGTTTCACTCTTACATCAGTTCTTTTTACCTATGGAGGCTTGCTTGAAACTGTTCACACACATGCACAGCTTACAAAGTGAGCTAAGAGGGAAGAAAGAGCACCAAGCCAGCTGAGAGGCTTTGCAAGCAGCATGTGCAAGGTCAATCCCAAGTCAGTTTCCATAGATCCTTCATGCTCCCTATAGTACAGTACATGGGTTCCATTTTCAGCCAATTCCATTTTCTAACAGTGGCCCAGCCCCTAACCTGTCAGATAAGTGGGGGAAGCCTGTAACAAATGTTGGGGTGAGTCAAGGAGAAATTACTCCATTGTGAATAATAATATCATGATCCACGAATCAGATGCAGCAGCCATCAAGAAAACACCCATGTTTCCTGCAGGCTCTCAAACATGTCAGAGAAACAGAGAGAAAAACTGAATTGGTAGGGCACTCTCTCTCAAATCCAGCAGCTAACAGCAGTGTCTGGTGGCCTCCATGTCAATGGGCCATGAATCTGTTTGGGGTTTTAGCCTGAACTGGTGTTATACAATTTGCCAAACACTATTCCCCTGCCAAATAGTCTATCATCTTGGATAGCTGCTTTGAAGTTCAAGCTAAAACCTGAAGTTGATTCACCACTCCAGTTGCACTGGAAGCCATCAACTGCCATATTATGGACTCGCCAGTAAATAAAGTGGTTTAAGGGGCTGGAAGTTAGCAAAGAGAGATTTAAGGGACTGTGAGGGATAGTGATGATAGTAAAAGGGAATCTAAGAAGGCAAAGGACAATGACGATGCGCAAAGGGAATTCTTCTCCAGCTCACATTGCAATTCAAGCTAGAAAAGAATATCAGGAATTTCAAAGCTGGTATCTATTGTGCCCCTGAAGCTGGTTTATGAGACCAAGTTGGAGAAAGATCATAAGTACCTCTAAACTGTGAGTGAAGGAAGACAATCTCCATTACAAGCCAGGAGGTAGTCACGTACACAGGAGTCCTAGCCCCTCCCGTCTGCTGACTCATGACTCTACCTCACCTGAAGCGCCTCCCTCTGGACATTTCCTTACATGGATGGAAGTTTCTGGACATTACCTAATATGGGGCGGGTGGTCTGTGGTTGGTGGAAAAACGCCGCAGTGGGTGTGTATGCTGTTTACCTGGGTAAAAAGGCCTTGCCCTGCCTCTGGCCTTTGTCCCGAACCTCCGGCACCCTGCTGCAGCAGATTTATATTTTTTTTTTTACTTTTATACTTTTGTACTCAATAAATCTGGCCTCTAGCCTTTGAACCAAGAAACATCTGGTCATTTGCCTGTTTCTCAGAAGAAACTGTCCTTCTTAAGGGCGTAGAAGGTGACAACTCCATAGCTGCTTTTAGGGCTGTGGGGATGGCTAAAGGGTGTGGAAAACCATGTATTCCATTCCAATGACTCCCGTTTAGTCAGAAAAAAATTGTGAGGTTTGCAAAGCTAGCCACTCCTTTAAGCCAAACTTTTATGAGCACCTGAAATTTGTTTCTGAGTCACAACTTGGAAGAGCTGAGTCAAAGCTTTGTCAGTATTCCTACCACATACCAGAGCTCTTTTCTCTGCTGGCATTTCAGAGAAGTATAATCCCATCTTTTCACGGAGACCTCTGGTTCCTAAATGTTTAATCAGCCTTTGGACTGCCACTGCTACAAATTTTCTTTTTATTCTTCAGTCAAAAGTTTCACTTTTTATTGTATTGTTGTAACTTTAATTAGTTTTGTTAAATACCATAGGCACTGAAGAGGTACTATGTAATATTTTACATTAATAGAATAAATGCTAAAGAAGAGTAATGTATTTCATTTAGAGTATTCTTCTTATTCTAAGAATGCTTCTGAAAAAACGATAGGCAATATGTTTAACAAAGAGAGTTGCAAAGGAAATCAATTCAGAGCTGGAGTGGGACAGATAAGCTGTGCTTTTCTTGCATAAAATAAACACTGTTTGCATGAGTGAAGTAAAAATTATCCTTTAAAAGTTATGAAAAAACGCTTTAGGCCTTGTATAAAATTTCAGTTTCAGGAAACAGTTCTAAGAAATTAATATGACATATCCCTTATATATTTGGATAAAAATACTAAATCCATAATTCAGTCAAAGTTAATTGTACCTAAGTCCAATAGAACTGAAGTCAGTTGCACATAAATGTCAACAGGGTTTGATTTATCAAAAGGTTGCTGTTTTGTGTTATCTGTAGGAAACAGATTTTAAAAAATCTAGATTTTATTATCTCCTGAGATCTAATTTTATCTGTTTATTTGTTGATCTCATGCAGATACCAAGAAACAGCAATCTTATACTCAAGGTTACTTTAGCAACTGTGACTGTTAGAGATTTAACAAAATTATAAAGGGTTTGATTCAGAATACTCTTCCTGTAGCATCTTAGTGCATTCTTTGGCATAAAGTCTATCAACATATAGCTTTGTATTGTATCACACAGAAAACCTGATATAATATCTCAAATGTGGGATTGTCGGCAAACTTTCCACTAACTATTGTACCATAGTTTGCAGAACAGCATTACCACCGGAATTTTTTACACCAGCCTGTCATTGAATCCAGTGTTTAAGAAAATTGATAAAGGTGAGTTTTACTCAGAATCTACAATCCCATGAGTAGAAAAAAGAGAAATGGATGAGAAATTCTTTACAATTCATTTGGACTAAAATTTACCCAATTTTCATCTCCCATAACCAGATAACAAACATGAATTCAAACTATGATGTGAGATGTGCTCATTTTTCAGCTTGCAGTACAATTTGCACAACATTAAATAGAAGGTGCATTCCAGAATGTGTGCATTTGAAAAATGCAAACATAGTTTCATCAATGAGATAAAAATGCATACATTCTGAAAATTGTACAAAATACCCACAAATTTTCATATAGAAGAACAATAATCTCTCAATCTGATATGGAAACTAATTACAAAAATTTATGGTGGGAACTAAAGAAACTTAATAAGAAACTTAGGCTGGAATTCATGATCAGTTACAAATGCATAACACAGAGTCGGGTGTAAGGAATATGCAGTGATCATAAAAGTCTGCCAATCCTGGCTTACCAGGCAGCAGCCACAGTAAGTGTCTGGGCTCTATTTTCCTGTCAATAGGGATGCAGCAGGCTAACATCTTCACCCCTCCTTCCAGTGATCATCAGTGTAAGGAGGAATTGCAACAGGGATCCTGCTTCTGGCTGTCATACTGGAGACTGCTGGAAGGAGAGAGGTGGGAATATCAGTCTGCTACATCCTGGGCAGCAGGAGAACAGAACCCTGTTGCTGACAGCAGCTGCTGCCCAGTAAGCCAAGACTAAGGGATCCAACCAGGAGATGCTACTTAGTTACAGAGGTAAGGTAGTTATATATCTAAGTAGCTGATCAAGAATACCAGCCTTGAGTTTTCCAAATGTCCATATCCCTACTTCAAATGAATAGTTTAAGGACCATATGCATCCTTCTGGATGATTTCCAAAATGTACTGAAATACTGATTGCATGAATAATACAGAGAATAGTTCTATATTGTTTGTTGGATTGCGGGAAAGATTCCAAGATTGTTCATCTTTAGTCAAATAAAAAGACAGATGCAGTCACAGAAAAGCAACATAAGGAATAGAAACTTATAAGCAAGTTGTCTCTAAAATGTGGCAAAACTACTATGAATTTCAGCAAGAATGAAAGGCCATTTGTCAATACACTTAACATAAAATGTCTGAGAAAGTACCTGATGTATAATTCATGTAGCTATCAAGTTAAACATAACAAACGTCTAAACTGTGGGCTGTAATATATCAGCATGTGAAAGATTCCAACAACACACAAGGTTCCATATTTGTTGCTGTTGTGGGCTATACTGTGTATATAAAACTTTCCCTTCAATCTTGTATTGTGACAGGATTTTCTTGAAACGTTTCTCAGTTAACTACAAAGACAGAATTTCAATGATGACTACACAATTTTATAATGCTTCATTATGGGTCTAATCTTGAGTGACCACACTTCAGAAGAAAAGTCCAAAACATCTGGAAGACCAAAGGTTGAGAAACATTACTCTAAATTAAGGTCATATGGCATCCAAGTGTCAAGTCTGTAGGTCCAAAAGATTTCTCTTTTTTCAAACATGTAGGATAGCAGGGTTTCTCTATTGGAAATCTAGTCACGTTAGAAAGGCTATGCCCCTCAGAATTAAAATTCTATCCATCTGTCTGTCTGTCTGCCTATCTATCCATCCATCCATCTATTCGAGCTAAATCTTGACAAGATAAAAGATTGTCCATACCACATATTTTTGCTATAGTTATTATGCAGGCATCATGCAATGGCAACCCCCTTTGAACAAATCTTGCCAAGAAAATCCCACAACAGGTTCACCATAGGGTCACCATAAGTCAGAAATAACTGAAAGGCACACAACAACAACAACAACAACAACAACAGCCATTACAACAACAACCACCATTACAACAAGTGAGTTATGTTTTTGGTACACAGCATATTCCCCAATGCAAATGCAACACAAAAACACAAAATGAAGTTTGTGCTTTTATGTTAGATAAATTGATTTTTTTCCCCATACCAATCACAGGAATTACTGAAGGACCCTAGGATTTCATTGGTTAATTTGGAAATAAACCAATCTGATTTCCCCTCAAACCTTTGTGAAACAATTGATTCAGTTTCCTAGCTATTTCAAGAGGTCTGAGAAGTACTCTCTCCATCCTTCCTGTTACTTACTTGGTGAATAGTGTGGCAAAGTAGGACTTTGTGGTGCAAGTTGAAGAAGACTATTTCCCACTGTGTCTTAAGACTAAAATGTAAAAAAAAAATCTTCAAGGTTTAGACTAGCTTATAAACTTGCCAACACAACAAAATTTCTTTTTGGTTTAGTTTTCTTTTTGAAGTCGTAGAGTTACCCATGTGGATTTTTAAAAAAGAAAAAAGAAAGGGACCCACAGGAATACAGTGTATGTGCAAGTATGTGTACGTGTGTGTGTGTTCATGCACACAGAGTTCAAGTAGTTGCTTCCTGTGAACATTTTAAAATGTGTGAACAGTGCAGTTAGAGCTCTCCTCACAAAACACAAAACACCTCATTCAAACTGTGGTTAATGGTATGATTGACCTATGGGTTATGATGTAGCTCAATTTAAAACACCATGGTTAAGATTAAGCAGCATGTAAGGCTTGTATGATACATACATTTACTGTTTATATAAGATCAAAGCAGCAGTCTCCAAACACTTCTTCATAGGCACTCATAAAGAGTGGGTGCAGAGGGTCAGAATACAGAGCGATGTTGGGGCATTCGGGATATGAATATGTCATAAAGCATGCAAATGTTGTTTATATACACTGCAACCTCTGCTGACATGACCTCCTTATATACGAATGTGAGGTTGTGTGAAGCCTTATGTCCAATTATTGCCAATGGACAGACTGGATGCACACCCGCACAAGCACAGGTGCACACATGTTGCATCTTTTGATGATAATGGGATGGTGCATTCGGATTTTTTGTTCTTGGAATGGAACCCCCACATATATGGAAGGTGCCATTTCTATGTAGGTGTAAGAAGTCGACAAATCTATTAAGAATATTAGCAATTTACTTTTCCAAGTGATGATTCTACTAGACATATCTTAGAACAAAAATGTCCATCAAACTCACTCTCCTTTGCCAATTCTTCTAACTTTTACCAAAAACTACAATGTAGAATAAGGCTAGATTTCCTATATATTTATTACTCAGAAAAGATCGAGGGACACATAAAATGACATGGTAGTTTGGGTAGAACAACAGTTCACAAAAGCTTTCACTTTCAGTTTTCTGGTGCCATCCTTTTAACAACACAAAATGAGAGCTGGCAGTTCTGTCCAACAAAACCTTATCATAGACTATGCAAAGCATTTTTTTTTTAAAGGCAATCTTAAGAGTGTTTCCTCCAAATTCATACCTCAGACCCCTATCTCTTTTTTTTTTTAGGGCCCATACAGATAGTATGGCTTAAAACAAGAGGTCTATGATGCCTTCATTTCTCTTGTTAAGTATAAGAATGATTTAAGACATGCAAGGGGGAAAAATGAAAAGTTGCCTATTTTATTTTGATTTTTCAGCAATATGCTATCCAACAGTTTTCTGTTGTGCTATATGACCTTTTTGTCTAGCTAGTATTTTGCTATTGATTTTAATTACTCAGTTTAATTTACTACATGCCAAGACAAAGCTGTTTACTCCAACTTGCCAAAATGTTGCTGTGGTCTCCCAGAGGAAGGTAAAATGGGAGAAATGTATACATTTCACTGCTGCATGCTATTCATTATAAAAAATTTAATAGATTCTCTTCCCATAAATGTCACCACTCTAGAATGTTACAGCCAAGTTTCACTCTCTCTCTCTCTCTCTCTCTCTCTCTCTCTCTCTCTCTCTCACACACACACACACACACAATACCAGCAAGGAATTTAAATGAAAAAGCCTTATATTATAAAAGGCTATGACTTGAAACAGCTTACATTTTCAGTGTTAATATTCATCTCCTAATGCGTAGGGGGAAACAGGCCATATGTTCCCCTTCTCTAAACACATGGACAGAAAGAGTGTGAAAGTTGTGGGTTTTTTTACCATTTTAGCTATTCTACTTTCTTAGAGAGAAAGGGGGGAGGTATTCAGAATAAGGACAACAGTTCAGATGTGTCTGAAGTGGTTTTGATACCCATTTCCTGTCCTAAAAACAAATGTTACATCCTTTCCTACCCTCAGCTTTCTAGTTATGGGGAGGTGAGAGCTTGATTGCCAATCACAAAATCGGCTTAATTTCCAGGTATCCAAGAAGATGTGACCCTCAAAGATACCCACTTTTATTCACATTTGCTAGAGATTTATGTTTTCTTCTGCTTCAAGAACAGAGGCACATTAGTATTATTTGCAATTGTACTTTACTTCAGAATTGGAATACAGCTGATTTCTCTCTAGTCAGACACAAAATTTTGTGGTTGATTTCTTTTGCAAAGCAAGCAATTTAATGCATTTTGCTTTATCTCATCAATTGACATGATTTCCAATATATTGTGTCCTACTGGCATTTACATTCTGCTCCAAATAACGTAGTTGTTGCTTTTTACCTTTTCCTGAGATAAATGTCAAGAATCACATATTCTGATAATATCACCAAAATATCCAGCAAGAATTAGGAAGTCCTCAGACCCCAAGCAGGCTTCCTTCATATGTAAAATCAAAGCAAATTACTGTACTGTCCCAGTATCGCTTCTGATCACCATATATTACCAACAAAAAGATGCTGAGTTGTCACTGAAATCATTTTGTCCCGGGTCACATCTCCAGATAGGAAGACAAACACATCTGAGATTTTGAAGATCCGCTGCCAGTCAGTGAAGACTGTGTAGACACACTTCAGTTAACAATACCCTTAAAAGTGAAGCTCCTTTTTACAAACTCCTTGGTGCCTGCTCAGTACCCCCTCCCCCAATCTTCTGTCTATCTGGAACTTTCTCAGGACATCAGCACTGGGAGGATATTGAGGAAGGACTGAAGCAACACAGACTTTCAGTGCCAGGTTGCAGTAGTGCATCTGCAGTAAACTATGAAATAAAGCATGAACTTGAAAGAAAGAGTTCTACTCTGGCCAATCCTCCTGTAGCTGTGTGTCCCTGCCTACCACAGGCAAAGTAAACAGCAGCTGCCTCTAGGATCTCTGAATGAGCATGCGTTAACAGCAGAGCACAGAGAAAAGGAGAAAGCACATGTCTAACTTGCCAGCTACCCACAGAATATTTAATAACAACAAAAAAGTAAGTTTGGCCACCAAAATGGAAATCATAACAAAAATGGTGGAAGAAAAAAATATCCCTGGATGCATTTTGGAGGAAGCTTTTAAATGGTCTCTAGAAGGTTTAAAATGTTTTTATCTACTCATGCAAGGCTTACCTCACCTGGTTGTGTCATTCCTTATATGCATATTGTGAATTCTGAAGAAAAAGTTTGCTGAAACATATTGAATTGCTTTTCTCTTTTGTGGTATCCCTATCCCTATTCTTTCCATGTATTTTTTTTTTATTTTCTGTTAAAGAAGTCATGTCCATGAACACATTGACTTTGTTAAGTGAGGTATACCTGTGATGAGTTCAATACCCAACTGGTCTCCATCAGCTTTAGGAAGCTTTGTATACTCCTGTTAGACATATTTGCCAAGAGGCTACTTTGTCAATCAGTCTGGCATAATCATAAATGTCATCATTGCATTGCCATTATGTATCTATTGATGGATTTTCACTTGCACACCTTTCTTTTTGCATCATAAATAGAAAGCATATATTGCTTTCTAGTCCTGCTTCTTCGTTTACATTTCAGAGTTGCTTCTGAGAATCATTTAACAAAGAGATTTTCCTCATTTAACGTGCTGACTATGAAATCTACTTTAGTCAAACACAAAATAAAAAAAAGTCTTTATTTTTTTTATAAATTATTTTTATTAAAATGAAACAGAGAAGGAAAAAAGGGCCAAGAAATACATATCTTATCTTTATGAGGGCACACCTAAAAGAATACCCTTTCCATAGCTAGTGTTTTATTTATATTCACCACTTGTCTCTTTAAAAATGTAATAACTACACTGATGGTTTGAAAACAACCTTGAAGAAGATCAGTGATGGAGGAAGAGGAAAGGATATCTTATAAATTAAAATGGTACACACACACACACCTACCTTTAGGTTACTTTCTCTGCTGCAGTATCATAGCTTTGCTAATAGCAACCTACTGTGTGCTTTTAAAGCAGGGGGAACCCACACTGTTTAATTAGAATGCAGTTGCTGCTTTATTGTAGCATTACTGCGAAGCGCACTAAGATGCGTTCCCACAGGCAGGTGCAGGTGGCTGTACAGCTCATTTAGCCTGGGTGAGTAATGTCAGTTCAGGAAAAGAGAGCGGCTTCTGTCTTCAAACTTTCAATCTGCCTCCATTATCTGTGATCAAGGTGGAACCACAGGGGAGTGGAATTACTGGCAGGTCTAGGACAAGTGAAGAGGCAGTGAATCTATAAGACATATTAATCATCTTTCCCTTCTTTTCCATGGCGCCAGCCTGTGCCTCCGACTCCCTGGCGCCAGGCAAATGGATTTGCTGTCCCCACAGGTACAAGCGAATGCCTTTCAGGGGCAAGCCATCAGAATAATAATTACTCACACTGCTGAGATCAGCCCTAACCAATCCAGAAGGGAACAGAAAAATATTATAGAACGGATGGATTTCCTGAACTCCCGTGTTAGTATTTATAACACTAGGCTTTAGATGCATTACAATAAAATGAAGGACTTCTTTAAAATGGTATCGCTCTTTATATGGGTTGCAAAATACTTTTCATAATATCATTTGCATGATATGAATATTTAAGCTCTTCACTGTTTCACACTTAACAAAATTTACCTCTTTTCGCAGAGTGTGAGGGGAGAAAAGCACATACTGCATCATTTTATATTACTTTCACCATATTCACTCAGTTGATATTATGAAGAGGTTGAAACTGGCATCCACAACATTAGGTTGCAGTCATATTCATAGTAGCCTGACAGTGAGACCCATTGAATTCAGTGTCGCTTTTTGAGAAGACATCTACAAGACTGCAGCCTCCAAAAACTTTGGGTAATCCTCAAAAAGCCACATGCATTACAGTTGTATCTATTAATTCCTTATAAATTCATGGAGTATAATGAGACTCTCTTCTGAGTAACACCAAGCTAGAGGATTCCATCTGTGCAGGTATGTTAATTTCCTTTACATTCAGTGCTGAGGAAGTATTATTTATGCATATATATAGGGAAAAGGAAAGAAAAATGTATGATGGAGTATATGCATACAGTTGAAACATATACACAAACACCCACATTTTTCCAGAGAAGCAAATGCATACAAAATATGTACATTAGGAAAAATGCATAAAGCGTGCACACACACACACATTTGAAAAAAATTATGCATGAAGATTACCAATTACATGCTTATCAATTCATTTTCCTAACATACAAGCAAAGAATAGTATGTGAATACTTTCTCTGTGGTAACTCAGATTACCTCCTCTCCATCTTAGGGCCTGCCTCTATCATGTTGATGCTGGTATTACTGCCTCCTGACTACCTTTAATGTTCAGGCTCAGATCTTACAGTGCAGATTTCTCCAATTACTACCACTCCAATCCCTTATAGTTCTTACTGGGAGTGAAATGGCATGCTCTCAATACTACTAAACCTATTGCTCCTTACTGTGGGGGGTGAAGCCAAATCAAACAATTTCTATTAATCCTCCTGACTGATTGATTGGTTCACTTAAACTAGTAATCACATGCAACAACAATAACAACCACAGTTTTACTAATGAAGAGAAACAATAAAAACTAAATTTAGTGGTGTATTTGCTCAAACAAATGGGTAATATCCAGAGCTTAGGCGATAATCACATTTCAATACACATCTTAACCGCAACACTGGACAACATACAGTATCTTATGTCAGCTTTGAACTCATACCTATTTTTATAAGATATGTACTGTTAAGATATATCGATCTTTTCATGGGTGACTTGTAGATGGCATGGAGTCACCATGTGGAGTGAGACATTCTACACAGTCTAAAATCAGCTGTTGTGTCCTTTGTGGCAATGTACCAAGGGAAATAAACTATATATGTAGATTCACAAAATTAATTCATTTGAAAGCACTTTTAGTTTTGACCTGCTAAAAGTATAAGCAGTGCAGAACCTGGGACAGACCTGGACAACATAGGAGTCTCCAGATGTTCCTGGACCTCAGTTTCCCTCATCCCTCATCATAGGCTATGATGGTTACAAGTTGTTGGGAGCTGCCATTGTCTAACAAGACCTGGAGGACCATACAGTCATACATTCACATCTAGGAGATGTATTTTTTTAAAAGGGGCAGAAGTGACTACCATTCTAATCCTGGTTTTACTCTGCAGCCTGCTGCAACACCTATTAGCCATCTCAGCCAGTCAAAACTTCATCAATTTCTCTCTCCTTTGTTGTTAACTGCCACTGAGGTGACTTCAACTTATGGCAACTCTATGAATGAGAGATCCTATCATCAACAGCCAAGTTATTCTATCATCAACAGCCATGTTCAGGTAATGTAGACTCAGGGCCATGGCTTCTTTGACTGAGTATACCTGTCTGTAACACAGTCTTCTACTTTTCCTACTGCCTTCTACCCTACCAATCATTATCATCTTTTCTAATGAGGCATGTCTTCCCTAGATATGCCCAAAGTATAACAGTCTCAGTTTAGTCATCTTGGCTTCTAAGGGAGACTTCAGGTTTGATTTGATATAGGACCCATTTATTTGCCATTTTAGCAGCCCACAGTAGCCACAGAACTTTTTTTCCAGCACCACATTTCAAAGGAGCTTATTTTCTATCAACTTACTTCACTGTCCTGCCCTCACAACTATTATATAGATACCAGAAATACAATGACTTGGACAATCATAATATTAGTATTCAATGATATATCTTTACACTTCGGGGTCCTGTCTTGCTCCTTTATAGCTGCCTTTCCAAGCCTTAGTCTTCTTCTGATTTCCTGACTGCACTCTCCATTCTGATTAATGACTGAGATGACATATGGAAAATCTTGAACTATTTCAATTTAGGTAAATCATTTAGGTAAATCATCTGTGGTTGTTATTTTTGTTTTCTTAACATCCAACTGTAAACCTGCCTTTGCACTTTCTTCCTTGACTTTCTGCAGGAATCATTCCAAGTCTTTGCTGTTTTCTGCCAGTTTTCTGCCAGTACACAAGTACGTATCTCAAACTGAAGATGTTTCTTCCTCCAATTTCACACCTCTTTCTGATGAGTCTAATCCTCCTTTAGGTATGATATGTTCAGCACACTAGTTAAACAGATAGGATGATAAAATGCAACTTTGCCTGATCCCCTTGCCAATTGAAGAACTCATTTCTCGCTATTCTGTCCTGACAATAGCCTCTTGTCCTGGGTACAGATTAGGCATCAGGACAATCAAATATTGTGGCACGCCCACTTCTTTAAGAAAGATCCATAGGTTTTCCTTACCTGCATAATCAAAGGCTTTGTTATAATCTATAAAGCACAGGTTGATTTTCTCCAGAAATTATTTGATGCACTTCATTATCCAACATGTGTTTGCAATACAATCCCTAGTGCATCTTCCTTTCGTGAACCCAGCTTGAACTGCTGATATCACTTTGCTTGCATAGAAAAATTATACAATGGTCCTGTGGTTACTGCACTCCCTGCTTTCTCCTTTCTTGGGGACTGAATAAGAATTGAGCATTTCCAATTTGTGGGCCATTGTTTTGTCTTCCACATTTGTTGACAGATTTTTGTCAGAACTAAAGTAGACTCTCTCTTTGTAGTCTGAAACAGCTCTACAGCAATGCCATCTGTTCCTGTGATTTCTTTCTCCAAAGTGCTCTGAGTATGGCTTCCACTTAATTTTTAAAATTATAGTTTCACCTTCAAGTGATTATTCTTTGAACAAATCTGTCATCCTTTCCTCTTTTCAATACAGTTCTTCGATATATTGTTTCCATCTGCTTTTTATTTCTACTTGATAATGTGATGTGTTCCACCGCTGGAACAGAGCATCCTCATTTTGGTTTACATTTTCATTTAATTTCTCAGATCTTGCAGAGGAGAGCTCTTGTTCTCCCTTTTGTTGTTGTTGCTGTTGTTGTTGTTGTTGTCGTCATCTTCTATTCACTGCACTGATTACTACAGTAGTTGCCCTTGTTCCTTTGCACAAGTCATTGAACAGTTGCATTCAGGGTTCTGACACTATTTCTGTCACTTTTTACTTTTGCTTCTCAATTGTCCTTCACTGCTTGAGGAGTTTCATCTGTCATCCATTGAGTCTTTTCTTTCTTTTGGCTGCAGATAGTGTATTTTTGCATTCCTTCCTAACAACATCCCTGGCTTCAGTCTAGAGTTCTTCTGGCTCCCAGCTAATCTGGCTTAATAGTGCAAATCTACTTTTACATGATCTTTAAATTCTACCGGGATGTTCTTTAGGTGGTATTTTGGCATGGATGGTCGGTTTAGTGTTGTTCTTTAGCTTTACTCTGATTTTTGATATTAGCAGTTCACGGTTGGTCCCACAATCTACTCCTGGTCTTGTTTTTGCAAAAGTTTCTGCTTCCAATTATGTAGTCTATTTGGTTTCTTTATTGGCTATCAAATGATTCCCATGTATGCAGTCACGTCCTGGGTTGCCTGAAGAATGTGTTTGCAATGAACAAATTATTGGCCTCACAAAATTCAATCAGTCACTCTCCTGTTTCATTCCTTGATCTTAGGCCAAATTTTCCTATAAATGCTGTGAATGGACAAGCAGTCTTGTATTCCTAACAGTCACCCAACAAAGTATTGTTATAATAATATGGGAACAAGCAAGTGTGGTATAGTGGTTTGAGTGCGGTACTATGGCTCTGAAGACCAGGGTTCAAATCCCAACTCAGCCATGCAAAACCACTGGATGATCTTAGGCAAGTTACATTCTCTCACTCATAGAGAGAGGCAAAAGGATCACACACACCCAAACAAATCTTGCTGAGAAATCCCCATGATAGGTTCACCTTACGGTTGCATAAGTCAGAAGCAACTTGAATGCACACAACAACAAAATAAGAGAACACAGAATCAACAAGGGAAGTGAAAGCACAAATGAGGCAAACCTTTAAGGACGCCTCATATGGAAGGCCATGTCTACTGCTGTTGATCAGATCTATCCTCACACTGAAAGGGTAAGGTGATGGGTAGAGACAGAGTAGCCTGTTTAACTTGACACAGTATACAAATAGTGCATACATTAATATGGGCTTTGGTACAAAGATCTCCCCAACACCCTCCACTGCCAGCAGAAAACCTCACTTGCTGTGTTTGTGATGTAGCTGTTTGTAACACAGCAAAAGAGCCTGCCGTTCCCCCAAACCAGAGATACTCTGTTTGTGCAAGTTCCTATGTGATTTCTTCCCCAAGACTTTTATTTATTATCTTATATATGCTATAAAGCCTCAGTCCATTCCAGTTTGTACAAAAGTTTATAGAGCAGCAGTAATACATCTAGTTTTTCCTATCATGATTTTTTAGATCTAAATCATTATCTATATTCCCCTAGACAACTGCATAGAACATTTTTTCTTTTTTTAAAAAAAGGATTTTGTACAAAAGTTGATAAATACTCTAAACAAGCTTTTTTCTAAGCCTAGTTATTACAAATAAATACTGTAGTTTCACTTGCCTATTTAAATTTGGAATTTGTATTTTTTTATTTTATAAGATGTTTAAAAACTAAAAAAAAACTAACCATGAATTTAGAGCTTTTCTTTAAAAACTGCTCTATAAAGAGACTTCAAATAATCACAGTTCAGCTGAGAAGACATACAGTAAAAGTCTTTTCATTTGGGAGATGTCTAAGTTTTATTTATTTAGTTATTAACTATAAATACATGAGTCACCTTTTGGCCCAGATACGGCCCTTAGGGCACCTTAGAGTTAAATATAAGTGCTCTACAAGAATCAGCTATTAGTTACAATGTCTAATACTGAGTAACCTAATCAAGGGGCAAGAAATGTTTCTTACCAGATTTTCCAAATGCCAGATGCTGTCAATTAACTTACACAGTATCCAAGAAAAACCTTTCTGTTATATTTTGAAGTATTATGTGGAAAGTGTCACCTCTGGAAATTAAAGTACAGGCTGTCTTTCATTATCACTCAATTGTCCTAATCAATCTGAGAATTAAAAGCAAAAACACCTTAATCATCTCATGCCTGCTACTTGCTATTAACAACTAACAGCTGCAAAAAAGCAGGGGGGGAAGAGGGGAAAGAAACCCCTATCCTATGTAAAGAAAAGGTAGAAAGACAAAAAATAAAACACATATTTTAGAAATAAATTAAACACACATGTATGGCAGATATGAGGAAAGGCATCCAAACTGACAAATACTTTTAACAAATTAATTTCTGCTGTGCACTGATATTCTATTTACGTAGGTAGCATTCAGGGTTTTTTTTTGTTGTTAGCAACTCACTCATTCAAACACAGGAAATGTTGTTCCTTAAAGACTGGTTTGGCAAATGTCCATATTAAAGATCTCTGTGTGTAAGTGGTAGAAAGACTTGCAGAGAACTGATTATAGCATGTGTGTAAATAAATACAGATGGCCAAAACCCTGCATTCTGTTCATAACACTCATGCTACAGAAAAACAGAACAGAAAGCCCAGAGAGGCCAGAGTTATAGTCAACAGGAAAAATGGTGGAGTTAAGTAATCTTTCAGACGTTCTCCTCCATGGTTAAGCTCTGCGGGGAGAATCGCAACAAGGGCACTGACCCCTGTCCAATCAGAATTCTACCCCGATGAACTTTTCCTTCAGTCCCCAGAATTTCTAGCATTGCTGTGACTTAAAACTTCAGCTGAGCTTTTAGATACGCAGTTTAGGCCTTGAAAGAAGAGGGGGCAGGCAAAGTTACCAAGAGAATGTGAGCACAACAAATATAAGATTTTTAGGTATGAATGATTTTTCAGTGTCTCATCTAGCAATGCTAGAAATTTGGGGACAGAAGGAAAATTTCACTGAGGGTAGAATTCTTATGAGGGGACAATGCCTTTATTTCACACACACACACACACACACACACACACACACATTGTAGGTAAACCCTGGTTCCTTCCTCATCCCCGCACATACAAAAAAACAAGTGCAAGCATATTATCTCCAACTGGATTCAAAGCCTATTTTTTTTCTAATATAGGTTTTAGTTGTCAAGGTCTACAAAAATGAATCCAAAATCAGATTTTTTAAAAGACAAACTCATGCAGAGAGAAGGAGGCATGGGTGAAAATAAATAAATTCAACAAAACTTTGAAGTGTGAAGTGCTCCTGTATCAAACCACACCCTTCTTCACAATCATTTATTCCATTCTCTCTTCTATCCCACTTTCTGTCAAACCATCACTCACTATTCCACAGCTAACTGAATGCATTCAGTCCTTACTAAGCTCTTTTCAGGCCAATTTTCTTGGTAGATTTCCCACCTATTTTTTAAAAAAATCCTCAAACCTTCAGTTTCACATAAGCCTCTTGATAACCTTCCTTTTGAGTGTATTTTGACTAAATTAGCACCAACAATTACCTTTGAACTTCAGAAACAGAAGGTGTGAGACAATGACCTGTGTTCCTTCTCCCCTCTTTTTTCTTTTCCTAGTTAGGTGAGTTGTTTTGAGAAATGATATTTGTCTAAAAATAAATTATCAATGTTGTTATATTTCTATATATATTTCTTTTATATTGTTGTTCTATTTCTGTTATATTTCTATTAGTGTGGGCTGCTTAATGCACCATATATGCTCACATGAATTGATCTGCTTATCAAAACAATTTTTTGTAAAGAATTAAGTGCAATACAAATGTATATTCAAAGGATGAAAAAAAAAACCTATGCCTATTCTCCCTTGTTATGGTATAGGTTTGGAACTACTACTCAGAAAACTGCAGAAGACTACTCAGTTCAAATCCCTCATCAAAATTCACCTCTCCATGAGGTTTTGGGTTAAACTCCTAGTTTTCACACCACACTGTAATTCATAGAACAAGGCTAAGTGGGATTGGAGAAAAGGATCCCCTAGCCAGGCAAGGCAGGCCTGTCTCTCCCTCCTGCCAAGAATTTTTATTTTTTCTTCTTCTCATTTTGCCAGTGGGAGGGGAAATACTCACACCAGGCTAGGTGCCCAGTTCTTGGAATTTAGAAGGGAACAGAAAATCTGTCTTTGCCCTAGGATACCCTATTTCTGCTGGATCATAGAATCGTGCCGGAGGACTGAGAGATTCCTGGAGAAGTATTCTCAGATTTTTTTAAAAAATAGAGCTCGTTATTTTTATTTCTATTCACATTTTCCTACTTTTTTGGGGGGAGGTCTTGTGCCCCAAACCTCCATGAAAGCAGAGGGCTCACTGTAAATGTCTTTAAACATAATGCCCAAGGAAGAAACAGGAAGGGTACATGTATGGGTACTTGGCCAGCTTTATTTTGAACATGAGTACATGTGAAAGGAGAATATAATATAGGGAGAGGGGTGGTGGTGATGGTGTTAGGCTAGCCATGTCTTAATAGTTCTGTTGTGAGAGAGAAGTGTTTGAAGAAGGTAATGAAGAGTTGTTAGTTTTTACATGTCCACATTCCCCCCTCCCCAAGAGGCATAGTCTTGAGACTGACAAAAAGAGTCCCATACAAAGGTTCATACATTAACAGACATGTGTGATTTTTTTTTTTTTACCCTTCTATTAGCCCTAAGACTGCCTAGATGAGTCACATTCAGACAGTTCCTCATCCCCTATCAATGGCTGACAATAAATAGTAGTGGTTTGGAGTGGCAGTGGCATGTAATATTTGGTAGCTTGTTTGTAAGAAATGAGTGATATGCATTCAAAAAGATTTCGCAATAATTATATACTACTTAAATGGCATTTGGAAAATATCTCTGAAGGAAGCCTTGTACTTTCTACGAGTAGTATTTGTCATTTTTAAAAATAGCTGTAATTTACACTATTGACATAAATAGAGCAATTGGTCTAAGAACATTCAACATTATTACATATAGTCACCAGAACAACAGTGAAACCATCAAGTTTTAAGTTTCAATGTCAAACTATTATGTTTATGAGAGAGAGAGAGAGCAAAAGAGTGAGTGCAGACATCTGGCTATCAATAACTGTAATTTAATATACAAATTCAAGAGCATGAACTAAAAATCATATATGCACAGAACTACATCTACACCCACTGAATCAACAAATAGTAAGTAAACATTTACATAAGTTTAATGAGTCTACTTAACTTGTGACTAACAACTGGATTTCGGTAGGAATTTCTGAACTTGTACAAAAATTGTGTTACTTGTACCACACCATCATGCCACTACAGGATTGATCTAGCCCAGTACAACATACTATTATTGGTAGTTTCCCTCTTGTAGAGATCTCTTCCATTGGTGCTTCTGGCAATCATCTTAATGAGTGATAGCAGAGATGAAACCATGAACCTTCTGCATACCAAGCATGTGTTCTACCTAATAGTATCTGGTCCTTCCCTTATCTAGGAAATCTCCTCCATCCCTATTATTTTGCATGGAGGAAGCTCAGAATGTGAAATCTCCTTTCTCAAAAAACCTGCCTCTGTTTCAAGTCTATCCCAAACCACATCCCATCTGTTTATTCTGTCATTTGATCTGTTAAAATTTTAACAGATGAAATGGCAGAACAAGCAGATTAAGCTCTGTAACACAAGCAGTAACCTTAATCATTTACAGTTGGTGAAGCATCACTGAAGTTGATAGGGTTCAGGACTAGAGTTTAAACAGCCTCTAATTTCTATAAGGAGCAGTGCCAGTGAATCACATCTGCCTGTAAGAAACTATCAAAAAAAAAAGCCATAGCATAAGCATACTTGGGCTGGCTGTGATTTGTACCATGTACATATTCTGTAGCTTTCTCTCCATTTTTTAATGGAAAACTGAAACTTTATTGTTACTGCACAATATGAGTGGAAGGCAGGATACCTTCAGAGTTGCATGATTCAGGAAGAAATTTGCACAAAGTGTATGCATAATATGGAACAATTTTGAACAATGCACAACACTGAAACTTAAAAAAGGAATAAATTCCTAGATGATTTGATTAAACTAACTGGGTGGGTGGATCTACAAAATAGATTATGCATAGTTACACAAAAACCATTAGATTCTACAATTCCTCTGGAGAAAACAATACATTGCTGGGCCCAAATAAATAAATAAAATGATCTGCCAATTTGAAAAATTCTTAATCTGCATCAATTTGTTGTGCTGATCCATTGTGATAGAATATATTGGGAGCACACTGCCATAATCCAGAGGCTCTTTGCATGAATGATAGTTCTGGCACACTTAGAGCAAAGTCTTATCTAGTCAGTAGAATGCCAGGGACTATCTCCTGTATGGCACAGTATGTCTTGAGCTGAACCCAGTAAAGCTGAATATGGAAATCAATTTCTGTTGAGAACTCCATGCTCACATCCATCAATTTTTGGATTCAACCTCTGGATCATGTTCAGTATTTCAAAACACTGGTGGTATTTCAATTTTCCAAGTCTTTAGGTTCAATAATTTTTTCACCAATTTTTATGATCTTGCATGCTTTGTCTTTGACCTGCTTTACTATATGCATTTTTAATTTGCATTAATTTAATCTGTTCTTGTGAGAATTGCTTGAAGAATAAGACTCATAGAAACCTAAAATAAATTTTAAAAATAACACGAAAAGAAAATGACCCTGAATCTGGATTGGAAGTGGATACTCGTACCATAAGAAATAGAATTAGAGTAAAAAAAAAAAAAAAAACCCTTTGGAAACACAGGATTGAGACCAGACTCCACCATGCTTAGAGCGGACTCACGAAAAAAAATCAGACGTAAATTTAATCTAGTTGATTCCAGTGGAACATCTTGAAGCATAACTAGACCCAAGCCTAGATCCAAACCATTTGGTTAGCACAGTACATGTTGAACATCAGACGTCATACTATGACAGAAACATGAGCTAGGTGGGTCATTTTAGTTGCATGATAAACCAAAATTGCAAACTGTTTTTCACAAGCCAAGATGATATCAGCTATAGCTAATCCTACACACTGGGCACATACAGTATATGTACTTTTTCATCTCAGATATCTGTTTAAAAATTATTGTAATATTAACTCATATGGAAAACTACTGAAGCAAGAAATAAAAAGCAAGAATTGTTCTATGAACTATGCATGGATATGGCAGCTATTCCACCAGTATAGCAGCAATGTATTTCTCTTTCCCATTAGCATAATTAGCACACAGTGTATGCTATTCTGGTAGAATAGTCCCCAAATATGCACTCAGCATGAAAAGAAAAGGAAGCACCTATGCAGAACAACCAAAAACAACACAAAAATAACAGACACAAAGACCATGGAAAAATCACCAATGCCCACCAAACAGGGATTGTGCCAGCGAAGATACTCACATGTCATCTGTACAGTGAGTGAGACATCATGGGCATGCATCCAGCACACACCCCCATGCAGGGATGGCTGGTGGATTTGCCTCCACAGGAGCAGCAAATCTACCACCATTCTTCCCACAGCTGCTCCAAGTTGAATGGAAGCTTTGCCAGGGCTGAACTAGGGTCCAGTATTAGCATTCCTGTTCAGTTCAAAGCAGCTGCAGGAAGAGTGAAGGTAAAAATCCTCAGTGGATTTGCACTTCACAGGAGCAGACCCACTAACCATCCCCGCACTGTTCAATGGGTTGGATGCAGAGAGATTCTTACTGGAAAGAAAGGTCCGTTAGGCCTTTCTTCCAGAAACAGTAGAAGGGCCCACCTTAAGATGACAAGTTTACAAGAAACAAGTGAAGGTAGAAAAGAGCTTTTAGGCTTTTCAAAAGGAAGAATATTTATTTTTAAAAATCCATTCCTGATCCTTGCTGGACTATTCCAGAAGAATAAACATAGTAGGCAGATATGCTCCAGCATGTCCTCCTGCATGAAAAGAAAGAGAGAGAGCATGCACACAACAGATGTGAATAAAAATGTGGAGTGGTTAGCTCTCAGTTATTTCCTTTTGGTACAAGAAAGAGCAGTGATTTGAGCAACCCTGGCTGAACCAGATGATGTAATGTGCCTATAACGCTTTGAGATAGGTGGCAGACAGAGGGAGCAAGCAGGCAAGAGAAGAAAGGTCAAGTTTCTAAGTTTTCTCTGTCTAAACCATTTTATCCCTAATGAACAAGAGACCAACAATAAGTACAATAGCTGCTGCATCTTCCAGTATGTCCTATGAAACCTGGACTATTAATGGATGCACGGCCATGGTTTGGAGGGGGTATAGGACATTACATAAGGTTATTATTATTATTATTAAGGGTCCTTCCCTATGCTATTCCTACCCCAACCCACCCAGAATTTTACCCCAGTTTAGCCAAGTATTCTGCCAGAATAGCAATTGTGGCATTGGTTATTATCTGCCAAATCTCATAATCCCTTAGTTTAGGTTTCCTATATTCAGTTTATTTGACATATGGGTTTGCTCAGTGAATACCTTACTTTAAAAAAAGTCTTCTTTTTACAGCACACATTCTTTGGATAGTGTGCCTTTTTATGTGTCTTTCACTTGCAGGATAAGCCACATGCCTCCCACACAGATCATCTATGCAATGAATTTGACACAGCCAAAAGGAAAAGAATAAAGAGGATGATATGTCGGTAACACAATCACTCTATTGAATATAAAAATGCTCCAGTTTAGAGAGCAGTTGTTTTCCTGAACTGCTGAAAATAAACCTACAAAGAATTCTGGTAGACTCAAATGACTCATCCTATTTGAAAATGCTTAAAGGGAAGGTGGGGTAGCAAATGCATAGGTCACACTTTAATCCAAATTCTGTTTTATCCAAATAACTTCTGTGTGTTTTTGCTCCTAAATAGGCTTGCAAGCTCTTTATTATTGATTTCAAGATCCTCTAATAAATGTCTATTCCTTCCTTTCTTCCTTCATTCATCCATTCAATATTCTACCTTTCTGCCACCATAGGAACGAAACAGCTTAGAGCATGAATTAAAACACGATGCAGCTAAAAACCATAAATTATAACCTTACAGTGAAACTTAGAAGTAAATTAAACATGATATCACATTAAATCCAAGCACAGAATTAAAACAGTTTAAAAAAAAAGTTTAAAAACATTTGAAAAAATAACAAGGGAAGAAAGTATAACAACATTCCCATTAAAGACCCTCTGCAGTGGCCTGTTAGTGGCCAAAAGTCAATCTGAATAGAAAGTCCTTGCCGGTTGGCAAAATGAGAACAGAGAGGAAGCTAGATGAGGGGTGAGCTCAGAAGATGTGAGGCCAAGTGATTCCTGGCCATTAGTCTGTGAGGTCTCTTATTGTTCAGTACTGCCAGTTCCCCAGTTGCTTTTTGAACCAAGAAGGGCAAGACTCCAATATGCACACTCTCTCTTCTCTAAGGGTTCTATGTCCACGATAATTAATGTGTGATTACATTGGAGAGAATAAAAGGATAAGCATTATTCCCATCCTGTTACTTGGTGATGTTCATCAAAATAATGATTCTCTTGAAGTGGAAATCAGCTGTGGGTAAGACAACTTTAAGAAACAGGTGAAGAGAATTTTAAATGAAGCTGAAATTTTACTTTGAACATAAATAAAACACTCCTTTTGTCTTGTCTGAAGGAGGAGGTGCTGCAGATGTTGCTTCAGATTGCCTTCCACTTTGTTTTAATTCTTGCTGCTATGGAAGAAGAGCTACAATGGCTTGGGAAAAGCTATATAAGAATTTCAAGAAGCCAATTATAATGCATACACCAAATGGGATTTTTGGGGTGGGGTTGCCGCCTAAAAATGGAATGGTGTGAGTCAGTCTTCCTGAGAAAATTAACTGTGAAGATAGTATTGCAGAGATACCATTTAATATTCACAAGCGGAAAAATTCCAATTTTCTTGAAAAGGAGATGCTAGAGTTCAATCCATGATTAGAGAGATGGCAAAAGGAAAGTGTAAATTATGACTATGTTAAACTTGTCTTCAAGAAAGTGTAAATTATGACTATGTTAAACTTATCTTCAAGTAATGCAACATACAGCCATTATTTTAATTTCTAAGAATGAAAAATGCACATTATTCACACACTAAAAAGGGATAAATCTGACAAAGGTAGCAATAGACGTCCAAACAGCTATTGAGTATCTTTAAAAAAGAAGAAGGTGAACCGTGTAGTTGACAATAAAGTCAATCACACAGTTCAAAGAATGATGTACAAAGCTATTTATTTACACATTTATTTATATAATACCTTTCATCCTACTGGATTTCAGTGTGGCTTGCAAAGGTGTAAAATAATCAGTACACAGATGGAGTAAAATCAGCAGATAAATGATAAGAATATATTAAAAACAGCAGCCCAATTTTATAAAATCCAAATGTTTAACTAAATAAAAATGGTTTTGCCAGGAATCCAAAGGATAATAATGGAGGGTTACAGACAGGTGACCATTATGGAACCCTTATTCCACAGTGAGGCAGTATAATCAAGAGAAGAAAATTCTTCTCTTCCTTAGAGCCATCTCACTTCTGTTGGGGCAGATAAATGAAGAAGTGCTGTGAAATATAATTTTAAAGTGAAGATGAGCTGATATGAGAGAAGGTGCTCCTTTTGCTCTTGGTCCCCAAGTTAGGCTTACAGATGTGCTTCCATTTTCACTGGGGTGGTGAATTGATCCCAAGTTTTAGTCCAAAGTTTTAGAGAGCCCTCCAGGGAAGTTTTGGGAAAGCAAGTTGAGTTCAGCAACTTGGATAGGTCCTTTAAAATTCAGACTAAAACTCGGAGCAATTCACCACTCCACTGATGTGGCCACAGAGCACCAGTACCTTGAATTGGGCTTGGAAGTGAAAAGGCAGCCAGTGAAGTTCTTGCAAGGGGGGTGTAATGGGAACAAAATATGTGGTACCAGTCAAAATTTTGACATCTTCACTCATGTAAGCTTCCATGCCCTCTATATAGGCAGTATTATATATATAATGAATTGCAATCATCTGGCCAAGATATTACCAGACCATGAATAACTATAGCTAGATCAAGATGGTTCAGTTTAGTAGTCATATTTATTGAACCAGCAATAGCTGCTTAAAAAAAAAAAGACTGTCCATCACAATGTCTCCAATGCAAACTGACCAGCAATTGAGAAAGGAACAATAAGAAACATAGCCCAGCACTAAGTGCAGTAGCTACTCAGACAGCCACATAATTATAACGGCTACTATATGGAATGGATTTATACACAACACCTGGCTGCTGAATGAGAACTATCAAAATAAACACTAGTTAGCCTAGACGTCTGTAGCATAGCTAGTAGGTCCATGATCTGAAAGGAACTACAGTGTATGCAAGCAAAACCAGATGGATTTCTAACAGCTAGCCAGTCTCCACACCTTTCAGTTGAGCATTAAGATCAGCCTAAGTGGACAGGAAAGCAAAATGTTACATACAGAAGGAATATACATAAGAATAAAAATTGTATATGCATATTGTACATATATTTTTTCCTGATAAACATGGCAAAAATGCAGTGTTAGAAAAACAAATGTATCTGTAGAGATAATAAGGAAGATACTGCACACCTCTCCTTGCATGGTATAGTTATAGCTACATTTTGATCACCATACTCAGCCATTCCTTGTTATTTAGCGCATTTTTACATCCTTTCACTTCTGAAGTATCTATCAAAATGATGTCAATTTCAAAACTAATTAGGTTTCATATTTTTGAAAAATAGACATTTGATTGTTAGATTTAGATTTGGGTGTGATTTAGCCATTTTAATTATCAAAGAAAGGCTGAACACTTAGGAGTACAATGTCTAAGTAACAAAAGCTGTTTCAACCCAGGCATTACCGAGTTGGTAAGTTTTTCTACTTATGAATAAAGTTTTAGAATGACATAGGCTCTACATATAAATTTTCATATATACGTTTTAGGTAAGTCAGTGTCCTCTTTTGTACTTCTGCTTTGTAATGTCTCACTTCTCTGTTACCGCTGTTTCTAGCCCGAGCTTGTGGGATATTAAGATATCATTTGATATCAATAATTTGGCCTTCTGTACCCATTCCTCACCACGTGCTTGCGAGGCCCCCGGACAAGCACACACACAGGCGCAGCCAACAATAGCCAAACCATTCAAATCCCAATCCAGGCAGGCCAACCATCGCCGAATGCAGCTTCAAGAGACCTCAAGGCAAGTATAACATTATGTATGCATGCCACTTACAAAAGATCCCCTGCCCCGCACAGGCAGCTTGATAAGTGGACTATACAACTCTCAAGCACTCCGCGTTTGCATACTGGCTACTCTATTGACAATCTGGTCATAACTCAATCATCTAAAGTACTGACCTTTTGGAGGCTTTGTCTCCAGCCTGAAACTCACTGTTATCCCCAGGTACGGATTAGCCTGCGGCCACAATTTTCCCTATAAGAACCCCTGACTTTGAGTATCTCGTTGGATCGCTCGTGACTTGCCTCCCGAATTGCTGTCTCTCCGTTTGATGAGCCTCCCCTCAGCCCCATGTGCTGAGAATCCACGCTCCCCAGCTTCTTTGCTATTACCAGACTTCAGGACAAGTGTAGTATTTCCCACACCAAACCTCCTCTCAAAATCCCTCTATCCAACTCCTACCTTTTATTTCTATAGTTCTTGTGTGAGTGTGTTGCATATACGTGTTTGACTGTATTTCAATAAAACAATTATTATTATTATCAACTTGTGCCTTATCATTGACTCGGCCTGACCCCGTAGACATAGGGTTCAAGATCTTGCTACGTTACCCTGCCTCTCGCACTGCTATCTAGTGCTCTTTGCTAATTCCCTCCCCATTGTTTGAGCACATTTAGGTGTCCCTCCCGGGACCCCCAGAAATCAGGGTAACATCTCTTTTGATTATATGTCAGCGGGCAGTGTAACTTCATATCATACTTCCTTAAATTATAGAATAATCTATATGAACTAACTCACTATATTAAGAGGATTCATCTTATCCAATATCATTACTTCAACAAAATTCAGATTTTACAACTCAAGAGAAGATGCAAAATCACTAGAACATCCCATACACATTCTTGAAAGTCTATGGAAAATGGCTACTGAAGAGTTTTAGCATGTGATTCATTCAAAAACAGATTTCCCTAAAATTAGTAGCAGGTAAGACCCAGTCCCATGTGTCTTCATGCAGCAATAAAGTCCACAATGTAGAATGAGGCTTTCTCCCAGGTAAGCTTCATTCCTACACACAGCTGTTGGGTAGTAAGACTCACTGAGTAGAGTGAACTGTTCTCCCAATTTAACACGTATAGCACGCCATTTCTATTATTGTTATATGCATAGGTTTCCAATGTAAACCTTACAGTAGCAGTAACAGTCATTAATGTAGTTAATGTGAATTATGAATAATCAGCAACCACACTCTACTAATTTTCAGTCAATGGCCCAAATCCAACTGCTAATCTCAACTAGAATAGGCCCTTGAAATTAATGGTATTTACATGTAGGTACTGTTCAGTAATTGATGCAAAATGTCTACTCTGACTGATCCTAGCAATTGGATTTACTTTGATGTGTTTCTGTTCACTGAGGACTCTAACAAATGAGAGATTAGTTGTTGCTATGTGCCCTCAAGTCATTTCCAACTTACTGCAACCTTAAGATGAACCTATTACCAGGTTTTCTTGCCAAGATTTGTTCAAAGGTGGTTGCTTGAGCCCTCCTCTGAGGCTGAGAATGTGTGACTTATCTCTAGGTTTCCATGGTTGAACGGGAATTCAAACCTTGGTCTTCAGAGTCATAGTCCAATGCTCAAACGACCATATCACATAGATTACCTGTTACAAATTGATGCAGAAATGTACTAAAGGGAAATTTGCATCAAGAAATGAAAGAAAGTAAACAAAACAGACAACATAAAAAACAACAACACCTAGGCCCTTTTCGCACAACATCCGCCATGTGAAAGGGCCCCTCAAGCGTCACATGAATGTGAGGAGCGGTTCACATGACGCACTCACAGTTGCGTGATGCTCCAGGGCCTGGTAGGCACCGCTTGCACACTTTTTCATTTTTGGCTTTGAGCCGAAAATGGTGCGCGATCGTACATCACTCCAGGGCCCCACGCGCACGTGCCATGCGTGCGGAGCCCCGGAGCCACGGTGCTCACACTTCCTGCCCCAGTGCAGCCTGGAAAACTCCCAGGCTGCACTGCGGAAGGAAGAGGCGGGGCTCTCATGCAAGCAGGCAGCAGCTGTGGAGCTGAAGGAACTGGGACGCAAGAGCCTCTCGCTGGAGGCTGCTCACACGATCCCCACACCACAGCTCCGTGAAAAGGTGCATTACGGAAAGGGCCCTAGTAAGGCACAACATAATCCAAAAATAGGATTATCCTTCTTAAAGTTTTAAATGTTTAGTATACTATGCATTTTCTTTGTAAAATTAATTTTATACTTTTCTTATTAATAAGGTATAATGGGCTATATGTTATAGCACTGTAGGGTTTTGAGGAAGTCTCTCTGGTTGCTCATTTCCTGAATATTTTCATATGGAAATAACACAAATTAAATTATCTCAAATAGTAGAAGATATTCCAGCAGAACACTATTTTCAACATAAATCATTTTCCCCTCAAGTCATTTTATAGGTGCAGTAGTGTTTCTGTATTTGTGTTTTTTCATTAAACATAAAACGATTAATTCCACAAGTTAATTTGCATCCCTCATCAAGCCACCAACATGCAATTTAAATATCCCAATGCTTAGAGATATTAAAGATTCATTTATTGAAAGAAGCTTCTTGTTTAGATGCATTTTCTTGGTAAGTGCATGTAGCTGTTAACAGTTCTACAGTATTTTTAACAGCCACATGGACTGCCAAAACCAATCAATTAATTAAACAAACAGGTTTTGAAAAACTGTACTTTTTTATAATACTGAGAATGAGACCATGCAACCTATTTAAAAAGTGAACTGCAATTCCTAGAAGTGTCCAGGAGAGAAATTCGACTTTTTCTTTCCCTAGAAGGGCAGTTTTCAAAGCCAAAGGCATCAAAAGCCATAAAACTGGCTTTGGGAAACTGCCCCAAAACACATTTTGCCCACCCCACCCCCATTATAGGCAGAAAACAGGGAGAAAAGTAGGACATGGCAAATTGCTATATAACGTGTAAATCAGAAATACCGAACTCTGTCTTAAGAAGAGCAGCTTTGGGCAATATAAACTGAGTATGATTCCTCACTTGATCATGGAAACCCACCAGGTGACTTTGGATCACGCACTCTCAGCCCCCAGAAAACCCCATGAAAGGATCACTATAGAGTTGTCATAAGTTCGAAATGACTTAAAGGCACACAATAATGATAACAATCTCCATTAAATAGCGTAGCCCACATAAATCCACTGGGACAACACCAATGCAGGTAATGCAGGGAAAGAGCAACAACTGTGCCATTCTTATTCAGGTACCTGCAAAATTCTTTGATATCAGCCAAGTACAGTACTTGAAATGACTCAGCAATAACATACTATAAAATACTGGTCAAAACACAGAAGTTACGACCAAGTCTATAAAGCTGTCATGCTAAAGCAGGCAATTAAGAATTAGATGCAGTACCTAACAAATGGAAAATTATATTTATCTATATATCATGCTTAATAAGCAAATAAAATCATGATAGAAATACCATCTCCTTGTCTATTTTGCTAACATGTTTGTTGCAAGCTACTTAGAAAACAAATAACTTATTGAGCAAGAAAGCGACGCACATTAGGTTTTTCTCTCAAAATGCAAGGAAATAAATTTTTAAAAAGCTGTCAAAATCTGTTTTTCTAAATCCTCACTTCATATGTGTTCATCATCCATCTTAATTCTGTCTTGAAGAAATAAGACAGACACGACTATTAAAGGTACCACCAAAAGAAGTAAAATGGGTGTATCCCCTACTCATTCTACCCATGGAAACTTACTTGGCATTGTACTAACACCAGCCACAACACTGATTTTGTCTAGGTTACAAATAGAAGATGTTACTTAGTGGAAAAGCATGTTAATCTAGCAAATAACCAAAGAGAGAGTTAGCATCAGCTAAGTATAGAGAGTACTGGATCTGTTAAAATGTCCACTTTAGGACTGACTTGACTTCTGTTTTTATACCTTGCACAAATTTTTTAGACATCTTTAACTGCAGCGATTTGCAAACTGAATTACAACTCTGGAGGCCAGGGTTCAAATCATTGCGCAGCCACAGAAACACACTTGGTAACCTTTGGCAAATCACGCTGTCTCAGGTTCAGAGGAAGAAAAAGGCAAATCCCCTCTGAACAAAGCTTGCCAAGAAAACCTCATGATATGTTCATGTTAGGGTTGCCATAAGTCAGAAATGACTTGAAGGCACACAACAATTATCATGGTGCTTTTTACATCAAGTTGCAGCAAAAACAGGCAACAGCTTTGTTCCTGAAGACTGATGGTTGTGTAAAGTAGACTTTTTTGGTAGTTTCCTTGCCAATTTTGAATGAGTTAGGTAGAAATGAGTTGGGAGTACAGTGACAACAGGGGCAAGAAGAGTGAAGAACAGAAATAAGTATAGTAGGAATAGCTGTATAAGTAAGTGCATGTGCTGTCCTTGCTGAATAATTGCCATCTTTCCGCTTTCACTTTCAATAAAATTACTATGGTTTCAGTCGTAAACATTGGTGTGGGCAATGCAAGCACTAGCCATTTTACCACCAGGCTTTGTACTATTGTATTTTGTACTGCAACAGAATGTAAACCTTCCTGACAGTTTACATTGCTGTCTACTGAATGGAACTCATTGCAGGGAGAACACAAACTCTTTATAAGAAGCTTACTGGCTACCAGTCTGTTTCCAGGAAAACACTGAAATGTCAGTTGTATCCTAAAAAGCCCTGAAATTCTTGGATGCAGTCTTGTCTGAAAGATGACACTTTGCTATGTGAGCCTGGCTGAATTTTGAGATCTTTGAGGGAAATCTTCTCTTTATGTTACCTCATTTGTAGCCATTTTCAATAAAGACATGAGAAAAAAAGCCTTTTCAATGACTGCTCCCAGGCTCTAGAACTCCTGTCCTTCTGTCAGCTGGTGAAGATTCTTTTATTATTATTCAGACAGGTTTTTAGCCAAAAGCTACCTTTGTGGAAGAGTCTTTTAATGGGTGCCAATATATTTTTTCCCCTTCTTGTTATGCTTTTAAATGTTACTGAACTGTTTTTAATTCAGTATCTGGTCCTCTGAGTTGACAACTGATCCATTTCAACTGAATATGTTTTAACTTGTGTAGCAACCTGCTTTGAGTCCTGGAATAAGGAAAGGCATGATAACAAATAAATAAGGTGCTCGCCTTTACAGGCAACACAGTTAATCAAATGTGCAAGAAGCCCACTTGTTCCAGGGATGGAGACATTCTGTTTTGAAAGACACTGCATTGTTGGGACACACACACACCCCCAATCCACAAACACTGGTCTACATAATTCCTCCTGTATTCCCTTCCCTACTAGAGAGTATTCTTTCTTTCAATATTACTACATCATTTATAATATAACCAACTTTTTTTCTTAAATAGATTACATATAACTTTTGGTTGAATGTGTGGGTGCTACAAAGCTGGAAATATAGGCGAGAAATGTGAAAGATCTTCAAGTTCTGAAAGGCCCAACTCAGAAAACAAAGAAGACAAACAGACAGGCCAAAAGCTTCCTATCGGGGAGCTCCATTAGTGTGCACAATAGTTCCATTGCTAGAAGCTTTTGCTCACACATTTGGTAAAAGCCTCATCAATTCAGTCAATTAAATCTGGACATTTAAGAGTATTTAGATGAATGGATCAAGGACAGAATATCAGACAATGGAAACTACTCAATGCGAGGTTTTGTCAAGCTAAGAAAGAACTTCCCTTCAAGCCATCTGTTCTTCAGGGTTAAGGGAATTTGTGGCATGACCTTCTATGTTATTAGACCACATACAGTACAATGGATAAGCACGTGCCATTCGATCAAATTACTGTTAAAAACAGCAGACATCTGCTCCAGCAAAGGTTACACTGTGCTTTACATATTTATGGTGTGCTTATAATTAAATCAGATACTATCTTAATAAGATTATACTGTGATACTGCAATACTGCAAGTGTTTACTAAGTTAATAACAGAAAACTGCTTTGTATCCAATTTTACAGGACAGAACCTTACAAGTTTACAAAGGTGCTGTGCACTAAATGCATTTCCTTCTAAAGCAGTTGCATATCATTATTTTCACGTTCTGTCATTAGAAGCACAAAAAATCATTTTTTCCTCTCAGGGTTTATACTTCACCACTATCTCCCTTATGAGGAGGGGAGGAAGGAAAGGTAAATCTATGTGTCTTGAAAACTTCACAGATATTAAGTGATGGTGATGATGGTGAAGATAGTGGTGGTGATGATGATGATGATGATGATGATACACAAAACCATAAAATATGATTACCTATTGTGCTTGAAATAAAATTGTCTATGGTAAGAAAATGAGATACAAAAAAGCACAATGCAAAATTCTGAATAACCTATACATCAAATTGAGTTAAGAAATTTCCTTCACTAATGCTCACGAAGCATGTGCAGGAACAGTGACCACCAACCTAGTGAGAACAACATGCTGTAAATACAAAAAACTTCAGAAGCAAACATAATCTATCAGCTATTTTACAAAGATGCCTTAAGGCTGATTTGATAGTTGTTCATGGACTCTAGAATTATTTTTACTCAGCTTAAATATGTTTGCTAAAGCAAAGCTCTAGGAAGTGCTTATTTTGATCCCTTTCTAAAGAAAACAAGGACCTGGGATACAAAGGGGAAACGGGGGGTCTTTAAGCAACTAACCAGTATTTCACTTGGAGGGTTGTTGTTTTTGTAGTAAAGGGTGACAAATGCAGGGAGAAGTATGCAGCAAATTGTCAGTGAGACCTGACATATGAGAAATATTCCTGACATAAATCTTAAAAAGTTATTTTTCCTCCTGTCAGTACTATTGTGTTATAACTTTTTTTTCTATGTTAGCAATATTTATGTTTTATAAGTAAATTACAGAGGAAAGTTACTTCAGGAAGAGCAATTCCATGTTCAATCATTGTTGGTCACTTTTACAATATTTAGGCTTTAATTTAGAACTGTACGGTAAAATAGTAAGAAAGGGTTAGTAACATGACTTCAAGATCATTTCCAGACGACACTCTTATAGTGCTATTATTCCAGTTCCAACATCCTATAGAATCCTGGGTTTGCAGTTTAGGGAGGGGCATCTAGAATTCTGAGCCAGAGGTCTCTTTGGCCTCAGTAAACTACAAACCCAAGAATTCCACAGGATGTTGAAAGTGGAATAATAGCATAGCACTGTAACAGTGTAGTGCAGAAAGGCCGCGAGAGTTAGATCTGCTGCTTATATATCTATATTAACTTGTTTTAAATTGTTGATTTAAAAGGACTCTCAAACTACTCGGGGGGATCCTTACAGTTGTATCACAATTCTCTGTAGTTCATATCAATTAAACATTCATGTTATTTTAATACCACAGATTTACAGCACAATCTATAAACCAGAAGTGTGCCCCACTGTTTTAAATGAGGCTTATTCCTAAATAAGTAGCTATAGAATTTCCTATATTCCTAAATGTATGTTCCTATATATAGACTGGCATTCTATCTGAGCAAAAAGTATCACAGAACTTGATTATGCATACTATTATCTGCTGTACATAATTTAGAGACAGCATCTATAGAGAGGATAAATTACAAGATAATCATAAGAAATACAGCTTGACAATGGGAGACATCTAACCTGTCTCTGTGCCTGTGTCATTCTGATAATAATGTACAAGAAGTTGTTACTGGATATTTTTACTTTAAACAACAAAAATACGTTTTTGTATACCTCATACAGCTAGGTCTGAAGTGGTGAAATTATGGCCCAGCAGTTCCCTCCCAGCCCCCTCTTTTAAAAATGGGATATTTGGGGGACAATTTGCCCCAATAAATTGCTGCCAAAAACCCAGAACACTCTCCCAGAATCAAAAATACCATTATTTTCATCAGAATCCTTCTCAAAACACTAAAGAACATGACACATCACTTCTTGTTTCCATTTTGGGAAGGAATCAGATGAATACAGAGGTATTTGAAAGCAAATATCGGGAGGGGGCAGCCCATTGGGAGAGATCAGAAGGGGAAAAAATGTCCCCATGAGGTTCCCCTCTGCCTTACATGAACCGAACCAACCCAAACATGTTTTCTGTTCTACTTCATAGCTTTGTAAGCCTTTTCCCTGATAAACTTAAACCCTCCAAATGGCACCTGAATAACACCAGGAATTTAACAAGTCCCTGTCCAATTTAACAAGCATAGCCCTCATTTCTACAGTTCTCTGAGGAATACTACAGTTGTTTTGTTGAAAGCTAATGGTGGAGCAAAAATGTTGTATTATATCCTTCATTCTATACACATAACTTTGAGATCACAACAGACCAAAGTTAAGATCAAAATGACAGATTTTAGTTTGGTGTACTGGTGTACAACAGAACTACTGAGAGTATCACTTCATGCAAGAACAATGCTTGAACGCTGTTTCTATTTAATTAGTTGAAACAAAATATGTGTTAATAGTAGTATAAATAGTAATATAATAGTAATATAAATATAAGTAATATATATAGTAATACAGTTACACCATGTTATTTTTGAAAATATGGTTGTCTTCTAGATAGCAAATTACAATATGCCTGGATCCTATTAGTAATTCCTACTAAACCAATTGCTTGTTAAGTAATGAGTTAACATTTATGTAAATCTTACTCATTTAATGGATCTATTCCAGTTGTGCCTTCCAATGGGATAACTGGAAGTTTGTCTTAACAGCTTGTTGCTTGCTTCCCATTTAACAGCTGAGAGTGATTGGATTTTTTGTTTGTTTGTTTGTTTGCTTGTCGGGTGCTTGAAAAGGCACAAAAGGTTTTTGGACAGGGGAAGGGAAAATAATCTATTAACTAGTCAGTGCTCCTTGTTTTGTGGACAGAAGAGCATAGAAAATGTTCCAAGAGTTCTGTCCCAGATGTGGTTTTGAAAGTAATATCCACACTGATGTACTCAGTGAGATATATGCTTGTGAAATGCAACATACACACCCCAGTTTGTATTGCAGGGTGTACAGAGCTGAATCAAACCTACAGAATGCAAGTGCAAACTCCTGTCCTAATAGCAATCTTCTTCCTTGGTAGCTATCAGACGTGGGATATGGTCACATTCTTAATTTGTTCCTTGGTAATGCAAGTTCTGAGTACTTATGTTCACCTCTGGCATTGGTTTCCTGCTTTCTCTTGGTTTACAAAACAAAATTACTGTCTAAATAAAGGTTTAAAGAAGCCTGAAGCTCTGTATTTATAATTGCCTCTTAATATAATTAATGTAACTTAATTGTTCAGAATGTTCTTGAGTGCACAGTAGTCTCTGGAATCTCTAATTCACTGTGTTGCAGTGCTGATTTTACAGTCATGAAAAATTCCATAGAGTTAAAAGACTGGACTTCTTCATGTCTACTCAACTTACCAGATTGTTGTCAGTTGTAAATTTATAACAGATTTTATGTTCATCCAGTCTGCATTGTTTCTGGAAAACAGATTCCAGAGACTACCATGACTTTCACTTTTTAATGATTGCAATAAACACTGTGATAAATACCGGATATTCTCCTATAAGACACAAGAGCATGTGGCATTGATTGACAAAACTGTTCTGCAACATGATACTGAAGTGCTGATATAAACAAAATAGTATTGTTTCATTAAGATTACAATTCTATATGTAGTTCCTTTGGAGTATGTCCAATCAAACTCAATCATATACAAAGTGTATGATACATGCATACAGTGCTATAGAGAAAGAGAGGAGGAACAAGGCCAAGCGCAGGGCTTAGGGTAAGAACAAGGAGGCCAGAGGCAGAACACAAGCCTGAGGAAGCTGGTGACTCCAGAAAGAGAAGCACTGCAGTTGAGACCTGCAAAGTCCCACCAAGAGACACTGGAAGTTCCCACCAAGTCCCATTAGATGGGTTTTAGCTCATCACTGTCCTTTACCTCACTTAACCAGGCAACAGAGAGGTAGGGGAATGTGCTACTCTACCAATCCCATATTTCCCTCTCTTCCAGAAGAAGAACCCACCCTAGGATAGAACTATAATAGGGGTCTATGAAACTGTTGCTGACTGGTTTTTCTTCTCTTATACCTTTCCTGTCTAATTTGTTCTCCTCTTTCCTCTCTTCCATTCTTTTCCTCTTCCCCCTTTCCATATTAGCTTGCCTCTCCTTCTCCAGTGATTTCATTGCTGTTTGCCTTATTTTTATGATTTCCAAAACATGTTTTTCATTCCTAACTTCTGCCCTGATCAGTATTTATTTTCATACAAATCCATCTCTCTTAGATCTTCCCTCATCCTCTCAAACTAAATATGTCAAAGAAAAAGCTCATATTCATAGAACCACATAAGTGAAGTCAAAGAGGAGAGAGAGGCCATAATATAACTCACTTACAGCTGCACCTTTCCTAGACTCATGCTTCAGCCACTATTGGTACTGGTATTACTTCCTTTGTTTCAGATATAATCTTAAAAACATCACTCTCCAGCTTGCGCATCAAGATATTCACCACATCTTCTTGTGTCCTCTTCTTTTAATGCACACACACACACTATATATATGGTAGATGATTCTCTGTGATATTCTGGGACACTTTCTCACGCACCCCCCCAATTCTCTCTCTCTCTCTCTCTCTCTCTCTGAATGTTTGATCACTCTTTTCTGAGGAGAGGTTGCCAGCCAGATTTCTCCATATGTTGTTGGATGGGAAAGGCTGCCTCGCAGCACAATGAAAACTGGATGACTTGTAAAATATAGCTGACAACAATTGTGTTCACAAAATAATATAACAGTCATGTTTTCAGCTTTGATGTCAGTTTTATTTTTAGTTCTGGAAAAGGGAAGAAAGCTTTTTATCCTAGCCAGCACTGTAAATACAAAATGCATTGTGTATTGGATCAGAAAAAAAGATGAATTACTGTCAGATTCTCAAAGAGCTTTTTAGGCATAATTTATGTCTGTAAAGTAAGTTTTTCATAGCCATACAGTACTGAGCATCAGATTTCTAATCGCCATACGTTAAAAAAAATCCTATAATTAGAAGACTTTTTCTGTTTGGAAAAATATATTATAAATGTTTTTAAAATTAAAGTCTTCAAAACATGGTAACTAAAATGCTCACAGATGCCTTGGTATTTCATGCTGAGATTCAACTGGACTTGTTAGTATTAAGTTGAAACTGTGTTAACATTACAATTTCAAGGTGATCCAAAGCAATGGGAGTTCTGAAAATTCAGGTCCAGGTATTCAAAGCATCCTGTGTTGAAAGTGAAAGATCTTATTTTAATGGAATAAACTGTGGAGAATAAGACCTAAAGGAGGAAATTTGTCTGTTCTGTACAAAAACTAGAGGTGCATAAAATAATGTATTATTTTATTATTTTGTTGTCAAAAACTTTTATGAAGCTGGAATGTTCACATCCTGTTGTACTCAGTTGCAAATTCTGCCTAATGTGTTTTGTCCTAATCACTGACCTTGGCAGAGAGATTAAGTCAATCTGAATATGTGGGACGATATATCCTCTGTAGTGTTTGAAGACTAACTGATGATATTTTTCTTGTGTATATTCAACATTTTGGTGATTGTACTGCCCTATCTTTTCTTTCCACAATTTTTATTGATGAAAAAAACAAAGAAGAACACTACAATACTACAAAGTAATACAGAAAAAAGAATGCACAACAATACACTACAAATATTAAACTAAACTACAATTCACTAACAAGACTACAAATCACTAAAAATTGATTCCTGCCCTTGTTGCAAACAGCAAATACTAGTCAAACAGTTACAACTGACTATTAAATCCTTAAATTTATGTCAAAGTTACGGTAATATTTGTTGCCTATTGTTTATTTTCATACTAAATATAAACCTACATAATTAATTAGTTAGTACAAACCTCTTATAATCAAACATAAACAATTCTCAACTTATTCCATATCTGTATTGCCGTATGGTCTAAGGATACTAGGAAAAAAGAAGAAACGTATGAGGAAATCAGAAGAATAGTACATCGTAAAACGATCCCCATTTTCAGACTTGCCCTGCTCCCAATATCTGGGAACTTTACAGAAGAAATGCTGTACATCCTTCTCTCATCCTTAGTTGCTTTATTATTTCAATATACATTTTGCTTTTCACATACTGTGAGTAATTTGTCTAAAACACTCAACATTCCAAAAAAGATTTTAAAATAAAGGAAAACAAATAATATTTCAAGAGAAGTCCACTTAAATTTTTCTGAAGGTCAGCATCTCTATACTGTGTGTATGTATAAATGTGCAGGAAATTAAACAGTTACGGAATTCCAAACATGATACAATCATCATCAAGGATAGCAACAGTAACAACAGACCACAATATAATGATGAACAATGAACCGAAATTAAAAGTTAAAGAGTGATGTAAGATAGATATACAGAAACCAATTAACATGGACTCCAGAGATCCTTTTCACCAGCCACACAAGGGCAGAGATCCAAGAGACTGCCTCCAGCACTGGATCTTGTTTCTGGGGAGTGCTGTATCAGGAAGGGGCCAGCTAATCTAGGGGTTGGTTGGATTTCCCACTACAGATTTTGGTCTTTAGTCTTTAGTCCACCTGGGGAGCATAGTAGCACACCAGACTTCTTTATTGAGATATCCTTAGTCTCTCCTTCCCTAGTCTTATCTATATATATGGATTCTGGAGCAATCATCTTCTCCTGTAGTTTGCAAATTTCAGTATGTGGATGCTTTTTCCTCATCATAACTTTTCCAATGGTGCTTTGGATATTAGACTGGATCCATTTGGAGGAGAAAGCAAGGTCTGTGTGCCTGTTTCCCTACTTTGCAAGATCCTTTGGGGGGATCTTGGGGTTTGAGACTCTTGAGGGATGCCCAGCTAAGGTCCTATCTCCACTACTTCACCCCAGGCGGCAGTGGAAATCGAAGAACATTCTCTCCAACATTTCACAGATGAAAACTGGGACATCTGTGGCTGAGCAACATCAGAGTGTGGTTTAAAGAGCCAGACAACAAGATGGCAGAAGTTTTAATGAGGGAGAACCCAGCAAATTACTGTAAACCCTGGAATTTATGTACTAAATTTAATGAAATCCTGTAAAAATTAAAAACTCAGACAAATCAACAGAGAAAGGCAACGCTTCACTTACCTCCTGGTGACTTAATTGTGTACAAAACACAATTGCATTTCCAATACTTTTTCACTTTGAATTTGGTTTGCAGCAGCTGAAGTAAGCAAGAAGGAAAGCAAAAAGTGGGAGGAGGAGAGAAAAACTGGGACATTTTAAAAGCAGATAAGAAAAGTGGGATAGCAGAGAATTAACTGGGGCCGTCTCTAACAAAGCAGGACAGTTGGAGTATGTCAAACCATGCCATCTGCCCTTCTGGATCCTGAAAAGCATAAGCTTCATACAAAGAGGGACAGACAATCTGGCTGGAAAAGGGAAGAATTCATTCCTTCTAGTCCAGCTGAGAAGCACATGAACGTTCCCTGGTTGTAACACTTCTCTGTTTTCCTCCAAGGAGGGGGACAGGAGGTGGGAGTCATCAAATGGCAGACACATGTTGAGCCAATGTGCTGTTATCTGTAACCAATAAAGCTGCGGTCATTACAAGTCCGAGAGCATAGTGTAGCACTTTGAATGTTGACCTATGATTCTAGAGACCAGGGTTCAATTCCCCACCCAGCCTTGGAAACCCACTGGATAACCCTGGGCTCATCACATATTCCAAGCCCCAGAAAGCCCTGTGATCGGCTCACCTTAAGGTTGCTATTAGTCAGAAACAACCTGAAGGTACACAACAACAGTGTTACAACTCCAATATTGTTTTCGCTATGTGTTAATGGGAGTGATTTTGTCCAAGCCCTCCACATCTGCTTTCTTTACCCATGTTCATTTCAAAATGTTAATACTGAGCTACAACTCCACTATGAAGACTTGGAATATTCAGTTGAAATTTCATAAAGGTACAGCCTTCTGCTGATCAGAAAGTAAACAAATTCATGAGTAACACAGCAGAAAAGACTGATTGAAAGTTGAAAAAATAACATGATGTGAATATACAGTGTGTTACAGCAAAGGTTATAACAAATGAACCATGTTTGCCTATTAACAGGCTTTAACACATACATCTAATTGTGTTTTGGTTAGAAAGGTTACTATGCAAATATAGGTAATGTTGCGCTACATCCTTTTTCTTCCTATGCTTGACAACCTGCTGGCAGCCCTTAACACTCACATGTATTTTACATTTGTTAATAGGAACAACACTTTAGCTGTAATGTTAACAACTATGATGGATTCCAGACTCAGTGTTCTCTTCCCCTGTTATTCTGTTGCTGCTGTGGTGTTCTGTAATTGGCCTCTCTGCAGGGGACCAATGGCTTCCTTCTCAAATGATTTCTCTCTAAAGTCTCAGCTCTTGTTAATAGATCCTGACAAATAATTCCCACTGCTCCAAGGTTGTGGCTTCCTATTCTTATTAAGAATTGAATAGTATACAATGTTATCTGTTAAACTAAAGTACATTTTAGATACAAAGAAAAAAAGACAAAAGCAATGTTCATGCTCCTGTGTCTCACCCCCAGTTCTGGTCACCCTGGAGCACCCCCACACACACACAACCTGACTATCCAGTTGAAATCTTCTGGTGGTTTCATTATTAAAGTAATGCAACTCCAACAATTTAGAGGGCGGGACTGCACGTTTCATATTATTAGTTTTATTTCATTAAATCCGTGAGTTTCTGGATGGTCCAAAAATAATAAAAGAAAGAGAAAGAGAAGTTGAGTGCTATTCTGCTTTGCAGTAGAGACAGATCAGTGTCATTAGCAAAAATATATTTTGCTGTAAAATTCTGTAGCGTGAGTTTCTAAAACTTTTTTATTCTAAGCAAAAGCCAGCAAGTTACATGTAAAAGGGTCATCTCTGTCCCACCATCCTTGCAGGTACATCTGGTGGGAACAGGGAAGGGGGCCTCTGCGGGGTTTTCCAACCCTTATTCCATCAAATGTGTGGTTTTCTTCTATAAAAATCCATCCAGGACACAATCCTGTGGCACCCCACTAGTTCACCATGATGAAGAGAAGCCACTGATGAGCAGCCTTTGAGTTCAGTCAATAAGCCAACCCATCTAATAGTAGCATTACCTAGGCCACTTCTGCTGGTTTGTTTGCAAGAATATCATGGAAAACTTTGTCAGAGCCCTCACTGAAATCAAGATATGCTACATTCACAGCATTCCTTTCATCTGCCAAGCTTGTAACTCTACCAACAAAAGACATAAAATTAGTCTGGCATAACATGTTTCTGAGAAGCCCATGTTGACTTTTAGTCATCATGGCATTTCTTTCTATGACATTACAAACTGTTTAATGATCTAGAATCTTTCCTCATATAAATGTCAGGCTGACTGAGTAGTAATTGTTGGCTCCTCTTTTTTTCCCCTTTTTGAAGATGGCAACATAGCTGAAAGTCAGAGCACATTTCCTCCAAAATAACCCTGAGGTTGAGTCCAGTTCTATGTTGTGTGGTTGTGCTGCAGTAGAATTGATAGCGACAACGGGCAGGTTTTCCCTGGAGCACAACACAGCCAACAAGTCACACACCAGCAGGAGATTCAAAATAAAAAAAAGTAGCCTTTTATTCAGCCCTGGCTGAAACCAAGAGACATCTGAGGGATTCCTACAAATCAGATGTGTCAGAACAAAGAAAGGCATACACATTTATACTTCCCACAAGAAAAGGAATTAGCATACTGAATTACATCATTTCTATGTAAATTCTGGTGGGTCTCAGATATTAGGGCATGTGCCTTGGCCCTGTTATGTAGTAGTCCTCCTAATGCATCAGTCGCTTAGCACCTATCTGTTATTTATCCAGAGTGGGGCCTACTTACATTCCACACTCTGAGAGTCTAGGACTACTGTCTCCTTTGTTATCAGTAGTATACATGCCATTCCCAATGCCTATATGTTTCCCAGGTCAAACTGCTGCTTCTGAAGGCTGGCATAATTTCCAAGTTCCTTTGTTAATAACAAAGCAGGCTGGTAACTGAAAGGCCATTGGGGGAAACTCTGCAGAGGCCTGGTCTTGATTCTTTTATACTATTCTATGCTACTCGGAGTCCCATCATTCTCAGGTTTCCAGGCTTCATGATCAGAATCATGAGCTGCAAGTTAGGCCTTTCTACAGTGGACCAATCCCTTTCTTCTCAAATGATTTGTCCAAGAGTATGAAATTCAAAGGATCACCGTAAATCAACAAGTCACTTGAATGTGCATGGACACATACACATAATCTATGATCATGTGCGTTCTCACACAGAGACAGGGCAGTCCACCTTCCCACAGCAACAAAGCTGCTCTGCTGACACCAAGGAAAGGTCCATCAGAGAACAAGAAGAATGTAAAGCACTTTCCCAAGCTATGAAGCAGGGAAATTAAGACAAAGCAATCTTTCTGCAGAAAAAAGAAAGCAGTTGTTCTGACTGCATTTAGAAACCCAACACCCAGTCCACTTCCTGATTTCAAAGCTCTCAGAGACCTTCTCTAATGAAGAACTACATCAGTTTAACCAAATGGCATTCATAGTGGGGGATTTTTTTATATTTATTTATTTATTTATTTATTTATTTATTTATTTTGCATATATTGATCTGAAGGAAGCAGATTTAAAGAACAGGCTTAAATGTGAAAATGGAGAGAAATGAGTAGACCGGCTTATCTCAAGGTCACTCCCAGCCAGCTCTACCTATTTTTGAAGAAGCCATTGAGGATTCCACATTCTGGTTACTTTAGGGCAATGAATCCCAGAGGATTCTAGAAAGTAAAACTTCCAATAAATCCCAAGAAGTACATGTAATGGAACTAGCATAGCGGTTCTGTTCCTGCAAGTTGGCCTCCCATTGTCTCCTAAAAAATTTATCCAATTCATATTTTTAAAACCTATCATAATAGATATGACTGGAAATGATCTGAAATCCTGGACTTTGCAATGTGTTCCACTAAATAAATAAATAAAATGTACTCAACAATATGCACACATTTGAAAAATTATTTTTAAAAAACCCAAACCAAAAGACACTCCATACATTTCTAAAACATGCAGAAACATATTTTGGTTCGTTGGGATATCTCTTCATTAATGAACTCCTCCTTTATTAATATAAAAAGTATAAAAATTAATTCTTTTTCCCCAAAAGACAAAAATCCATAAGCCATAATGCATCCTTTTTCCCCAATAAGACAAAAATCCATACAGAAATATATACAATTGACTTTGAAGTGAGAAAAGAATGAAATCCATGAAAATCCAATACTGTGGGTTTTTTGTTTTGTTTTGTTTTTGTTTGTTTATTGTTTGGCCTCTATCTCTCCTGCTTTCTTTGTGCTACCTCTTTTATGATCCAAAAGAAGATCCTTAAGTGATATGTTTCTTGCTACCTGGTTCTACCAGACAATGGGTTTAGTGCAGAAGAGGCCCTTTTCTCTCAAGAGGAAGGGGCTTGCAGGTCAAATTACCCTTCATTTCCTATTAGGAAAAACAAAACAAAACAGATTTTCTTGGATCCAAAACAGCCTAGCGTGGGCAATAAATGACAAAATTAAAATAGTTTTGGGACATATACAGCAAAAAAAGGCATATATGCCATTTTTAACCAAAAAAATGGAGGAGGAAACGATCGTAGAATCATAGAAATGTAGAGTTGGAAGAGACCACAAGGGCCATCCAGTCCCACCTCCTGCCATGCAGGAACACCCTCAAAGCGCTCCCGACAGATGGCCATCCAGCCTCTGCTTAAAAACCTCCGAAGAAGGAGACTCCACCACACTCCGAGGCAACATATTCCACTGCCGGACAGCCCTGACTGTCAGGAAGTTCTTCCTGAGGTTCATGTGGAATCTCCTTTCCTGCAGCTTGAATCCATTGCTCCTTGTCCTGGTCTCTGGAGCGGCAGAAAACAAGCCCTCTCCTTCCTCTACATGGCATCCCTTCAAATATTTAAACATGGCTATCATGTCCCCTCTTAACCTTCTCTTCTGCAGACTAAACATACCCAGCTCTCTAAGTCTATCCTCATAGGGCATGGCTTCCAGGCCTCTCACCATTTTGGTTGCCCTCCTCTGGACCTGCTCCAGCCTGACCATGTCCTTCTTGAATTGGGGTGCCCAGAACTGCACACAGTATTCAAGATGAGGTCTAACCAAAGCAGAGTAGAGTGATACCAGTACTTCCCTCGACCTAGACACCATACTCCTATTGATGCAGCCCAGAATTGCATTAGCTTTCTTGGCTGCCGCATCACACTGCTGACTCACGTTCAGCTTGTGGTCTATTAAAACTCCTAGATCCCTTTCACACGTACTGCTATCCAGCCATGTGTCCCCCATCCTATATTTCTGTATTCCATTTTTTCTACCTAAGTGTAGGACCTTACACTTCTCTCTGTTGAATTTCATTTTGTTAGCTTTGGCCCAGCTCTCCAATCTATCCAGGTCATTTTGAATTTTGATCCTGTCCTCTGACGTATTAGCAACCCCTTCCAATTTGGTGTCACCTGCAAATTTGATGAGCATGCCCTCTATTCCTTCATTCAGGATCACATCCACACTTCCCCCCTCCTTTGTCTTAAACCACAACCTTGACCAGACTATGCACCTATTGATTTGTAGGGTGAAAAAATATTGGAAAATCTCAGAAAATGAGTTCCTTTAGTGTTGATATATTCCGTGATGATATCTTATACCAACAAGAATGTCCAGAGTTCAGGAATTGTTCTATGCAAAATTTGCACATGGCTGTGAATTTTGTGCGGAATAAATCTCAAACTGGGAATGGTCTCTGAAAACTGCACAGCAGGTTTTCACAGCAAGAAGAAAATTGTTAAAATTACCCGTTTCTTCCCTGAAGAAACAAAGCAGCAAAGAACAATTTGGTATATACAGAATGAAGCACAATAAAGGGGGGAAAGGTCATAACTGTGGTATGGGCCCAAGCAAAGGGAGACAGAAATGTCCTGGAAACAAGGATGTGAAGAATGCTCGTTAAAATTCACATCTTGGATGAAAAAAAGTGTCTTGACATTTTAGGACTACACTGGGAGAAAACTGCCCAAATTACAAATGTTTTTTTTCTCTACAAAAAATGCTTTGAGACAGAAAAAGTGTATTTTGTACAAACATAGTACATTATTTGGATAGGAGGGAAAAATCTCATTTTAGTTTCTGTCTCTAGTAGCAAGGTATGCCTGAAGTTACTGCTCAGTTGACTGCTTCTGATTATCTCTCTCTCCTTGTAGCAAAAAAAGAACTGCTATCTCTGGATCTTCTATGCATATCAAGTCTAGATGGACAGCCTCAAGGTCATATACATACAAGGCTCTCATGCAGCAGAGAAGACAAAGGAGATGTTCCTATTTCAGCTAACAAAAACAGGAAGTTTGATTTAAAGAAAGGGAGAAATTATGATGGTGCTGATGTAACATTAGCCTGCATTCAGCCTTCAAAGCCTGCATTCAGGAAATTATTCTAGTCATATTCTACCATATTTTAACCATTAAATAGCATAAAATAACAGGGAAGTATAATGATAAAAACAAAAGAGGCAGGGTTGCCAAGCCTGTAATTTGCTTGAAAGGAAATATTCTCCATTGTACAGGCACACACATTTTGAGAAAAGAACAGATTAGATCTATGATCATACTGATATTCTTAGATTCTTTAGTCAGATTACTTCCTGCTACAGTTTTATTATACTATACTGCACTGTTGACACAAAGCTTTTATTTCAGTATTCAAAGAACACAGGAGTCCAGGGCTAAATACATAATTAAAAAGCATATAAATATTTTAAGAACAATAAGGAACATGTTTTGGTCTAGAGAAAGAGAGGTGAAATTAGTTATTAGTAGACAAGATCCTGATTCCAACAGCATGTTAACTGCTTCTGTTCTTTTTTCATTTTTTACTATACAGCTTGATTGATTATACTTGTGCCTTATTCTTTCTTTGGAAAGCTCAGAGCTGCTACTTAGAACTCCCAGGGATCTCCAGTCTAGGCAATTATCAGGTCTACACTTGCTGAGTATCAGCAGCCCTCAACATCAGGTGCATCTTCAACATCCATTAAGTCAATTTTCTTCATTATATGGCACAGAATTTAACCATGAACATTAAAGACCTATGACATAAAGTACAGAACTCTCCTTTGCTTTGTGAACCTCATTTGATGACCCCTCAGTCCAACCTACTTCAAAGGTTTGTTCTGAAGGCAAAATGAGAAAAAAATGCAACTCAAAAAAAGGAATGGATAAAAATGTTATGAATTGGTAACAATAAATGTAGCAGCATTGTCTTTCTCTTGAGCAGTTTTAGAATTATCATAGAACTGCCATCTTTGGGCTTTTGTGATTATATTTCAAACCTTGCACAACCCTTTGAACACAATTAATAGTGCAAGGCTGTTAAGGTATGTTCAGAATTCATCGGGACTTACTCCCAGGTAAATGAGTATAGATTTGTTTCCAAGGTTCTTGAGCTGGAAAACAATGAGTATTATGCAGAAAATAGAAAGAAAGCCATCCTTTCTTTTGTTGTACCATGTAAATACTTTAAGTCCTTTCAATACTGATTGATTTCTACAATCACATTAAACATGAGTTTTTAAATAAAATCTCCTCTAATTAAAGTCTATCAAATCTAAAAATGCTTAGCTTTGGTCTAATTTTTCCAAGGCAACTACTTCGGAATTGTTTTGACTTGAGTACAAGAAAAATGAGGTTTGGGTCCACAATGTACCTGCTAATTTAACAAATACCTGTTTAGTGATTGGTTTATAAATATATTCAAAAATATACTTTCCATTCTTATATTTTATGAGGCTGCTAGCAGTTAGTATTATTCTCTTTGGCAAATGTTATTGTCAATTTAAATAGGCAGCAGCATTAAGCACTTAATTGTTGTGTGTCCATGTGCTTTTGGTATATTCAGAATAATACAGAAAAAATCTCAGTCTTTCTGAACAATTTTTTAATTAATCTGAACTATTTTTGCCATTTTTAATTAATCTAGTTCAGTCAAGAAATATGCACATTTCATGTACTTCAGATCTATCCATAATAAACTGATTTCATGCATGAAGTATAGTGATATATAATGCCTACTGCCATAACATCCATTGGCTAGATTGCCCATCTGGATCATCAGTTGGTCAGGATTCCAACCATTCTTTCTTCCTTTTTAAACCAAGACTGTAGCATCTGTGGGAACAGGGTTATGGGACAAAATAGTTGCTATTCTGTCAGTTTGCAAGATACAAGTGTAGGTATTTTTTTCCAAGAAACCACATGTGTGGTGGTGGTGGTGGTGGTGGTGGTGGTTTTTCTTCAAGTAATTTCTGCCTTATGGCAAACTTAAGGTAAACCTATCATGGGTTTACTTGGCAAGATTGTTCAGGAGTTTGCCTCCAACAGCTGAGCAAGGATTTGAACCCTCTGAGGCCACCCTTGAGCAAGGATTTGAACCCGTGAGACCACCAGAGTTGCAGTCCAGTGCTCAAACCTGTACACCATGCTGGTTCTCTTTTGTGTGTGTTTAGCTAATGATTAAGTCTCACAGCTGTTATTGACATTTGTGACTCATTCTCCATCAAATCTCCTCTACATTCCCCAGGTAAATGTTACAACTCTGAAGGGAAGTTTAGTTTTGGAAAGGAAGACTAGCTGAAGTCCATTTTGCAGGACCTCTAACAAAGCAGTGGTACCACTGAAATGAAGAGGAGGATGCAACAAAGCAGGATAACAGTTGCAATACAATGGTCAGTATTTAAAGTTCCATGGAGTCTATTGTTTTTCATGAATATTGCTTGTAGCAATACTGGTCATCTTACTGGGTGTCAGAGGGAGGAATCCAATTTTATTTTATGAGAGATAGCTAGGAGAAGAAGCATCACAATTATTGTCAACTTCTCTCCACCTCATGTTGCATCCCTCCACTGCTGCCTCTACTACCTTCCTTCTCCCCCTTGTCCCTGTGGTGTAGAAGTGGCAGCTCCACAACCTTTTAGTCGCTTGGTTTATTGACGAACCCTTCATTTTAAACAGCATTGGCAGCTTGGTCTCATGGTTCATTAGAGTGCAGGCTGACAGCAACACAAAACGAGAGAAGAGTGGGATAGGTAAAGAGAGGATTAGGGGTTGGTGGCTGCATTGAAAGAAGTATAGGAAAAGCTGAGCAAATGGAGAAACGGTAGGAGATGCAGCAAGTGGGTGCAAGTAAAGAGAGACACCACAGCACAAATCACAGAATCATAAGTTGGAAAGGACCACAAGGGCCATCAACACAGGCCATGCAGAACACACCATCAAGGTACTCCCAAGAGATAGTCATCCAACCTCAGTTTAAAGACATCCAAAGAAGGAGAATCTGCCACCCTATGAAGCAGTCTATTCCACTGTGGAACAGCTTTTATTGTCAGGAAGTTCTTCCTAAGCATCTGCTTTCTTGAAATTTGAATTCATTTGTTCATGTTCCTGTTTCCAGAGCAGTTGAAATTATTCTTCAATCTGATACCCCTTCATATCACCTCTCAGTTTTCTCTTCTCCAAACTTCCAAGTTCCCTTAGCCATTCCTCATAGGGCTTGTTTTCTCAGACCCCTTACCATCTTGGTCGCCTTCCTCCAACCACGTTCCAGCTTATCAACATTCTTTTTGAACTGCAGCACCCAGAATTGGACACACTACTCCAACTGAGGTCTGATGAAAGCGGAACAGAGTGGCACTATTACATCCTTTGATCTGAACACTATACTCATGTTAATGCAGTCCAGAACTGTGTTGGCCTTACTGATAATAATATCAATGTGTTTCTTGCAACTCATGCCTAGCACCTTTGACCGCAATGCACGAAAGACTGGTCTGTCTTATAATTATGTAATCATCAGTAGAAAAAGACAATGTAAAAAATAAATTTTGATAAACAAGGAATATCTGGGAAATGAGGCAACAACCACTTCCATTGAGATAAAAGACATTCCTGGATTCTCAGTCCTGGATTCTCTTAAAGAGTCTGATCAGGTGTTATTATGTGATTGGAGAGACCTATAAGGACAGCATCCTCCAGGCAGGAAGCCAAATAGAGCAGTCCTGATGTTTCAAAATTACAGTGTTGAATTCTTAACAGGAATCAGAAACAGAGGGAGTCATTTTGGATTCCCCCCCTCTCAAATATTAGAATAATGAATCCTCTCAGAGATGGAAAAAGAAAACAAACGATCAAAGGGAAACATTGCTATATAAGATGTTTGAATTCACTGTTTTGGGCCAGTATGCCTAATGCAACTGAGCCAAAAGAAGCTGTCTTCCATGCAGACTGTGGCCTACAGAACATAAGGTCAAACTGGAATTCATCATACATTGACTGAAATGTCACTCACAAAAGTAGAATCTGGAGACATCTTTGGTGGCTGACCTACACTGGGTACTAGACAGGAAGAGGACATTCTTGTTAGTTCTGCTAAATCTTTCAGCAGCTTCCAATACCATTGATCATGGTATCCTTCTGGACTGCCTCACTGGGATGGGAATTGAAGTTCTAATCTATTTTGCTGTGGTAAACTCACAAGGTGGTACTGGAGTATTTTTATTCGATGCCATGTCCATTGGCCTGTGTTGTTCCTTAGGGTTCATATTAGTCCCCATGCTGTTCAACATATACATGACACTCTTGGGAAAGGCTACCCAGAATTTTGAGGTTCAGTGATCCCAATATGCAGATGACACTAAATACTGTCTCTCCTTTCCATGATTCCAAGGAAGCTATTTCAGTACTGATCCAGTGTCTGCTGTCAGTAATGAACTGGATAAGCGTGAACAAACTGAAGTTTAATCCAGACAAGGCCTCTGCTCTCCTCTGTTCTCCTGGCCAGTCAAAAGGTAGCTCAGGGAATAGGATTCAGCCTATGCCAGATGGGATATAAGGATTAATGGGTTACAGGCAATCATTTTTATAGTGCATGTGTGCTATATTGTTAATGTTATTATGTTTTAAAATAATTCTACACTTTTAAAAAATTAATGGCATTTTAATATAATAACTTTGTCTTTAAACTTTTCAAAAATGTTTATATTATCAAGTTCTAAGCTTTTTTTCCTAGCATTTTATAAGCCACCTTGGTTTCCATGCCACAAGAAAGGTGGAACATAAATCTAAAATGAACAACACATAAAAATAATAGAAATATTCTCTGAATTAATGCTCTTATTGGAAATGCTGATATGTTATCATGTACAGAAACATGTCCAGAAACTACATTGTAGGAAAAAGCCTCAAAACTAGAAATTTCATTATTCTCTATCTATTTTTCTAAATAAAAATGTACAACTAATATCACACTTAATATATTACACATATTCTACATGTCTCAGAAGTAGAGAAAATATTCCTTATAGAGGAAATGCCTAAACCATGTTATGCCCAATAGGGTGGACTGTTAGGCATTTTGTCATGTTTTGGGGCCACCCTCAACTTTTTAAGGACTTGTATAGGCCCTTTCTTCTTTCATTCTATATAGGCTAGAAGTCTAATGACTTTTTGGTTTGAAGAAAAAATCTGTTTAGCCCTTTAAACAGGTGAAGGAACTCTCAGATGAGAAAGCTGGAGAAACAGTTGAGGGAAAACCCAACGGATACCAATATAAGACAGAGGTTGACGGTTTGTCAAGCTGAACTTAACCAACTAAATTTGGGGGAAATAGAACACCAAATGCGCAGAGCGAAACATACCTACTTTGAACAGGCTAACAAACCATCTAAACTCTTGGCAAACTTACTTCGCAAAAGAAGACTAAGAAATACAATAACGGAAATTAGAATTGGGGAAAGAAAAACTACAAAGTAAGAGGAGGTAAACCGGACTTTTTTTAATTTCTATGTAAAGTTGTTGAATAATATCTCCTCAATTAAAAATCAGAGGGAAATTGAAGATTACTTAGAAAAAAATAATAAAATGAGATTTACAGAAGAACAAAAAACGGCATTAAACAAACCAATATCGATGATGGAGATAGTAGAAGCTATCAGAAACATGAAAAATGGTAAACCTCCTGGACCTGACGGCTTTACAGCAGAATACTACAAAACTTTGGAACATGAACTCTCAATTCCATTACAAAAGACAATGAATGAGATAAGAAAAGAAGGTATACCAAATACATGGAAGGAAGCTAACATAGTTTTAATACCCAAAAAAGGAAGAGACTTAACTGATGTCAGGAATTACAGACCTATCTCACTTTTAAATACAGACTACAAGATATTTGCTGCTATTTTAGCTGAGAGACTTAAAAAGGTTCTTCAAGATAACATACATGAAGACCAGAATGGATTTCTACCGAAGAGAACAATGCGAGATAACATCAGGACAGTATTAAATATAATCGAATACTATGAAAGACATAATGAAAAGAAATTAGCTATGGTGTTTGTCAGCGCAGAAAAGGTTTTTGATATGGTCAATTGGGCATTTATGAAGAGTTATTAAACAGGCACAAGCAGGAGAAAAATTCATTTCTTGGATTGAAGCAATTCATAGTCAGCAAACGGCGAGACTGATTATTAATGGAGACAGAACAAAACAGATTGAACTTCATAGAGAAACAAGACAGGGCTGTCCGTTGTCGCCTTTGTTATTTATAATGACATTGGATATTCTTAATAATATCATACGGGAAGAAATTACAGTAAGAGGAGTTCAGATAAAGAAATATCAGTATAAGTTTAAAGCATTTGCGGACGACCTGGTTTTGTTTCTAGAGGATCCTCTCAGCAGTATACAAGGATTGATGAATATTATTCAAGAATATGGAGAATACTCAGGATTTAAGATAAACAAGGATAAGACAGTGTTTATAACAAAAAACATGAGAGAGAAAGAAGATATGGAGTTCAAACAGGTAACGGGATTTAATAAAGGATAGAAAGCAAAATACTTGGGAGTTTGGATTTCCAAGAGAAACAATGAGCTTTTTCAAAACAACTATGAGAAAAAATGGAAAGAGATATCTAAAGACTTAGAGAAATGGACTCAAATGCAATTATCTATGTTGGGAAGAATGTCTGTTATAAAAATGAATGTACTACCAAAGATGAATTATCTTTTTCAAAATATTCCTACAATTACAAATGCTAAGCCTTTCATACAATGGAAGAGAGATATAACTAATTTTATATGGTAAGGCAAAAAACCAAGAATAAAATGGAAAGTCTTGACTGACATATCAAGAAGAGGAGGCTTTGGATTACCAGACTTACAAGTACAGTAGAGTCTCGATTATCCAACATAAACGGGCGGGCTGATAGTCGGATAGCCGAAAATGTCGGATAATCCAGAGGGCGTGTTTGGGGGCCTGGCTGTGCCTGTCACCTTCCCCGTTGCCATGCTTTGGCCCTTGTTTTGGGGCCTGGAGGTACTCGCCATGCTCGCTGCCGCCGCCGCTGCCACGCTTGGGGCCGTGTTTTGGGGCGAGGCTTCACTCGCCCTTCTCTCCTTGCCCGTCGTGGCCGCCATGTTTGGGGGCGTGTCTGGGGGGTGCGGAAATGCCTACAGCCACGCCCCCAAGCAGCCACGACGTTGGCTAATCCGGAATGTCAGATGACCGAAGGACGGATAATCGAGACTCTACTGTATACTTCAAGGCTGCGGCATTCACTTGGATAAAGGATGGGATGGATTTACAAAATATGAGAATGCTGGCTTTAGAGGGAGCAGATTTAAGGATGGGGTGGCATGCCTATATGTTCTCTGGAAAAGCGACAATTGATAAAGATTTTATGCATCACTTTGTAAGGAAATCATTATATAAAATATGGAATGATTATAAGAATAAGAACATTAAGCAGCTACCCACTTCGGTCTCCCCTCAAGAAGCTTTTTTTGGAAGATGGTCAGATACAGAAAAATGGTTGCGATATGAAGATATATTGGAGAAAACAAATATGAATACAAATACAAATGTTTTTAAGATGAAATCAAGAGAGAAATTGGAAATTGAAGATCTAAAGTTAAGCTGGTTTCCCTACAGACAATTATCAGAAAGATTTCAGATGGACGTGAAAATTCAAGGAATAGAACAAGAGAATCTGTTGAAGCTTTTACGAGAAAATCCACCTCATTTACTTTCACATTTATATCAAGAGATATTACAACAACAATGTGAGGAGGAGACAATTAAAATAGCAATGATACAATGGGCACAGAACACTGGACATCCAACTCAGTTGGAATGGTGGGAACAAAGTTGGCAACGAACAAAGAGGTTCACGGTAGCTCAGAACCTTAAAGAAAACTACTATAAGTTATTTCATAGATGGTACATGACACCCAAAAATTAAAGACAATGTATAAGACGGGTATAGGTCAATGTTGGAAGTGTCAAAAGATTGCAGGCACACTATTTCACATGTGGTGGACATGTTCTAAAGCAAAAATGTATTGGAATGAAATTCATAAGATAATATGTGGTGTATTGCAGGTTCAAATTGATAAGACTCCTGAAATGTACTTGTTAAATATGACACATATGTTAGAGGGAACTGCAGTAAAGAAAGATTGGAGAATAATACTGTATATGGTCTCGACTGCCCGTATTGAATTTGCAAGGCTTTGGAAAAGTGATATAATACCAACGACAGAACAATGGTGGGCAACTTTTATTGAAAATAGAAATGCAGATATTGTTTCACAGAGATTAAAAGGGAAATCAGATGATGATATCTATAAAGAATGGCAGATGATTTCGGAAGCGAGAGGGGTCTTGACAGGGAATAATACATAATTCATGGTATTAAAGGTTCTTACAAGATAAAATTCAGAGAAATATCATGGAACAAGTAAAGTTGAGTAGAAAAACAGGAACTAACGAATTAAGTAGATAATACTAACAATTTATTGTGATGCATTGATAACAGTTCAATGGAATGATAAAGATTGTAATCCAGAGAGGAAGGAAGACAGTTGTAACACGACAATTAAGAATACAATGATAATTGCTTGTTTTATATGTTGGAACTTTAATAAAATTACTTAAAAAAAAAACAGGTGAAGGAATTCTCAAATGTCTCAAAAAGTGGCAAAATAGTCAGTTGCACCCACTCCCTGAAGGTTAGGGAAGGAAAAAAAAATCCTCCTCCCAATTTTGGGGACAGGGCAAGTGATGTGGCAGTAGGGGAATGTGGTCCCCTACACAGGCCTTTGTTCTGGCCTAGCTACTAAACCAACCCAAACTGTTTCCCATTATAGGTAATACCTGTAATTTTAAGGCTGCCACTAAAAAGAAATGTATATCCTGAGAACTACATCCAAGAATGGTGAGCTGACTCTGCATGCTGTATTAAGTTAACTGTGGTACAGGATACCTGTATGATAAAGTAAATAAGAAAGCTGTAGGGAAGTTTTATGAACTTACATGTAGAAACTCATCTATGAATGCCCACTCTAATTATGAGAAAGATCAAAGATGACATGGAATAAACTTTTCCAATGGCTTAAATTTAAGCAAGGCAGCAAAAACATAAAGTTTCCAATGAAACTAAAACAAAAACTTTTTTTTTATCCTTTTCAGAACTTTAAAAGCTACATTTTAAATGCAAGGGCCAGTTTTAAAAATATTCAGCCAACATATGAGATCAAAGATGTTTATAGAATTTCAAGCACAGTTTCTCTGTCTGATAGACAAAATAATGTTCAGTTAAATTAATTTTGTTTTGGAGCAAACTTCAATTTTTTTTCACATTAAACTATTTGCTTGCATTTCAGAAATCGATTCTATGACATTAATAAATCAAAGTGGATTATCTGTGCACTTTGGACAGCTATAAAAAGGTATATGTACTCAACACTGTAGAGATAAATTCCCACCCTCTATTAGTCAATGGAGTGAGGTGCTCAGAACCCTGACGACATTTGAACATAAGGAGAACAGACACCAACTCCACATGAGCACTCAGCTGGATATTTGGCTGTCTTTTTTAGAAGTTTGAGCCCAGATTGTTTCTCATAGCTGTATTTTCTGTATTATTGGTTGTCCCATTCTCTGTCATTAATTTTTTATTATTCTTTTTTCCCATTTTTGATTTCAATATGAGTTTTACATAATAAAAAATAAATGAAAAAGGCGATATATTTTCTGTCTTGAAATTTTTAAAATGCAGGAATTATAATATACAAACAATCCTTCATTTAAATTATTTATCTTACAACTAGCTAACCCATTTAGCTACATCACTAACGTACATTTGCCTGCAGTTCAAAAGCATGTGAAAAGCCTTCCACCTCACATAGGCATGTGTTTTGCTTAACTTATAGCTTGAAGTTGTTTTGTTTGTTTTTAAACAGCATCCTGATAACAAGACACCCTAATTGTCTGCATCTTGTGGACTTTAAAAGTGTCAGAGCAATTTAGCCTTTAAAGAACTACATAAAATATTTTATCACATCTTTGCCTCAGTAACTTTAATAAACTACACAGCCTTCAGGGACTGAGCTCCTTATAAATTAACTGCCTTCAGCTGACTGAACAAGGGTCTTTATCTGCTGTCAGCTTAATTATGTGTTTAATTTTATTTTTTAACATTTTTAAAAATGACCCACACAAGGAGAAGCCTACATTGTTTAATTAAACAAATGAATACAGTTATATCTAGCACAATCAAGCCCCTAATTTGTCATAGCAATGTTTTAGTCAAAGCTGTAATACCAACCTATTCTACCCTTCTACCTATCCTGTTCCCAGAAACAGATACTTCAGTCCATCCTAAAATTTATATGCCTGCTTTTCCAGCAACAATTTAGTGCTTTAACCTCATTTCATGGTCCTCTTAAAGCTATTCATCTGCATTTTCTCCCATGTCCCCCAACAAAACTTAGCCTTACTGTTACTTCTGATATCGGAATAGGCTTAAACTACAACTCTAACCCCATACCTCTGTGCATTTTTGACAGCTATGGAAGGGGTAGGTAACCAGCATCCACCTGTGGCAAGAGAGACTTCATTACTGGTAGGGCTCTAGTGCAGCAGAGGTCCCTGCTTGGTCCAGGTGGAAACCTGAAGCAGGATGCACAAAGCACAGAAACAAGATGCTCTGGGACAGGTTGGGTCAGGACTAGTGGTTAGGATACAGTGGGATCCAAAATCCCACAGACATTGCAAGGAGTCTGATCCTTTATTCACTCAACAATATCCATACGGAGATTACATAACAGAACAAAACAAACAAAAACAACACCTGTACACATTCTTTCATCTGGTCAGCACAAACCTATGGGGCTTAATATGCAACAGCAGTCCACTCCTACCCCGGTCCCACTTTGGATTGTTTTGTCTTTCACTAACAATGAAGCTTTAAACATATTTTAAATAAATAAATAAATGTAGTTAATTTAAAATACACAAATGATCTTTTTGCCCACATTAAGAAGGTATAAAAATCATCACATATTCTATTGATAAATAACAGTTACGTTACAAACATTTCATTGTAGAACTAAAACTGATTAACTTTGGTAAGAAGTTGTTGCTGCTGCTGAATATGCTTCTAAGCCAAATTCTTCTCAAACATTGAAAAAAGCTGGGTGAACTGGAATGCCCACTAAAACAAAGACACTGAACAGCAGACGGCTGGTGACACACTTAGAATCAAACTTGCTGGCCTCTGAGTGATATGAATAATAACCTCTAAAATGACAAAATACATCTTTTTAAAGTTCCAGCACACAAAACTGTTCTTCCTTCTTTCAGAAAGAGAGAAATTTGTGCTGGCTGACATTTGCAATTTTTTCCTTAGAAGGTGAGAGTAGCAGCTTGTAATATGCTCTCTCTTACTCTGTCTGTGACAGGGCAGGGGGAGAAAGAACGAGTAAAAGCATGGATGCAAATAACAGTACTGGACACAGACATGAACTACCATGAAGTAAGGATGAAAATAAGTCAAATAAATTTAATAAATGAGCAGGATGAGAAAGCAGATAATGATGATGCAGGTGCATTTGGTGCAAATGCAGGAGAAAGCGTTGATGGCTGCACCCAGGGTCTGCATCTTCCCAGCTAGAGAGGCAGACTGCTGCATTCTTCACTATCCATCTGTAGGCAGGTGTAGATTTTATGTTTGTTTCAACAGGCATTTAAGGACTGGTTGATCAGAAGGAAAGGGCTTTGATCAGAGGAAATGACCTGTATTGTCTGTATTGGTGTCTTTTAATGGTCATGCTTCAACTCTTTCTAATTTTGTTGATAGTTTAGTTATATATTTTCAGTTTCTGTAATATGAGAATTTTGGCTCTATCTGATTCAACTTTTGAAAGCCATCCTGACTCCTGACTATATAAACATAAATAAATAACAATAATAAATAAAAATAAATACTATTACTAAGGAGGAGGAGGAGGAGGATGACGGCAACAACAATGATGGCATCAGAGTAAATGGTTTCCTTTTATTAGCTATGTTAACCATTATGGGGAATGTGGAAGCAATCTCTCGTAACCCATGGAAATATTTGAAACAGTGCATTTGGATTAATAATTTTGGATAATATTCCATTTTTTATATACAAGTACTACAAAATGGTCTACACAGAGCTATTTATTCTACTTTGTTATTTAGTGCCCATTTTTTAAATTTATACTTCTTATTTATTAAATTTTTAGGTGAAAAAGAAAAAGTAAGTAGCATATCTCCTAATACTATGCGCCACCTGCAGTACATTCTCCTTGTTTCACCACACCCAAATAGAATGGCAAAATGGGATAGGATCATTTTATTCACATGCATGAGAATGGGACATTTTAGTCCCACCAGAGTCACATTAGATACTCCTTGAAGATCAGTGTAGTACAGTGCTTTGAAAATTGGACTAGGATTCTAGGAGACCATAATCCGGGTCAAATCTCCACTTCAAATCTCCACTCAGTCACCGAACAACCTGGTTGACCTTGGGCAACTCATACTATTTCAGCCTAAGAGGAACGTAATAGCAAATGGCCTCTGAATAAATCTTGCAAAGAAAATACTATGGCAGGATCACAATAACAACAGGAGCCAGACTTTGTTCCAAAACCTACTCAGAACTAGATCTACAGTGTAAGCATTTCCTGACATTGGTCCTATTAAGGTATCCATTTCTATAACCAAGTGCAGAGATTAGTAGGAAAAAGCTCAAGTTCCACTTCTCCATCATTCCTGCCCCCCTCCCTTTTGACAAAAAGCAAAGTAACTATGGTTGCATTCAGATGGGAACCCTGCCTGTGAAACTTTGCAGGAGTATTGAGCTGAATGTGGTTACAGGAACTTTTCAGTTCTTCCTTGTTAATATAAAGGGGTTGGGAGTGGAGGGTAAAGAGTTGTACTGTACATCCCTGGCTCCTTCTAACAGCTGTAGAAATGGCTAGGGTTCCCTGGATAGGGATTCTTTTATCTCGACAGTTTTAAACAATGCTTTCAAGTTCCAACCACTTGACAGGTACAAGAACAAACAAACAAACAAACCTGTCTCAAAAACTGCCTAAACAATTCTTATGCTTTTTTGCAACTGAAGTATTTTCCTTTTTCCCAGCCAATATACTAGACCTAACAATGTTTTATGCCATTTTTGGTGAACCATAATGCCAAGAAGCAACAGTAGCACATTCTGGTTGCCACTGCACTGGCCTCATTGAGAGGGACATTAAAATTCTCAGTGGATTTGGGAAATATAAGTGTTCATTGATCCTACCCAAAATGATCATCTCAACAGATTGGAATTCTAATGGAGTTAGAAAATTTCCCACACTTCATTTACTGTATTTAAGAAAAAAAAATCTTGGTTCTTGAGGATTAAGCACCGTCCCAGCCCATACAGAAATGAAATACTCGGTTAAGGAATGCCCCTACTCAGTTCTTATTTACTGTCACAGTATTTCATCAATTATTACATATTATGATTTTTTGTAACATACTTTTTTAAACACTCAAGTATATGTTTCTTGGGAAAGCAACATAAAGGAGGTAGTTTGGTTCTTGCTTCATATACCACTACTGAGAATGGGGGTATGGATGTAAAACCTAGTATAAAATATACAACCTTAAAAGTTAGCAATTCCCTGTTCAAATATAATTTATTGGAATTTTACTTGTCAAATAGTAAAAAGAGAAAATATATTGTAGGCACAACAGTAAGATTAACTAGTATAGACATTTAGAGACATTTACTACATATGCTCAGCAGTGACCATTACAAAAGGGACAAGAAGAACGGCCTACTTTTAAACTCTCTAGTCAGATGCAGCTGGTACGTGTCACTATGTTCTCTGCTGATGTGAAAGTCACATGAATGTACAATACAGCTGAAATCTAATATTTTAAGCAAGGATCTTAATAGAACGTACAAACGTCATGCATGAACAACACTACATGTGACAATTCAATTGATAGTAATTTCTTCAAAATACAGCATGATTTGCAACTCAGTAAACTGATTAACTTGCAACATATGTTATGGTCTACCAAAAAGAAAGAAAAGAAAGATTTTAATTTATATTCTGAACTATAGTGTTATATATGAGGCACTTTTCAAAGAGGAAGAGAAGAAAATTAAGGCTTAGCTTCCTGTCAGTCTTCTAAATACAGGAATAGTGTGTGACTCATGGTGTGTGTCTTCCCTTTGAATACAAGATAAGGTGAATACTCATCAACAGATCCATGCATGTTTTGATATGAAAACACTCAGCATGATTAGTTTGGTTCTTGTTTAAAGATGTTTTTACTTTGATGTGGAATCTCAGTATTCAGCCAACTATTGCCAAAATCCAGTTCACTTATTTGGAAGAATGGTTTTGAGCAGGTAGCTGACCAGCAGTTGTAGGTATACTCAGATATCTCAAACTTTCCAGAACTTGACCAATCTTGTTTCCTCCCTGGGCATATTTAAGAACAACCAAATCTTCCCATGCATTGCTGTCACATGAGTTCACCTATAAATTCAGCCTATCCCCTTCTCATTAATCAGCATGTAAAAAAAAAGGATACATATGAGGTTGTAGGATTAAAGGCCTGTTTAAATATGTTTTTAATATCTACATAAAAATAATTCATATGTCTTTAGTATATTTCATAAACATTTCTTTAATAATATATGTCAGCTAAGAAGTGTGTAAGAATATCTGAGGAAAATTAAAGCCATGCATTTTTAATCCACAAATTTAAACTGAAAATGCTGACAGGATCAGTTCATATCAGAAATGACAAAAATTGAATTTCCGAATCAATTCCCCAGAAATGACATGAAGACTTCACTTGTGGCTCTGGTCAATTATCACTGCATGGACATACAATACAGTGTGATTACCCACATCAATCTTGGTATACTTTTTTTTGAAATCCCTAATGTTATTGTGTCCTGATGGCTGGGTAATACCATGGTCAGAACTTGTGGCTTTTGAACTGCTGTCGATTCTACTTGATTCTAACTGGGAGGTTTCAAATAATGGTGATAAGCTCATCTCCATGCGATTTTCCCTGATAGTTCTATAAGGACTTTCTCTGTGTCTTCTCCTGTGTAATACCACCTGTAAGACTGCTTAGAAGGTAAGAAGTTAAGTGTCAGCAGTATGTTGACTACTTTGAGAGAGCATCTTCTTTAATCTGATCCTGCCTCTCTAAACTTAGTCCTTTACCCACAGGATTGAGAGGTGAAGGTGGGCTAATTGAAACTGAATTATTACAAGAAGCGGTAACGATTGGCCAAATGACCTGGGAGAGCTTGAAATTTCCATTATAGAGTGGGATCCTCCAACTTCTCTTTGATATCTAGTTGGGGCACTTTAGATCTATAGTTCCATCTGGAAATCTAACTATAGTGATAGAGTTGGGGAAGGTGACACCAATTCCACTAATCAAGGAAGTAACTCCTTCTGATGACATAGACACTACCATTTCTGCCCTGGTCACTTCAAGATTGAATTACTCTACCTGGACACAGTCTTTTGTTTGAAAGCTTCAGCTGGTACAACGTAGCAACCTTCCTTCTAAGGCTATCAGCTTGCCCGAAAAGTAGGCCTGCTGCACTTGTATCTTTAATGTCAGCTTGGTCTGCAGCAATAAATTTGCAAAGCTATTTAGAGCATAGAGATAAGCACTGTCACTTACTACTCTCTGAAAATAAAGCAGAAAATAGAAGCAAAGTCAAGAAACTATGTAAAAAGTTTGAGATGTTCCTATCTCCAATGAATCTCATCAGGATCTCTGATACTGGTAACTTTTTAATGAAACCATGAATATTTTAGAGTTGTGAGGAAGTGCTATATTTTAATATTTGATTATCTTTTGTTATATTTATAGACTGTGAATGGCTTCTGAATGAAGTTATGTTGTAATTAAACAGACTAACAGCTTACCTTGCTATTCTGTATTGGGTCTAAGATAACCATGTCTTCCTTGTTTATGGCTGTTATGGAAGGAATATAGGTTCAAGCTGGCAGTTTGAAATCACTATGAGGAAAAGTTACCTTGACTAGTCAAAGGGGTTAACAAATGTGATGGGGGTTTGCAGGTCCATAAAGAAAATAGCAGTACCAGAGAGGTTGGCCTAGAGATTTAAAATAGCAAAATAATTAGAAACGGTGATGGAAGAGAGCTACTGGCTGAAAAGAAATTTCCCAGAGTTGAGGTGAAGCGAAGTCCAATCTGAGGGATTCCTAGATTTCCATTTAAGGGGATTCCTGTCTTGTTATCTACCTGTGCAGGTGTGAAGATATTCAGGAGAGGCCCTCTTGAAGCTTCATTACCAGTACAGACTCACTTGAAAGGCACTCTTGGCTGCTCTCCAACTGTGGAATGTACTCCTCTCAGAGTTGTGATTAGTTGCTTTCCTTGCTATTTTTGGGTAGAGTGGAAATATTTTTTTTTCCAAAGTTGTCATGTCCAGGGCAGAGCAGACAATTAATCAACAAACAGCAGAGCAGGGCTTACTCACAAGGCAAGAGCAAGGAAATGTCCAAACAGAATTCAGATTCCGGAGCAAACAAATCTAAAGGGCAAATCTAAGGCATAGTCAGACAGGCAGAGGTTCAAAGTGATTCAGACACAAGAAACTACAGCACAGGGCTTCACAACCAGAAAGATCAGCTGCTAACCCTGAAAGAAAAGGGCCAGCTGTCATCTTACTGATGGTGTTGCCACAGGTGTTCCTTCATTAGGGCTCATTTGTTACTCAAACTCATTGGGCGGCACAGCCCTCTTTCTGACATTGTCTCTTTTGCACAGTAAGCGTCTGTGTTATCTCATCCTTTGATATTTGCTCCCCTTGCTCAGGCCCCTGCTGTTGTTTGTTACCTTCTTTTGATCAAGCTTCTGGGAAAACTCCTGCCTTTGGGGAAACTTTTGCCTTGGATTCAGAATCCTCCTCCTCACAGCCAGGGTCTCCAAGGCAGGGTATGACAAAAGTGGCCTCTTTAACTGTTTTGGTATCTACTAGCCATTGTGATAGTTTTAATGTTTTTATTGTGGTGATTTAATGGTTTTATTAGTTATTTTGTCTTTAATGACACTTGTTATCACTGCACTGCCTGAAGTGCAATTTTTAAGTAGAAAGTAGGATTTAAAAATCAAACAATAAATCAGGTGATAAGGCCTGTATCCAAGCAGAGTAGCTTTAGGAGGAAACCTCATTTCCCTCCCCACACTGTACATATTCCAGCCTGCTAAGTTACCTTCCTCTCAGTTTCCAATCTGCTGGAGATAGAATACTGGGACCAGAGAAAGAGGGGAGGTGGATGGGTTGTGTGAATACACATATGACCATTCAAAGAACCACAGTTACAGGTGTGTAATGTGTTCTTCTTTGTTGTGGTCTCTGTGCCTCAAACAATGGGTGACTTTGTAAAAGCTTACCACCAGAGGTGAGATGGGTCACAGAAATAAAGATTGCAATATTGTCCTAAGAAACCCTGCACTATCCCAAGCCCTAGAAAGTCAAGGGTTGAAGCCATATGGCAGTTTTATAAAGTTCAGGCAAAGAAGGAGCACTGAAGAAGGCCGCAGATGCTTCAACTGATCTGGTGGAGTGAGTTTTCATTGAGGTTGGAAGGAGCTTCTTAGCAAGTTCATAGGCTTGGTGAATACTCTGCACCATCCACTTGGAGATCCTCTGGGGAGAAGCCTGATGAACCCTTCTTAGAACCACCATAACAGAGGAACAATTGAGTGGACTGGTAGAAAGTAGTAGTCCTATTGACATAAAAGGTGAGCATTTGATGAACATCCAGTATACGCAAAGACTTTTTTAGATTCATTGAAAGTTCAAGAAAAAATACCAGTAAGACTATATACTAATTTATATGGAAGTTGGAGACCTCTTTGGGAGGATGGTGATATCTCAGCAGAGAATTACTTTCTGCCTATGGAAGCACAAGAACAGCACATCAAGCCAGAGAGAGGAAACTCAGAAGCTCTCTTGGCTGAAGTGATTGTGACAAGGAAGACCATCTTCGTAGTAAGAACATGTTCATACACAGAAGCAAGAGGCTCAAAGGGAGTGTTCATTAGTAGAAAGAGAACTAAAGACAATGACCATGGAGTCATTGGTGGTGTGAGAGGTGGATATGGAAATGAGAGATTCTTCAAAAATGTCTTCACCATAGGTTTGGTGGATAATTTCACAAATTTAGTACTTTAGTAATTTAGTACTTTAGTACAAATTTAGTAATACCACATATGTGCCTGCCCTTGGAGAGGTCCAAGAAATAAGCATTCAGAGAAGGAAAGGAAGTAGAAAATGAAGGGCTATAGATACATCTACAGGAGTCACAAAGGCACATCTCTGTTCCGCAAAGGTATGGAAACAACACTACTTGTATTGATACGAGCACGTGATGGAAGGTTTAGATCTGGGGTTAGTTGAAGGGAATGGAGGATCCAGTTCTACAGGCTGTCAAATGTAGAGTCTTAGTGTCTGGATGGAGTATCCTATTCCTTAACTGTGGCAGAAATTCTGGATGGGATAGTAGGCATAAGTATCAGTCCCTCAATAGCTGAAAGAGAGTGGTGAAGCATCTTGGCAGGGCCAGAATGGAGCCACTAGGATTGTTGATGATCTGTCCCTTTTCAGCTTCAGTACCACCTTTTGAAGTAGTGAAAATGGAAGCAACACTAGTGATATTTGTTCATCCACTTCCTTGGAAAGCATCTCCAAGAATGTGAGTATTTGCCCTGCCTTCAAACAGTATCAAGGGGACTATTTGTTTGCCCTGGTATCAAAAAGATCTGTGGTTGGAATCCCTCAACTGACCATGAGAAGGCTGGAAGCTCAACTGGAGAGTGCCCATTTGTGATGGAGATGGACAGAGTGATTGAAAACATTGACAACTGTATTGTCTGTTCCAGTGAGCTGAATTGTGATGGAATGGATATTCCTGGCAGCACTCCAATTCCAGGGATAAATTATGGAATCTTGAAGAGGTGCAGAGTGAGTGTCACCTTTCTTGTTTAGATAAAATACTGTGGTAGTGTTGTTGGACAAGACCATAAATCTCATCAATAGAAATGAATGGTTCAAAAGGCTTGTGTGTAAGCTTTGTAAAGAACAGAGACAGTGACTATGGTGGTATTAGGAGGAACCACTGATGGATGGAGATGTACCAAACCCTTGAGGAACCTCTTAACCATAGGATCCAAGAAAATAATGGTTGAATAACAGCAAGGTAAATTTTTAAAGAAGAAAGGCCCATGCTTGTTCACACAGATGCAACAAGAAATGAGGATGCTGCTGCAGGAGATGTAGGATCTGTCCTGGAAGTTGCAAAGGAACAGAACTTCTTCCATTCATAATCATAGGATCTTTTAGTAGTGTCTTTGCTGGAAGCCATGAGTTATCCTCCATGCTGTGAGCCGCAGCATTTTGAGTTGGGGTGGAAAACTTGGCCCTAGGAATGTGCAAGCAGGTCTACCACATATGTGCCTGCCCTTGGAGAGGTGGATATGTACCTGTCCTTGGAGACATGGAGTAAAGGGGCAAAATACTGCTGCCTGGGCCAGTACAGTATGATCAGAATGGAGTTGGATCTGTCTCTGGCTAGTTTTACCACCACCTTTGCAAGCAAAGGAAAGGGACGAAACAGATACATAAGGTCCAGACCACCTTCAAAGAAAGCCAATACTGAGATATCTGCATCATCTCCTTGCCCTAGAAAAAAATCGGCAGCATTTGGTATTGATTGGAGAAGCAAAGAGGTCTGGAATAAGGTCCCCCACTTGAATGTCACAAGATGAAAAGCCTTGTCAGACAGGGTCCATTCATACTGGAGAACACAGGCAGGGCTGAGTGAATCTGCAAATATGTTCTCTGCCTCTGCTAGGTGCACTGCTACAAGGATGTATGCACTTCCAAATGCACCAGTTCCACAGAGTCATGGCAAGGTTGAGCAATAAAGCAGAGTGGGTACCTCCCTGTTTGTTCATGTAGCAAACCACAATGGTATTGTCCAATGTGACCTGAACAACCCTGCTCGTCAACTTGTGTTTGAGAGCTCAAAAGGCTTTTATTACTGTCAGAAATTCTAAGGCATTGATGTGCAGTTTAATTCCTGAGGTGACCTTGTGCTGTGACACCATTACAGTGAGCTCCCCAACCAATCATGGAGTCACCATGCATGACTGATCTGAGAGCCAAAATGGCATGTCTGACAAAAGGTTGGAGGGACTGATCCACCACATTAGAGATAACAGGACATCAACAGGAATACTCAATTTCAAACCCTGAGTATCCTGAAGGGGATCAAAGCATCAGATGAAACAGTGTTAAAACAGCTTAAACTGCAGTCGTGCCAGGTAAGTAACCACGGTTGTGGTGGCCTCAAGGTCCGAATAGGCTCTGTACAGTACAGCCAGAATGAGAGAGCATCACTCAGACTTTGTCTCTGAGCATCTCCTAGCATACCCCATCATGGAGTCCTATGTCACCCAATGAAATTGATGCCCCTCATCAGCTCTAGGGCTGAGTTATTGGTATTGAAATTGATCCCGATTTTGGAATAAAGACCAAGTCTAATAAATGTCCTGGATTAATATGGTCCATGAGAACAACACCAGCAGCCAATCATTCAAATATGAGAAAATTTGGACATCTCAATTTCTGAGGAATGAGATTACCACTGCCAGCCACTTTGTGAAGACCGTGGGTACCGTTGAGAGTCCAAAGGGCAAGAACTTCTCTTGGTACAGATATTTGCCTATGGTGAACCTGATAAATTTACAATATTGAGGTCTTATCGTGATGTGGAAGTATGCATCACCAAGATCTATCAATGTTACCATCCTGAATTTCTTTGGCTTGATGTATCTCTTGTCTCCATAAAAGTCCAGTATCAGTCAGAGACTGTTGTCTCTCTGTGGGACTGTAAAATACTGGGAGAAGTATCCTTCTCATCTGCACTGAGCTAGAAGATTCTGCATAGCACTGTTCTGCAACAAAGCAGTTATCTCTTCAAACAGGGCTCTGGATGGGAAGGTGTAACGAAATATGCCAACGGGTAGAGTACTTTAAAAGTCTATCAAATAACTCAGATGGATGATGATTCTTTTTTATAAAGGGTCAGATGACAATAAGGGCAAGATAAGAAGTGTTCTCAGTTGCTGTCCTCAAATATCTTCCCACTGCAGACCAACAAAAGACTTAGTACTTTTAAGAAGGACAATAAGATCTAGCTGTTTGGCCTCACCTATACAACTCACTACTAAGCTGAACAGTATAGGAAAATTCCAATTCATTTGATAAAATGTTACCCTGTTTTATTAGGTTTTATTGTGCAGCATCTGGCTGCTTGCTTTGGTCACAAGCTGTTATCCTTCAGAGTGGAACAGGTTACAAAAATGAATACACATATTTCAATGTGCATTTAGAGCACAGAAAAACAATCCTATAAACAGCCCTCTGAAAAAATCTGAGATCTATCAGAATGCTTAAGAGCTACTCCTGTAACACAATCATAATGCTGTAATAATTCTACTATTCCTTTATGCTTACCATGATTTAAGAGGAACAAGGCCACTAACATTGCATTTCATTCTTCTACCAATTATGGCAGAGTATTGTGGAAACAGTTCTTTCCACAAAGCTAAGCAACAGCATGCACAATAAAATTATGGCACTCCACATGACACTGGACTATTTTAACCAGTGCCTCTGTTGATTCAACAAGTATATACTTCTAAACAGTTGCTAGCTATTCTGTGTTATGTTCTACATATCCTTGAGAGACACTGAATTAATCTAATCATTATTTTATTTCACAGAGATTGTTTCTGTAAAAATAATAAAGAAAAATGTTTATATTGATCCTTATTCCTCAAGAACAGAACAGAGCCACTGTAAGAATGTCCCCAAGTCCCATTCTTGTGAGTTGGATCAGAAGGATATCATGGTTGATGATTCTGAAACCTACTGAAAGGTCCAGCAGATTAAAAGGGACATAATCCTCCCCTCACCAGTTCCCAATCATCTACTAAGGCAAGCAAAGATGCATCTGTCTCATAACTGAGTCTGAAGCCAGACTATAATAGATCCATGTGGGAACGTGAAAAGATCTCGATCTCAATTTTGTTGAATCTATCTGCTTTGTTTCAACAGCCTGGCACACAATGTTTTTCTTCCTACATGGAAATCCATATGCATTATCACCAATGCACATATTTTGTACATATTTTTCCCTATGACTAGAGGACATCTGTGTAGATTTTTTTCAACTGTACACATGTTTAACCATTCATGTTCTTAAAACATGCACATGATTGTGTGTATATTCTGTTTCATCAGAATGCATCACAAGCTTTCAAAATGTGCTAATTTCCAAGGCAAACATGTTTTGTCTTCCATTTAATCTCAGAAGGAAAGAAATGAATACTGGATAGAGAATTTTAATAACAAAACAATTTACACTGTAGATCTATCTAGTGTTTCTACTGGCCATGGCTGATATATTGGGCTGTCTCTATGAGCTGGAATTATCTCAGTCATCGGGCAAGTCTACACAGTTGCCAGACTGGCCATCTGCAGATATATCCCTAAAACATGACAGTGTGCAACAAAGACAGAAGGGACTTGTACAGATAGGTGGGGCAAAATAAAATGCCTTACACACTGCTCAATCACTCTCTTCTCCCATGTGATATTAACTGGATGAAGGCCATCAACTGAAGCAGCCACCACTTTCATATTTATCTGTTTCCTGATTTTGAAAGCATAGTGATTAAGAACAGAATCAAAAATTTACTAGAGGTTGATCCTTTTGAATATAATGAGACTTGCTTCTGAGTACATATGCTTAGAATCATTCTAAACATCACTGAGAACTTCATGGCACGTCCTTTCTAGCTGTGTAACTTATCTCCACATTGTTAAGACTCCTGATAAAATTTCTTCAAACTCCACTGTAGCTTTCTCTTGGAATGTCAATTGATAAAAAAAAAAGTCTTAAAGTCAGGCAGATGGGCTTCTTTTTTAAGGTAAAAACTGTAGCCTTAAGCAAGCTGTCTGAAGATTAAAAGAACGATTAACACAATAATAATTCCAGGGAAAGATAAAAATTTGACAGATGTTGCAGCTTTTTTGCCAACCCAATCTCTTGGATTTAGATATTGCAGACTGAAAGGAGAAGTTGCCATTAGAAATATGATCATGTAGAAGAGAAGAAGACGTGAAATGTTGATCAGTTAATCACTCAAGAATATCTATTAAAGTGAAATATGAAATATGTGGGAAAGCCCACAATGAAGAAATAAATATGGAAGTAAGCAACATCAGATCTTACATGCAAACTAATTATAGAAAAAAACCATGCCAAAAAGTCTCTAGTTTTTGCTATATAAATATCCTTTTTTTAAAGTAGGTTGATAATGATGTTCACAGTCTCTTTAAATATTTTAACAATATTTCATAAATCAAGAGATCTCATTTCAATAATTGAAGTTCAAAACAAGATAATTTGCAGCATGTGTTAAACAGTACGCCTAAGATATAAAATGAAATAAATCTTAACCCAACAATGAAAGGAAAGGACTTTTGTTTCATACTATGTCTTCAATTTTTTATTTCCTTGAAATTCAGGGAGACAGCAGCTAATAGAATTGCTTGTGAACAAAATTCACAGTCCAAACTTACATCCAGATGTTCATATCCAGAGGGTTCTCTTCAACCCCTGTGGGTATAGATTGCTTTTCCTTTTCTTTAATAATTTACGTGGAATTTTTAGAAGTTCTGTTTCCATCTCTATATAACACAGTTACTTTGTATATGTTTTTGGTAGGGATGTTAATACCTATAAGGTGCGCATCTGTGAATGTCATCCTGTCTCTATCTACATGTTCATTCCATGTCCAATTCTACCCGAGCTATTGTTGCTTGCAAAACATATTTTCTTTTCTTGGCTCCCCCCCATGTACATCTGCTTATGTGCATTGCTTTAAAGTATCCCCTCCCCCATTGATTAGATCATATTTAAGCACCATTAAGCAAAGACTTGAAATGTGCTTATTTTTCTATGCATAAATAAAAATGTACGCAATGTTATATGTGTAATTACAGCCTGTGAGAAAGAGGGGATTGTTAAAATAGAGTAATTAAAATATAAATATAATTGGCCCTCCACAGATCTGATCACAGTGGCCCCTCCCTTACCTCAACCTCCACACACACAAAAGTGCAAGATCGCACAAAGCATCATATCTCATTATAATCAATGGATGCAGTGGGCATGCAGCTGCACTGCTGTAGGCATTTGCACTTCACGTCCATTGACTATAATGGGATGCAACACTGCGTTTTTTGCTTTACGTAGGGGTTCCTGGAACTGAACCCCTGCATAAATGGACACGTTTTATTACTGAGCTTCTCCAACTCCTGTACTCCCCCACCCCCACCCCAAGTGCTTCTTTTCCAGGGGAATCTTCCCACTTGCAGACCCTGATCAGGCCACAAAGCCCTTTAAAAATCCGCTTCTGGTCCTCTTCCTCCTCCACCAGCCACTGCCTGCCCAACTAAGGACAGACCATAGTCCAGTTTCTCAGGACCACAAACCTTCTCCCAATGCCCCAAACACATCCAAGAAAGAAGATAGGCAAGAGAAGACGTATATGAGCCACTATGCCAACCCACCCCCTTTCCCTCTCCTTTCTCTGCCTGGTTTGGACCCCAGTTGCCCACTCTCCCCACCAAGGCTTGGCCCCCTTCCCACAGACATATACACACATTTCAATATTTGTGTTTTTTCCACTTTGGGGGTGTTGCATCCATAACCCTAGCAAATATGGAGGGCTGACTGCATATATTTAGCTTAAAAGACACATATATCCTCCCCTAGACACAAACAAAAATCAAAATATAGACAAGTGCAAATATTGCAAACATGTTTTGAACAATCAAATCTTCTTCAGCAATAAATCAAATAGCAAAGCAATTAAATCCATGAAGATAACAGGTTACCAAAGAAGAGGAAGACAAATTACCCACATAGAAAATACCTTTAAGTTCAGCTGTCCAGTTTGTGGTACGGAACCTAAATATTATGTTACGGAGTAAACCAAGCAATCTATTCACAGAAGTAAACCAACAACCACAGAATGTATCCAATTATGTCACAAAAATGTAGAAGACCCATCACTCTCTCTAATAATTGACCTCATGCTAATAATTGCTTTGGAACCAAATGGGAATGCTCTAAAGGTCCAGCTGAGACCAGCTATATATGGCTCTCTGACCCTAGGAATAAAACCCTCCCCTCACAGAAAGTAAGTAGGACAGCAGGCAGCAGAAGACTTTTCGGGAACACAGGGAAGGCCCAGTGGACAAAGGATCATGGGGTTAAACAACAAGCCCTATTATTCCCAGTGGAGCACAATTTCCTGATAAAGGAAAGATTCACAAGGCCCATCTTGGTTAGTGCTTTCCACCACCCACTGCCATATTGCTCTGTCTCAGACTAAATCTTGGAAGAGGGGAGATGTTTAGGAGGCAGCAAAGGAAAAATGGGATACAAACAGAACTGAACTGAGGGAGCTGTTTGAAATAGGTTGTGGCTGCCTGGACCCTGCTGCCTATTCTCACCCCACGGTATTTTATGCAGCAAATTCCCCTTTTCCCTTCTCATAGTGTTTCACTGGCAGAAATAATCCAAGTTTAAATAAAACAATGCTGTAGCTTTAAAAGAGCTCTAGAAGCTAAGGTTTATTTTCGTTTTCAGTAAATCTTTTGATTTGATCAAGCCAGTATACATCTAGCATGGAACAGATGGTGTCTGTTTGGGAAAGTTTTGAAAGGGAGACTCTGAAATGCATCTGTTCTCTCTGCACCAGGCTCTTCTCCCTAATGGCAAGAAGACACTACACATGCTTCTGCATGCAGTCCTTGTACTATGCCACCCAAATTAAAGTATCTGTAACCATTTTTAGGCTTCAAAATGTGAGTCAAACTGGGGTATGACAAATATTTCAGGCGGAAGGGGGCTCAAACTGCAAAGAATGGTAGATCAGAAGACTGCTCTACTCAAAGTCCACAGTGGATCAGATGAATACTGTCTCACCCATGGGATGGATAGGGACCAGTGTTTAAAGGAACATTTGAAGGGAATCAGTTCTCTACTTGGTCCCATAGAGGGATGAACCTAGCTTACACAACAGTCCTGGCCTAATCTGTATAAGGAAGAGGGCACACGCCAGAACAATGGAGAGCTCGTACAAAGTCTAGATGTTGACTGTCGCCACTGTTCTTCATCCTTCCAAGACCAGACAAGACTTTTCTTCAGAATCTTCAGGGCCAGGGTTCTGCCATTTCCTTAAGGAAAAGAAGGCCCTAAAAGGTAGGTCTCCATCTCCTTCCCACCCTTAGACAATTCTCTTCAAAGCTCACACATACAGACACACACATGTGTGTGTGCATATATGTGGTCCTTAATGTAAGTAGTGTAACTTCTTCAAGGGGTATGTAATATGAGGATACATAAACTGGATGTCCCAGTTCAGAGGTCTGTGGCTCAAAGTCCCACTATTCAGTTTTTGAGCCCCAGAGCCCTTTCACGCTACACACTTACAGAGCCATGATTCCACTTTAATTGCCATGGCAATATTCCATGGAATCCTGGGAATTGAGGTTTAGGTATGAGTAGTTCTGCAAAACAGCTCTAGTGCCTCACCAACTCCTGGATTCCACAGGATATACCCATGGCAGTTAAAGTGAAGTCATAGAGACATAATTTAGTGTGAAAGGGCCACCAGTCATGATGTAGAGTCATGGATCAGCTTCCAGCATCTCTGCTTCCATGTCCTGCTATTCAGAGTGAAGATCCTCACATGTCCAGGTCAGGTCAACAATTTATGTCTCCTCCGAAGACTGTTTCTCTCATGCCTCTTTTTAAACAGAAGATAATCTGTCAAGGTCACTACATTGTCTTTAACCACAAGGGATCATAGTACTTGAACAAAATCTACCCATAAAAATCTTCTACAGGTCTATGAGGACATGGTGGCAGGGGCACTCACATGTGCTCAAACAACTTGCTTGAGATAGGCTGTGTCACCTGCTTGGAATAGGCTCATAGAAGGCAAGCTGGAGTGTTTGTCTATGCAAATGCCTCTAAAATGCCACATCAACTTCATCCTAGTTTTATTCCAGAACCATTTAAAAAAGGTAGAAATAGGAAGCTTCTGCCTATGACTTGAGTTAACGGCCTCTAAAGGACTGTATTTCCCTGTATGGGCCTTAATGGGTAATCTTAATGGGTAATCTTAAAGGGTAATCTTTCTTTCAATCCTAGCACTCTCACAGGCATGTTTCCTGGAGACACAAAAAGAGGGCTTATCAGTAGTTACGCCCAGGTTGTCAAACTTCTTTCAAAGGGAGTTTAGGTTGTCTCCTCTCTACTGTCTTTCTGAAAACAGACAAAGACCCTTCTTTCAGTCAAACTTTTGGCAACTTAATAACTGCTGAGATGGGATTTTAATTGAGGGGAAGACTGTACTCCCCCATTAGCTTCCTAATTATTTTGATTATTGATTTAACATAATAATCCATTTAATTGTTTTTTCATATTGTAACTTTTTAATTGTATGAGGTTTTTAATCATGGAAGCAAACCACCTCAAAGCACATATTTTAATATGTATTGAAATGTGTACTTTCTCTCAAAATACATACTTAAATATGTGTCCTGATATATTTAAAATATCAAGAACTGCACTGCAACATTGAGGGAAGTATGAAAAACAATGGACATCTGAGTTCCAAACTTTCCACTAATCCACAAGGTGCACATCAAGCCAATTCATACAGGAATTCTCAGAGACTGGCTTCCACAAGTATCCCTAGGTAGCAACAGTGATAAAATGAGAATTTCTCCTTATGAAATGCAAGTGTAACCTTGGCAAGGCAGCATAAAGGATAACACATAAGTAGTAAGTACCAAATATGAGGATGGTAAAACTGCCTAATAGAATTAGTTCAACTTTATTATAAAAGGGTTTTTACTTCATGTACAGATATAGAGGTAAAGGAATCATAGCTGACTATACTTTTCTGTATCTGGATATCACTAGGTAGGAACTGGGCACACAATTTCATATAGAATGAACCACTGAGAAATATTTTATGATAGGTTAGCTGCAATCATCTGATCATTTCTGACAGAGAACTACTATAGGGACCAGCAAAACACACATCAGTGCTTTAGAGTCTTTGAACAAAAAACTCCTGGGTGGAATTTACTACATTTGACATTCTGAATCTTAAACTATTCCTTTGCTGCTCAAGGTCAAGTTGCCGCCTCAGAATAATTGTAATAACAGTAGCAGAAGGGGCTACTATGTAATTATTAAGAATGGTGATATGTGCACAGGACTCTTGAGATCTATTCCTTAGGCTTCCAGCACTGAAAAGTGACATATTCATAAACCCCATGACAACCTTGTTTAAGCCATAATTTGCAAAATGGATCTATCGTCATACTGCATTACGATAATACATCTAGGTCTTTGTGATTCTGGGTCCTTATAGTCACACACCTTGTGTCATCACTGACTTCACACTATTCTGGTGAACTGGTTGGGCCTTATTCTGCCCACTGATATCAACAGTAGCTGCTGCTGTTGCTTCTCCTCACCACCACTTATGGCTCCACAGAAAATAGCATATAGGTAAAGCAAGTGAGGAAGTACAAAAAAAGCAGTGTACCAAATCCCTCTCCTGTAATCTAAAGCAATGGTCCCTCCACAATCAAGGTTCGAAAATAGAAGTGGGATACCTGTGGCCACCCTGGTGTTTTTGGATATGAATTTCTTGCCAACGTGGCCAGTGGTTAAGAAGATGGGAGCAGAACCATTTAGAAGGCTGCTGTCTCCTCACACGAAAAATCTTTGGTTTCATTGCACATGATTGCTGTATTTATGTGCACCATGATATGACTATCTGGAAATTTTTATTTTGGTGAGAGATGCCTGTCATCTCTCACACTAAAGCTTATTTTGAGGGGGGGGGCTCTGCCACTGGAGCTGGCAGGATTCCAGTTAAAAAGGTTAAAGTGGGAATTTGGCACAGTGTTGCAGTGTGAACTGATAATGACTGCAGATATGCACGTGGTTTTTTTAATGCAAACATCATTGCAAAAAAAAAAAAAAGTTTCATAAAAAATACTCCACAACTTCCTGACAGAAGTCCTACACACACACACACCACACATACATACCATAGTTCTATCCAGAAACATTGAGAGTTTTTCTTTTTTCCCCATAAAAATGTGTTTTCTGTGCAACACCCACACATTTCCTTGCACAAAACAATCCTTCCATGTGCCCCCCTTTATTTTTGTGAAATTGAGGTGGGAGGTTCCTCCTCCTGAAAGCTATCTTCCACAAAATAATAATAATAATAACCACCACCACCACCACCAGCAGTTTTGTGTGTTCTTCCCCCAGACAAAAAATTAAGAACGTTGACAGTGAAGCAGACAGAGTGTGCATCCATCTAAGACACATTTGAAATGAGCTAAGGATGATTTTTATATCATTGCTTTTCATCAAATTATCCGTATCCTATTGAAATCCTTCCTAGTTTGTCCACTTTGAAATTGCACCAAACTATGTTCTTGGTGTGAATTTCTATTATGCCATTACACATTTAAATTATCATTTTCTTCTGCAAAGTTTGGTCGTATCTTCCTTCAAGGTATAAATCTAGTTTTAAGGCAGTTACTTCTAAAAAACATGGTATACATGATATTTAACATATTCATTGACATTCAAACAAGCAGTACTATGCCATAAAAAGTTGCTTCATTCCAAATGCTCTAGCACTTAAATCCCCACTTTTCTTAATACATAACAAGAAAAAGAGTATTTTGGAAAAATCATAAAAGCGTCATCAAGCAAGCCACACATCACGGCTCCTCTAGGCACAGGACACCGTGTTTAAAAACTCTTCCTTTTAAAAATCCACTCTCAAAAACAGAGACTGATACCAGATACCAGAGTATAGTTAATAAAATAAAGTCTTCAACATTCTTATGCTGCCGCTCTTTAAGAAAAAGTATACTTGCCTCAGTGTATTCATGAATTACATAACTTCAAATCTGCTATGATTTTGCAGTCAGTGTAAACCAAGTGAGCATTACTTATGTGTTAGGCAGAACTGCTTTAATTAAAATGGCTGTTTCTGGTAAAGAAGCATGGACAGCCAGGAATGCTATATATATTTTAAAACCCAGGTTTTAAACTTTTACAAGATGGACAGTCCTGTGCAAAAAACAACAACAAAAACCTTTCTTCTCATACAAAAGAGGTTTCTTTTTTATTTCAGGGGTTATTTAGCTTACTTTGCCACAGTAAGTTGGCCAAGGATGTTGTGAATGCTTTTTTCTATTACATGTTTCACCTCAACCCTGCAGTATCCCTGGCTGTCCATGCTTCTTTACCAAAAACAGCCATGTGAGAGAAGGAATCTCCTAATATCTTTCCCTATTTCAAAGGAACTGCTTTTTTTATTTTAAAAGAAATTTTAAGTGACGTGTGAGAAGTTGGGGATGCAGTTGAAAAGATGGCTGTTAATGGGAAGACGGGACATTCCCACAAACTTCTCGGCAACCTCATATGTAACAGGAGCACAAGAAACCCAAAACCCACTATCATCCCTGTTTACTGGGGGTCCCGTGAGGGACACCTAAATGTGCTCAACAATAGGTGGGGAAGATTAGCTCTGAGCACTGCTTTAATGTTACGAGAGGCAGGGTAACTTAGCAGGATCTTGAACCCTATGTCTATGGGGTCAGGCCGAGTCAAGGAGCACACAGAAGTTGAAACAATAAATGTTGTTTTATTAAAAACACAATCAAACAGTGTATGCGGCACACTCACACAAGACAACTAAAGAAATAAAGGTTGGAGTGGGATAGAGGGGTTTTTAGAGGAGTTGTTGGTTTGGGTGATACTTCACCTGTCCTGAAGCCCGGTTGGAAGTGCAGAAGATGGAGAGCGTGGATCTCAGCACGTGGAGCTGAGGGGAAGGCTCGCTGGACAAAGCGACAGCAAGGCGGGATGGAAGCCAAGAGCGATCCAAGGAAGCGCTCAAAGTCAGGGGTTTTTATAAGGAGAATTGTGACCGCAGGCTAGTTCAGACTTGGGGAAAACAATAGATTTGGGGCTGGAGACAAAGCCTCCGAAAGGTCAGAATTTGAATGATTGAGTTATAGCCAAATTATCAATAGGATAGCTGGTATGCAAACACGGAGTACTTGAGCGTTGTATAGTCAGATCATCAAGCTGCCAGTGCAGGGCAGAGGATCTTTTGAAAGCTGCGTGCATACCTAATCAAGGTACTTGCCTTGAGGTCTCCTAAAGCTGCGAGCCGGCTATTTCTGGCCTGCCTGTATTGTGTTGGAATATTACGGCGATTATCGGCTGAGCCTGTATGCGTGCTTGTCCGGGGGCCTCGCAAGCATGTGGAGGGGAATGGGTATGTGAGGCCGAATTATTGATATCAAAAGATATCTTTTTATATCCCTCAAAGCTCGGGCTAGCCAGGGCAGTAACACCACCAAACATAATTTCTCTTGCATTTTCTCCTACTTTGAGCATTTTTTAACTCTCTTCTATCAAACTGAACATGAACAGTTAAAAAAGTTTACCTTTTTGGCACTGCACTAATTATATACATTTTGTGCAGAACTATTTAGACTAGGAAAACTGAGTCATATTAAATAAGTTAATAGAACAGTCCCATAAAGTCTAGAATGATCACAAATGCACATCTCATGTAACTATTACTATAGTTAACCATGGTGGCCCTAATAAATGGCCAACATTTTAATAATGTAATATGCAACCTTGCTCAGGTGACTGTGGGCAGAAAAATTGTGTTAACTGTAAGAAGATGATGTTCTATCAACAGAAGGTGAGACTTTAGCTTTGAGTGTTACATTCCATCCATCCTATCCGAGTTGGTTTCTCTTCACTTTTTAACCTAGTATAATTTCTAAAATTAATCTCAACTCTGCTAGGATAAAATCACCTATGTTTCTCTTTACAACAGGGATTAATTAGCATTTCTTAGAGCCCTTTCACATCACATTATTATACAGCTGTGATTCCACTTTAATGGTTATGGTCCTACCCTCTGAAATCCTAGGATTTGTAGTTCAGGAAGGGGCATTTACAATTTTCAGCAAGAGAGCTCTACTACCTCATCAGACTACCAACCCCAGGATTCCACAGGATGTAGCCCTTTTAACAATCCTGGGCACAACCCAAGACCTGAAGAAGGGATAGTAGAATGCAACTGAATTAAGTCTATTATGTCCTTGCATATTCTACTATAAAGGCTGTGATAAGATGCAGACATCACAGGTTCATCAGCAAACCAGTTTCTGCTCCTCTAACAATCCTGGGATTTTACTTACCATCTAGCCTGATAAAGAAAGTTCTGGAAAATTCCACGTTTGCTCATCATTTCTTGCCATTTTTATTAGTCATGATTCAGATATTGTTTAACCACAGATTTGATTTTATTCTTCTTGTATCAACATTGCTTTCTTTGCTTTCTATTTTAGCTTCATTACTAAGCCCTATATGAGTTTTTGCTTTGTTTTGTTTATAGATAGATAAATAGATAGATAGATAGTATTAAATATATTAGGGATTATAGATTATAAAAGCTGGACACTACAAGGAAAGGAGGCAGAACTTAGATTTAGCAAATCACAAAGATATACAACCTGAAGGCTGCACGTAGCTTCCCAAGACCTTTTGTTTTGGCCCTACAACCCCTCTTGATATTCCTGCTCCTACTGATTAGGGTTGCTGGACAGGACAGCTGTATCCATGCTCATAATAGGCAGGTAAGAAGCAATCTCATAGAAAATCGCTGGGAAGTAAAGAAGGTTTCAGCCTCCTCCTCTCTCAGCAACCATGAAGCAGTCAGAATAACTACTTGCATATTGCTCACAGTGGCAAGGAAATAGCAATGCCACCATGGGTCTTGTGGGAAATTTTCATCTCCTTCCCATCTGCAACTTTGAAGCTAGTTACTCACTACCCCAGCAAACATAAGCAGGCACAATGGAAGGATGTGATATTAAAACCATCCTCAACCCCAGTGAGTGAATATATGGCTCATGCCCACCTTCAGCTGACACTAGATACAGCCCTCATGGTAAAAACACTGCCTACTCCTAGATCATTGTTCTAGAATCTTCTTGCCTGTTCTTGCTCGAGCTTGCTATGCTGTTCTTAGAATTATGAATATTCTAAAGTAGCAGCAGCTAATTCCTTGCTCTCACCTGGCTTACTTCTGTACAGGAAAGAGATAGAATAAGTTTATCACTTCACAGGTATGCAAAAGATCCCACAGACTCCATCCATTCATAACAGCTGCTCAGATATCTTTTTTTAAACAAAATTCTTACTTAATTTATTCATGTTTGGATTGGGTTAGGTAACTATGAGCTGCATTACTTCATTCTAGAAGCCAAAGTCAAGCAGAAACAATATAATCACACATAATTCAAGTCAGCGAATCAGAATATATAATTACTTATTTAAAAGGATTTCATGGCCATTTTTTAACTTTGCATGAAATAAGCATTACACTGTTAATAAGTCCACTCAAAATAAAGATGCCAGGACTTTTAATACTTGTTACCATGTAACCAGTGAAATCAATTATTGTTGCCCACCATGCAAGAATGCTATTAAACCTGTGGCTGTGAGTTGACTAAATCATGTAAAGCAGTAAAACTGACTACATAATCTGTTGGAGAAATGCTGCATCGACCAGCAAAGCCACCAAAGTTAAACTTCATGTGCTATTTACAGGCTCCAGTTCCATCAATACTTTACCATGATGTGACTGATGAAGAATACTAACAAAACTCCTGATATGTCACTTTCAAAATCTAATGCACAGGAATATATCTGGAGCTGCAGTCTGAGCAGTAACGGTGCAAAGTACATCATTTGTAACCATTTTAGGAAAGGATTCCTTCCAACAACTATAATGTATAGATACAGTTCTGTATACATTTTGCTTCTGGCATACAGGAAGCCATCCATGAAGTTTATTAATCTTTGCCACTTTTTCTATCAGTCACGAAGTCATAACTTTTCCTTGCACAGGTACCTGTCTCGGAAGCAAATAAGGCAAGGGAGGAGAGGAGCTGAAAAACATATTTTAAGAGGCACAGGCCATGGTTGCATCAGAGAAATTGCAGCTCTCATCTAGCTTTTTACTTTTTCTCGAAAAAGGTTCAACATGATGGGGACACATTGCCTAGAACTGTCTGCAAAATTCTCCTGACACAAAATACCTGGAGAATTTTTGGGAAAGTAAAAGAGTTGCACTAAGACTAGAAATGTTTTTCAAAGAGGTTTTTGTATAAAAACTTAAATTTGTTCTTATATTGTTGCTGCAACGATCAAGAATGCAAGGAGTATACTCATCAGCTGCAGAGAGCACATCAAGCTATATATAATGGACAATGTACACATTGAAAACACTTCAAAATTACTTATTTGATATCTCTATTTATATTCCACTTTGCCACTATGAGGTACTCAAGGGAGCTTGCAGCCAATAATTAAAACATAATGGCTTACATTTCAGACTTCTCAAATCGCTCCACATGGTAGCTATTGTCACACCATAAGCCATTCATGTGCAACATTTCATGTGGACTGAACGATTTCCCCCATTCCAGCAAAAACCTTTCATTTTGAATACTGGCTTGATTTTCTCCACACTGATACAATCTGTGATGATCCACTGCGAACAAGGGAAGTGTCACGTAATAGCTGATGCCATGGAAAGTAACTACAAGTGCTTACAACATGGCAGCTGAAACCTAAGATGAAGTCCTATGTTATAGTCACTACTGTTTTTGGATATATTATATTTGTTAACACACTCATATCATCCAACTAAATTCAAGATGATGGTCATCATGCTGTTCAAACATCTCTGTCACAGAAAGTGTAAACCAAGCAAATGTTTGTAGAATTTCAAGGCAGTTAAAACTGGTGGGGTTGATGTTGAATCAGGAGTCTTATATGATTTTGTCTGTCCAGTTTACTTCTGAAATAATCAGAGCCAATGACAAACAAGAAGTGCTGGAGTGAGTTGTTTTAAAGACGATGCTAATCAAAATGTCTTAATTCTAGACTTGAAAAGTGGTCCTAATCTTTAACAGGAACAATGTGTTAGTCCCTCAAATTTGCCACAGGTAAACTGATAATTCACCCATTCTATCTGCAACCCACTACAGGAGGGGTTGACAGTTGTGGGGCCCCTCATGAAGCCGCAAGGCCATTTCTGTGACCTCTCCCCCTGTTAATTTTGTTAATGTCTGGGGACATGCAGCAGCAGTAGTTTTCATATAACACATATAACAATCCAGGCCACCAATGTTAGCTTGACACAGCCACTTTTTGCCCTCTGACTCAGCATCACAGAAGGCACCCGATGTCCACAGGGCGAAGTCATCTGAGGCTTTTGACTGGTCAGTCTAAGCTTTCCTCTGTGGGAGTTGCCCAGAACTGAAAGAAACCCCTTTGGCTGTAAATCACGTAGATAGTGAGGAAGCAAAATTGCCCAAAAAATAATGCCAGATAATCCCAGAGGTTTCTGTCCCCTGAATACTGCTTTGGTGGGTAATTCCTGGATTCCTTGTAAGTTTAGTTAATGAATGGTTTGTTCGTTCATTTTATTTTAAAACCAGCTGATGATAGCTGAACCTCTCTACCTGTTTTCTGAAATAACTGTATTAACTTAGAAAGTGGAGCTTATTTGATTCTCTTGCCCAATTTCAGGGTTATTTTCACTTACAAGCTTGTCATGCTAACCCCATTGTTAAAGTGCTTAAATAAAGCTCCAAAGAGGACTCTGTCCTCCTCACAAATATACAAGCCTAGATTCTCATGTATTCAGGATACAAGGACTATCAAAAATACAGTGATGGTGCTATAGAATGGTATAGTTCATAATTTAATAGTTATTGTTATTGTGTGCTTTCAAGTCACTTCTGGCTTATGGCCAGTCGCGTAGGGATGGGGGGGGCGGTTTGCTCTGGGCGGCAATGTTTTGGGGGCATCCCAGCCCGTAGCCGCACCCTCATGCACCCTGGCCATGCCCCCATGGACCACAGCCACACCACCATGTGCCAGTGTGCATGGGCACAGTGGCCATGCCCCTCACAGCGTAGCCCCCTCCCGCCCCCCTCCCCACACTCCAAGCTCCGCCACTGCTTATGGCAGCCCTAAGGTAAACCTTTCATGGGGTTTTGGGGGGCTGAGAATGTGCAACATGCCCAAGGTCACTGAGTGGGTTTCCATGGCTGAGCAGGTAATAGAACCCTCGTCTCCAAGATCACAGTAAAAGCTCAAACCACTATACCACACTGGCTCTCAATTTAGTGACATTCTCTTACTATTAATGAGTTGCTAATTTAAGAGTTTTCCCTAAAAGATGGGTGGTTACCAAAGGGCCTTAGCATTTTTGTACAGGAAAGTATTGAAGGCTCTGAAAAACAAAGTTATCTTTTGAACCATCCTCCTTTTCTCTGTTTTTTGATTTTGAAATATCACAGATATACCTAAAAAAACAGACAAAGGGTTTTGAATAGCCTATGGGATGTCATATGGCTCAAAATTCAGGCATATCCATTCCTTCCCCCAACAAACACACACACACACAGTCACAATGGGTAAGAACCGGGGCTTCTAGAAACAATCACTCTGAGAGAATGGCACACCCAGAATCCCGGGCTCCAGTATGTTTGGGTCCGGTACTGTCAACATGTAGCAGTCCATCTCTGCTCCTGCTCTCTACTCCAGGATTCTGTTGGGGTGTTACACTGATGTAACTCTGTGTTATCCCAGTAGCTGTACTTCTTACACACTTGCATAGGAAGGTAACAAGTGGGCCTGAAGGCTGGCCTGGCTTGCAGACCAACACTACTCCTTCATGACTCGAAACAACCTCTGTGCTCCACGAGGTCTAAATAAAATCTGGGCCTTGGCTTCTCCAATGCTAGCACGATACTTACATGACCCCACTCCAAAATCATCTTCTGCATGCACTGTTCACCTGCAGGTAGATATGCTGATGAAATGTGATATTTGCTCATGCTCTTCTACCCCTGCACATAAGGAATCATACATGTTTGAGGTGGCTGCAGATAAATCTTTGGGAGTCTTTGTGAATAAAGTGAACTGAAGAGAAAAGTTTTGCACTTATATTCACTTTTGATATGCTTTCTCTTGAAACATACTGTAAAACTATCTTTAGATTGGAGAAAATCTCTCTTTCCTGTATCCTATATTTTAAGATGCATATTTCATAAAAGTGGATCTGGTGTTACTTCTTGATCCTTGAACAATGAACTGAAAGATCTACGCCCTTAATTGTGTGTGTGTGTGTGTGTGTGTGTCAGTTATCATAATTCAAACTCCAGCTATTGCACCATGTAGTGCCAATACAGACATTCAACTGTTATGTAAAATGTTTTAAGATTCACCCATTGTTGAGAAGACATACACCACCCAGCCTTCTTATACAATCACTTGGACAATTACACCTTTTATTTCAGCTAATTTCAGTTAATTTTTTTTGTGATGTCTTTGCATCGCTTGATCCAAACATTAGTTCAAAGTCATAATTTAAAACTGAATGTAAAAACATACAATGTGATTTAGCGTACCAATGCAACACAGTAACAAATGCACTTCATGTCAAATTCTAAGCCAAAGGTAAAAAGCAAAGGTGTATGGAAAGAGTTTGTGCTATTATTCCAGGTAGAAGCGATTTCTGTGAAATGTCAAACCCAATTTCATGACTGAGCATCACATACCTCTCTTAGCCTTGGCCAATGCACTTTTATTGAGGTAGACTCCTTAAGACTGATGAAGACTTGTACTTTGTTCAAGATGTTTCTGCATTCAGAACCCCTCTGGCTAGAAGCCCCTATATTTCATATAAATTATTCTATCCTACAGTCATGTTTCATCTTTTCAAAAAATTCAGAAAAAAGTTATGATACAAAAATGACTCAAACTTTAGATGCCACAGAACACAAAAAGATACATACCAACTGTTTTTTTAAAGCTTCCTGTGTAAGATGGTTCATTAGACTCATCACTAGGAGACAGCTCAGAGACAATATCAGTTCCAGTGAGTTTGGTTCTGGTTTTGCTCAAATATACACCAGGAAATCAAACAAGAACTAGTAGGTTAATTTGTCTCCTCAACTGAGTGTCCTGGTTCCTTCTACAGACAGTTTCAAGCTTTAATAAACTTACTTTGGCCCTTTTCGCACAGCATTTTAGATGCAAAAGGGCCCCTTGAGCATCGCGCAAATGTGAGGAGCAGTCCACATGACGCACTCACATTAGCGCGATGCTCCAGGGCCTGACACGGACCGTGTACGCATTTTTTCATTTTCAGCTTGAAGCCAAAAATGCTGCGCAGTCGCGCATTGCTCCGGGGCCTGTGCACGCTTACCTTGCGTGCAGAGCCTCAGGATCTGGGCTGGTCGCGCTTCCTGTCTCAGTGCAGCCTGGGAAGGTCCTAGGCTGAACTGCGAAAGGAAGAGGTGGGGCTCTCACGCGAGCAAGAAGCTCATGTGGAGCCAAAGGAGCAGGAAAGCAAGAGCCTCTCTCTGGAGGCTGCTCGCGTGAGCACCGCACCCCAGCGCTGAAAATGGGTGAGTTGCGGAAAGGGTCCTAGTTTCAGATGTTCTTTACAAAGTGGTATCATTTGAAAAAGAATCATAGAAGCTACCACAATTTTGTTAAAAGAAGATTATAATCTGTACCTTACTCTGTATGGACTCTGGCTAAGATTTTATGGTTCACATGCCACAATTCATTATTTATCAAGATGTGCAATTCTGAGGTGCATGGACTGCTATGCTATATTTCAAATGCACAGTGATTAGTATTAGCATGTTCATTTTGGATAATATCTGCAGTCATTCTTATAAAGCATTTTAAAATCACATAATTTTTCAGATTCTAGTGGTGTCTATTTAGATGTTGCTCCCATTTATACATGTTTAGATGCTGGTCTTAACTCTGTAGTAAGCCTACAGATAGAGTAGGGTAAGATGTATAAATACCAATGTTTAATTTATGCCTATGTGCCCCAAAAAATCTTTTAAAAAATAAACTGGATTCAGTACCTGAAATACTAACACATGAACAGGACTAACTAAGTACTGACATTGCCTTTAGGCTAAATAATAAAAGAGCTTAGATGTGTAACTGTGACCAAGAACTTCATGCAATCTACTATGTCCTCTATTGACTACTATTATAAAATCCAAAGAATTCTAGATTCCACTACTAAACTTTGTGTTGTAGGTGGGGATGTCAAAACAAGAAAGAAACTCCCACATGTACCTTATTTTCCTCTCAGCAGGAATGCTGGCTATTCTGTATTCAGATGTCTCTGGAAACAATTATGTTTTCTCTGTGTGTATGTGTGTCAAATTTCTACTTTAAACCTGTTGCTCAATTTTCAGCTTTAACAAGTTTGATATCTTTGAATCAGCAAGGCCAAAGTACATGTATAGGGATTTACTGAGTATGAAGGTGAACAAATTGGAACTCAATACAGGAAAGACAGAGGTGCTTGTCAGTCAAAATGCAGATCAGAGAATAGCCTGTATTGGGAAAGATTACACTCCCCCTGAAGATGCAGGTCTGCAGTCTGGGTGCAATTCAGAGCTTGAAAGCTCAGGTCTCAGTAGTAGCAAGGAGTATTTTTTGCACAGTTAAATCTTGTGGACCATCTGCACCTGTTCTTTGAGACATCATATCTGTCCATGATGACACATGCCTTAGTTACATCCTATTTTGATTACTGAAATGTGCTTTACATGGAAATAAGTTCAAAGTGCGTTCAGAAACTTCAGCAGGTTCAAAGAGGGGCAGCCAGATTGTTAACCGGGGCTGCCTACAGGGTGCACAAATCTCGCTTGTCACGATTGCTCCAATGGCTGCCCATCCATTTCCAGGCACAATTCAAGGTGCTGGTAATGACCTATATAGGTCCTACAGTTCAGGTCTAGGTTATTTGATGGGCCATATTCTCCCACATGAACCAGCTTGAGTTTTGAGATCTTATAGGGAAGTCCTGCTCTCTGTCCCACCAATCTAATAGTACATCTGATGTGAACTCAGGAGAGATCCTTCTCAGTGGCTATCGGCAGGCTCTGGATCTCCCTTTCCAGGTTAGAGAAGTTACACAGGCTCCTTACTATCTTTCTGCAAGGAGTTAAAAACCATTGAAAATTGATTTTTCTGGGGAAAAGGGGTATAATGTGCTGTACTTTTATTTGTTGTTGCTGCTGTTATTTTAATTTCTTTTAGCTGGCTTCAATTCTGTGTGATTTAGTTGCTTTTAAACTATTGTATGCTGTTAGTTTTAAGGGTTGTTGTGTGACTTCAGGTCATTTCCTACTTACAGTGACTGTAAGGTGAACCTATCATGAGGTTCTATCACAAGGTTTTCTTGGCAAGATTTGTTCAGAGGGGGGTTTGCCTTTGCCTTCTTCTGGGACTGAGAGAGTACGACTTGCCCAAGGTCGCCCAGTGGCTCTCCATGGCTGAACGGGGATCCCAACCCTGGTCTCTAGAGTCGTAGTCCAGTACTCAAACCACAACACTGTGCTGGCTCTCAATTTTTAACTACATTTGTTTTAATTGTTGTAAACCACCTTGAGTCCCAAACTACAAAGAAGGTGGGATAGAAATATATATATTAATAATAAGAAAAAGTGATAAGAATTGTTTGTCAGCAGCTCTAAGCTTGTGCATATTTCCTTGCATAAACCAATAAGAACTATTCACATTTTGCTGCTATAGGTTTATGCCTTTTTTTTCACAATAAATATCCTTCAGAACTTAATTGTATAAACAGTGATGGACAGAGAGTGCTACATCATTCAAAGCACATTTGGCCACATGTTTGGAGCACAGAGGAAGGTACTCTAAACAGAGCACATCCATTCCCTAAGAAGGGTTATAGATTCAATCAGGCATTTTTAGGCAGAACTAGGAAAAGAGTCCTCTCTAAAATCCTGGAGAGGTACAAACGGCCATTGAAGGCACTACTGAGATAGATAAGTTACAGCCATGGTCTGGCAATATATGGCAGTTCTCAATATATCCATTTTGTGTGATTATTTGCTTAATATGGCATTCATCCCAGGCTATTCTGGTAAACTGAACGTCTCTTTTGGGCAGTATAGGAAGATCTAAGTTTTTAAAGAAATTAATAAATGTGTGTCAGTGAATTGAACTTCTGAAACCTGTGGGTTTTCCTTGAGATACTATTTTATTTTATTTATTTATTCCACTATTTCTAACGTGCCCTGTAACAACAGATCTCATGGGAAGATAAAATCAATAAAACAATGTAATGTAAAACTATAAAACTACAGTCCATTATAAAGGATTTAAAATCCATTACAACTACAGCCAACATCAAGATGACAAACGTAAGGTTTGTTTTTGCATGTGTGGTAGATTCTCTAACTGTGCTAATGACAACATGCAAAAACTGGATTTTAAACTCTCTGTGAGGATTTCTGTATATGCCACAGAAAATGATGTACAGCATGTTGATTGCTATTCTAATATTACGTGCTTCTGCGTGTTTGAGACCATACTATGGGCAATAGAATCACCACCTGTATACTGAGAAACCACTACCAATTCTGAATACATCTGTAATCTAAGAGAACATTACTGCTCCGTACCATTTCCACTATGCCTATGTGTGCTTGCAAAATCGGTCAGGCCCAAGCATACCTGAAGCAGGATGTGTAAGAATGACCAAAAAGTTCTTTGTCAAAGGTGGCTGTATTTTAGCAGACCTGCATGTGCCACTTTATATATGAATTTTAGAGGCTAAAACACACAACACACCCTCTCCCTAGATGAGGAGAATGCAAAGAAGTTAGTATCAGCTTTTGTCCAGGCATGAGAGTCTATAGGAATTAAAAATGAAAGACTGCAAAACAGTGTAGACTGGAAACAGTCCACACACCTGATACTGAAGCCTGTCACAAAGAATGCGCAGTCTTGAGTTGGTCCTGCTTTTTTTCCCCATCCATTTGTCAAAATTTGTACACATGAGCCTATACACATAGATTCTGATTGTACTGCCTTTACAACTCATATTATTTAAAAAAAAAACCCTGCTGAGTGGACATTACAACTAAGTAATCTGAGATCCATACAAGCCTAGCTGAGTTTTAATGTCTTCAGGGAGGCCTCTCTCTCAGCCACTATCAGAGGCATTTCAGGCAAGAATAATATAGGGGATGTTCTCACTGGCTGAACCAAGGCACTGGCATTCTCTGCCAAGCAAGTGTAGGTAGGCTCCCTCTCTGTTGTCCTTCCACCACTATGCAGAAAAGGAAAGTTATTTAGAAATGTGTGTATTCAGTTATTTATTTGATGTTTAAGTTGAGTCGCTCTTGGGGATCATTTCTTGTTGGGTGTATTTCTTCTTATTGATGCATTTTGTCCCTTTTAAAAATCTGTTTATGTTTTACTTCTATTCCTGCTTTTACTTTTAGTTTATTGTTAACTGCCTTGAGTGCTATTATGTTAGGAAGGTGAGATATACATTTACTTAACAAATCATTAGGATCCCAATAAATTAAATTCCATTCCACTCCTTCCAGCATGCTTTTTTTTCTACCGTTAGACCATCTGTACAGGGCTTTTGTGTAGCTGAGTCAAGAGCTGCAGAGGATCTCTCTTTAAAAAGACAAACAGTACATAAAAGAATCCATCCCCTACATATGTGCATGGACACACGCACACACACGCTGATTTCCTCCCTTTATTTCTGTGAACATGACTGCTGGAAAGTTTTAACAAGATATATTTGTTTTTATGTTAGCATTCATAAAAGGTGTGAATAAGATTCTGAACTTCTTAGTACAAAGCAAATCCAAACAAAGAGAATACTCAAATTAAAGCTCTTTCATTTTTTCCAAGACACAGCAGCCTTTTCTAAGCTTTATTAGAAAATTATCATGCCAGCTGTCTCTTTTCCTTGACTGTTATTCACACAATATGCCTCTCTCTTGTTTCTTTTCAGCTTTGTACATGTATAATAATGAGGGTTTTTTTAGGAATGGAAAACCCAGTGGAATATTAAAATTGCAAAGAACAGTTCTTTAAGTTAATTTCACCAACGTGCATCACAACATAATACAGTGTTGTAGGGATGACTATTTAATAGAGATTCATTCATGGAAATTAATTAAAGAAAGTGGTATTCTGAATATAATTTTCATAAATTATTATTTTGCATTGATGATAACTAAAAAAGTTCATGTTTATGAAAATAAATTGTTCAACACGTGTTTAATGGGTTACTTTATGAACAGTGAGCCACCTTTTCTTTTTTTATGACTTAGAACCTACCTATGCATTTGGTGGGGAGATTTATACCATTACGTTCCTGTGAAACGGGATTTTCTCTCTTTCTCTTTCTCTTTCAAGCTGCAGTTTTATTTAGAACATATATGAGTAACCTCACCACTGCTATAAGTCAAGCCCAAACTACCACTGTGTTTAGCACAGGACATACTCTTTAAAGAAGGAGAAAAAAAAGGAGGAAGAGGAGAAGGGCTGATCCAGACAGGAACCATACTGGTGAAGAGGTGGGTTACCCTTCATGCGAATGCTGTTTTCCTGACAAACTCACTGGAATCTCCTACAAGTAACACTTTCAAACAGTTTATTCCACATATTATTTTGGTAGGAAAACAGCACATGGGAAAGGATTCCATTCTTGTGGCTGCTTGTACAGCTCAAGATACAGAGGAAAATTATACTACAAACATAATATGCAGTTTGAGCCTTACTAACCCCAGTGAAAAATTTATTATGCTAACAGCACACCTCCGCTTTGGCAGATATGATGTTAACTAAGTTACATTTGAGTATTTGGTTATTTGAGGAAATTATAAATGGCTGTTCATTATCAGGTTTCAGGCCAGTGCACAGTTAAAAAGATAAGACAATAAAAGTCAAGTGTAAAACAGCATAAAAGCCAGAAATGGCTATTTTCATTTGAGAAAATGAAACTAATCAAGCAATGTGCAGCCTACGGAAATGTTTCGCTACCATCACATAGCACTGTACAAGGAAAACAGAGAAATCTCTAGAATCTCCACTGAAAGTCACAGAGAGTTCAGTGGAGCTTACTTCCAGGTAAGTGGATGTGGAATTTCTGGGGTAAGGCCATAATCCTATACCCACCTATCTGGGTGCAAAGTTTACTGAATTTAACTGAACATACTTATGAGAAGATATGAAGATAATTGCACTATAGAAGACCATCTATTTCTGGATATAACCTTTTCAGACTCTATAAAATCTTTGGCTTCAACTTTCTAATATACAGAAGAAAACAAATTTCTTCAAATAAGTACCTCTGTAATCTTACAGTCAAGACTTATATAGCAAACATCACTCATGTTTATGAGTTGATGCTGTTGAACATCATATTTAAAAGGCTTCAGTACACTATAATTGAATCCCTCTGGGATTAACCTGCATTTTTAGCTGTTTCAAGATCTGCAGACAAGGCCTACCCTTCTATTGTCTTAACAAGAAAATTTATGTCCTCCAGAGATAAGTGACTTTAGCTCCAAGCTGATATTTTCTCATTCATGTTAGTTTTGAAATAACCTAGTTATTGGCTTTTTTCCAACATAGCCAGAACTGGATTGGGTTACCATTTGGCCTTAATTAACAATCACCAAATCCCCATATTAATTAGTAGAACTGTTATATATTTTATATCAGTCTTCCACACACTACAAGATAATTAAAAGTCCCATTAACGAAGCTCCAGGACTCATAATTTGTGTAAACCTGTTATGAAACACTGAACCTGATTACACTACAGCTTTTTATATGCTTGTTTACTAGTGTGCTGCTGTCTTAATTTGAGTAGAAAATCATCACCTTGCAAAGGTCTTAAGAAATGGGCTTAGTTCAAACCATACAGAGATTGTAATTATATGCTGAAATACAACTAACAACATCCTGAAAATAAAAGCTGCCAATGTATACAACATTTAGAGAATATTTGATACTTTAGCGCAACTGATCTTTTAACTTATATGAATGTAAACAACATTTCTTTATTTTCTAACACGTCCTGCTGAAAGGAGCAAGGACATTCCAAAAAATGACAGCTAAGATTGCAAAGCACCATTCATTGAGAAGGAATTTAAATCTTTGCGTATTTCATTACTGAATACAAGAACAAAGAATTTCAAACTTTTTCTCTCTGCTGAGCAAGATTGTTCTTACACATTTTTCTATTTTTCTATTTTTTTTATTTTTTTTATTTATTTATTTTTTCATTTAGAGAAAAAATATTGTACAAAGAACATTAATTTTGCTCAGAAAACATTTTTGTGCAAAAACAGCCCTGGAACATGAACAAATTCTTGCATGTTTGGTCAGTTTTGGACAGTGTGTCTTAATGTGTCAAGACAGGACACATTATCTCATCAAGGACAAGAAAAACTTCAAGGATTCTTTATATAACTATCATTCAGAATAGTTCAAGATACATATTCAGCCATCCTCTCTCTGTTTAGACATATTCAGTCTGCTATTATCTAAACCTAATGTAATACAGAGTATACCTCTAAAAAAAATTTAATTTTAATTTAAAAAATCTGTTTTTAAAAATCAGAAGTTCTGGTTTTTTTTAAGCAGCTGGAAATGACTTTCTTGCCACTTCCTGTTTCATTTAGAAGGGATGGTGCAGTGCCCAGAGGGCAACGGGGCAGAAAAATTGTCCTTTTAAGCCTCAGACCTTGCCCGCTCTTGTTGTAAAGCGTGAGTTACTAGTTTGTATAATTGAGACCCAACTGGATAATGCTGCAAGTTCTTTGAGGGAGTCTACCATTGACTGTAATTTAAGACTCCTCCCCTCCCAGACTTGCCTAGCTTTGTTAGTATGAGTTTCAGTCAAGATCAGATCCCACTCTGGCTACTTTAAAGTTTATAAAATATCTTCTTAGGAGATCTGATTACAAACATCTGGTACTGTATCTGTTTCAGTCCCAGTTGTTTCACTCCTGTCTGCATTTCCATGAAATAAGACTTACTCACCAAAAGGACTTATAAGCATGTACTGAAAATCAGAAATATATTTTCTTGTTTGACATTAATACTTTAGCACTAAGAGTTCACTAAACAGAACAGAGATCTTTTAAACAAAGGCATTAACATGCAAGTCATTCCGTCTCAAATGTACTAAATAAGACCATATTGTAGAACTGTTGACCATAACACGTAACACAGCCACTGGAATATACAGAACGACACTTAAAAAAACAAACCCAGCTTGCATCTGTTCACACACAGAGCAAATAAACATCATTGTACAGATCTTAATGGACCATTTTTTAAAATTGTTTCAAAAGGAACCACTAAGGCAGCAGAGCAGATGGACAGTTAGTTTGCAAAATGAAATGGAGGATGAAACAACTCTGCACAGTATCTTAACTTTTAATCTTGAGAGACTTTGCTGTTTCCTACTGATAATGGAGAGGATGAAACAGACAGAGGCAAATAATCAATTACATATATCTTTGGATAAGTTGTGACATTGTATACCAGTGCAAGGAGGAGAAAAATAGAATGGCACTGAAGAAGCCATTAGCATCATCTAACCCAAGGAGATTTCACTTGAACAGTCAGGTTTAAAGTGAAATCTAATTCTTTAACCCTGTTTAATTAAGTATTCTTCAGGTGTTTTCACTAAGGATTTGCTATTCCCCACTGCATTCCCACAAGGTCTAGTTAAATTTGCAGTTTAATTTCCAGCACACTCCCCCAGCTTTGTGCCTCTGTCATACTCTTCTGAGGGGGGAGGAGAACACCTGTTATTAAAGCCCCACAAGCTATCATCTGTAGCAAGAGACTAAAAGTAAGTTGGGGAAGAAGGAGGAACCAGAAAACATATACATGCCACTTTTAGACATTCCTCCAGGAAATAGTACCAGTTGGGAAATGTTTCAATATTATGAACAAAAAATTTGGGTTCTCACTTATGTAGAAACTGCCAGTATATTGCCGTTATGACTTTTGTGCAAATGAAATTGTGTGGGTGAGTACTGTATTTAAGTAGAGTGCCTGGGAATTTATGAAATGCAGAAGAAATATTCCTCTGCAATTTAACAATTTAGCAGATACTATGAGTTGCAAACAAACAGGAAAGTAGAACAGACAGAATTTAAAGCAAATGTATCAGATGCAAAGGAAAAACTGAATAAAGAAATGTTCTTACCACTACCCATCATGTAAAATGGGCAACGTTTTGTGCACCATGTTTCTTGGAAGAAAAGTAGAATATATATGGAACTGATAAATAAATACATGCTTGTACCATTGCATTCTTGAGCCATAAGGCAGACAGGTATGGCAAGCAACAACATGTAAGTCTGTGTTTGTATGGCTCTTATAAAAAAAACTGTATTTAACTCAGCAGTCTTTTTAAAATTACACTTTCTGAATGCCATTATTTCCCCTCTTTGTGATCTTGAGCTTTTCCTTGTAAGCTATGCAAAATGTATTTGCGCCATATGCTCCTATAATTTATTCCTGTTCTTATTTTTAAAACCTGGGAAGATGACTCGTGCATAATTTCAAATACATTTCAAAAACAATGTTCAATTTGACTTTTATTATATTCTTCTAATTGTGAAGTTTCACATTGCTGACCCATTAAAGAATAATAAGATCAGATACATTGTTTGGGATGATAACAGCCACTATATTTAACTATTTAATTTGCAAACCTGTTGATGGGGGAATACCCCAAGCAGGTTCTGGTTGAGGCAGGGGGTCTACTCCAGCTTGCTCCTCAGCCACCTCTGAGTAAAGCACCCTAGTATATGCCACAGCTGATGGCTTTTTGTCCAGCCAGCTTTTTGATGGGAGGACTTCGACATGAACCTCCTCCCCAAGTCACAAGACAAAGAAGCAGGGAGGAGCCCTGGGCAGACCTCAAGATCAGTCTCCTTCCCAAACTCCTAGTTCCCATGACCTGAAGAAGTAAGTGCAGGGACATCTGCCTTGCCAAATCAGTGCTTTGGGGCACTCACTGTGCATAAATTCCACTTTTCCACTTTTCTCTCCCCCAACTACCTAGTGGCCGTCCATGTGTAACTAAACCCAATATATAAAATCTTTTAAGTCCCAAGGCATCAGTATAGAGTATGCAAAAAACATCCGGAAAAGGAAGTAAAAATTCCTAGCTGGCCCAAGTGTGAGCAGCCAATGCCTGCATTGATTTCAAGGATGGGTGGGTGAGTTGAGCATTGATGAAAGAGGAGCGCAAAAAGTTTGGTTCTGTCCTCATGCTCCCATCTCATGGCACAGCTGTGACAGAATAAAACATCCCTCCTGGCCTCCTTTCTGTTGAGGATAGTAAAAAATGGTCCCGCCCCACAGCTCTGCAAATGCTGCCAATCCTATTTAAGTAATGGGAAAAACTTTATATTCCTGCTGCTGCCAAGGACATGTAGAAGCTATTCTTGTAACTTCAACTGTTATGTTATTTATATATTTATTTGCCTCCAAATACTTCTAAACTGCTTAGATCCAAAACCCGTAAATGTCACACCAGAATAAGAAAAACACATTACATACAAATTTCACAAATATAAAGTATTTATATGGTTTCTGAAACAGAGGGCACATTGAGAGGAGGCTTTCATAAAGACCAATTTTCAATACGCTTCTAAAATTAAAAATTGCTGAAGCATGTCCAGTTTCCAAAGGAAGGATATTCCATACCGGTGGTATGAAAAGATTATCTTCAGAAAAGATCTGAACAACTCAGACAACCACTAAATAAGAAGAAGAAAAAATACTCTCTCACAATCGCTCCCTCTCCCATAGATGTAATTCATTCACCCAGCAAAGTAGACTCTCAGATGTCCAGGTCCATGAGTGTTGGGTTAACATGGAACCACAATTCCAGCAGGAGTTCAAATGACTTAGTTTGTTGGAGGTGAGTCAACAGAAACAGTGATGGGCCTGAAAATGATGTCATGAGATTTGATCAGGACAAAGGAAAAAGGAATTGCTGAGGTAATTAGCGTACATATTAATAAATTTTGGTAGTATTGTTCATATCCAAACCAGGGAGGGGAAAGTTCAGATCATCAAAAAGGCACAAGAGCAAGCCACAGCCAAAGGAACTTCGCAGCCACTTCACAGAAAAAGCTGACAGAAACCAAGACAGCTTCTCTCTCTTAGAGCTACTCTTTGGTAACACCCAGCAGACGTATTAGTCACCTGATCTAGTCACATTCATGAAACATTTCCCCCCAACTAGCTATAAGTAATGTTACAGCTGAATAGAAAGGAAAGTAAATGCAGGTGGAAACAGAAGTAAAAAGTGGACAAACAAGTGAGCACTCAGAGCCACCCTCATTCCGCAGCAAGATCGAAAGAAAATAAATGTCAGCTAAGGCTGATACAAATAACACAGTCCTCCTGCACACAAGGAAGGAAGGAGGGAAGGAAGGAAACAATTACTAGGAAGTATATCAAAGCAGAAGAGGTCCTAAACCTAAATCCCCACCACCGAATTGGCCATGGAATTTCCACATAAAGTATTACAAAAATATTTTGGAATATTTTCCTACTCAATACAGTCAGTATTGTGGCGGAAAAAGCCCGCACAGTGTACTAGTTTGAGTATTGGACTACAGCCCTGGAGAGCACGCTTCAATTTCCTACTTGGCCATGAAATTCCTTGGTCAAGTCACACACTTTCAACCCCAGAAAGCCCCATGATAGGGTCACCTTAGGGTCACAATAAGCCAGAAAACAACGTAAAAGGCATACAACAACTTTTTCGATGGCGTCGCGGCAGCCAGAGCAGCAAGAGAGCTCCCGCTGACTCTGCCACCCCCCGTGGCTTTGCCAAGAAATCAGCAATTGGCAAAGTATCCCCCCGGTAAAGGGGGTCCTGAGGAGCTCGCCGGGGGTCCATTGCCGCCTTTCAGGCGAAGGAGCTCCGCGAGGAAGCTCCCAAGCCGGACAAAGGCGAGGTGACCGAAGAGCTGCACAGCCACGTGGAGAGTCGCTGCTTATTTTAGCAGCAAAGCGGCACCTGAAACTTTATTTTAACAATTTGAGAGAAAATACAATCAAATCTGAAGAATTAAAGCTAGAGAAAATCAACTTATAAAATCTCAAAGATTAAAAGACAGTGCCGACCAGATGAGCGTGGAAGACTAAGAAGAAGAGCCGAGACATTAAGATGGCAGAAAGAAGGAGGAGGTAAGAGAGTTCTTGATAATAATATTGTTCAGAGTACACAAATCAAATATTAAGAGGTGGAAAAACCAGGAAATAAAGATAACTTAAAAAGAAGGTAAAAGTACATAAACATTTGATTATTTGGGACAAATATCTTCTAAATATCTTCTAAAGCGAGTAGTAGAAAACAGAAAGTGGAGCAGAAAAATTTCTTAAAAGTAAAGACCAGCTGACGTTCTCAGAAGTACGAGGAGATGCTGGAGGGCAGAGAAGAGGAGCGAGTTGAGATTTATAATTGAGGATTTTTGAAACATAAAAATACAGACTTTCTAAGTTGAAATTAAATGGGAAAGACGTATTGAATATAGTAAGCTAGAGCTCGCGTGGGAAAGTGAAAGGAAGGAAGACGCTTGAGCTCGCTTACGGAAAGACGAAGGACACGAGAGGGACTGAGAAATAGGAGACAGAACAGACTCAAAGGTAGAAGGAATAAAAGTGGCCATTACATACAAAGAAAGTATAAACAGGACTACAAATAAAAGAAAAAGGAGTGGGAAGGGGCTGGAGATCGCAGGAGAACTGCTTGAGCTCACCCCACAGCAATGAAGACGAAACAGTCGCTAGAGTTTATGACATGTTGGAATTAAATAGGAAAGACGTATTGAACTGAAATGTGGAATTCGAGAGAAGTAGAACTGAATCGGATCAAAGCAAAAAGGGAATAGTAAGCTAGAGCTCGCGTAGGAAAGCGAAAGGAAGGAAGACGCTTGAGCTCGCTTATGGAAAGACGAAAGATACAAGAGCGACTGAGAAATAGGAGACAGAATAGACTCAAAGGCAAAAGGAATAAAAGCGGCCATTACATACAAAGAAAGTATAAACAGGATCATAAATAAAAGAAAAGGGAGCGGGAAGGGGCTGGAGATCGCAGGAGAACTGCTTGAGCTCGCCCCACAGCACTGAAGACGAAACAGTCACTAGAGTTTATTACATAGACACGGAAAAGAAGGAAATAGAAATCAAAACTGAAAAGAGAAGACTATAAAAGAAAAAAAAAACAGAAAATAAGGCAGTGAAGGTTATGGGGAATTCAGAAGTGTAATTGTTCGGTATGAAATTGCTTTGAATTAATTATCTAATTAACTGTTCGAGCTAATTGGAAAGATTTATAATAATTTAATTCTGTTCATAGAGTTATATTAGAATTTAATGAATTTAAGGAATGATTAAGAACTTTATGTATGAATTCGTAAATGAGATAATGAATTGTTAGAACTGTTAATTACTTATATATATATTCTGTTTGAGAAGCTGAAAGGCACTTAGAGATTTATATCATAGAGGTTAAGTAAATAATATAATATAAGTAATATATATAACCGTTTGGCGGACTTAGCAAGGACCTACCAACTGAAGTAAAAAAAAATGGCGACTGGAACAAGGAAAGGAATAAGGACTCAGACACAAACACAACTTCAATTAATAGAACCAAGTAGAAGATCATCTGTGGATATGGGCCAGCAGGTAATTGAAATTTTACAAGAAATAAGAGGCCTTAAACATGAAATCAGACAGGAAATGAAAGAAACAAGGTCTGAAATTAAGGCAGATATCAAGAGAGAGATTGAAATAATTGGGGAAAAAATGGAGACTATGAACAAAGAGATCAAGACCATGAAGGGAGATACTCATGATCTTTAAGTTAGAACAAATCAATTAGAGACAGAAAAAGAAACACTGAAGACAAATCAAAGGCAAGGAGAACTGGTGATATCCCAACAAGAATTACGCTACCGTGACAGGTGCGTGAAGTTGAGAGGGATTGAGGAGCTACCTGGAGAGAACCTGTATGAAAAGGTAATTCCAATTTTAGCAACGTTTATAGATATGGACATTGAAAGAATGGAGCAAGAAACTGATCGAATTTTCAGAGCAAGTTCGAATTTAGCAAAAGAAAAAGGATGGCCCAGAGACATCATAGTCTGCTTTGTTAGAACAAGGATAAGGGATCAGCTAATTCAGAAAAACTACAATAAACAATTAAGAATGGGAGAAAAAATTATCAAAATATTCAAAGATATTCCATATGATATCTTAAAAAGGAGACAGGATTATAAACCCTTAACGATACTATTGCAAAGGCATAAAATAATGTACAAATGGGAAAGGATAGAAGGGATATCCTTTACTTATAAACAAAGAAGATACAGAATAACCAATATAATACGCGCTAGAGAAGTGTTTGAAAGGCTTAAAAGAGAATTGGAACTACGGAATGGGAGGAACAATAATGGGAGAAGCGAAGGTGAAGAAGATAAGGAACAAGAACAACATCAAGAAGAAAGGAATCTAGATAAAAAAAACCAATGTAGAAGAAGAAGAACAAGAAATAACGTCCGGAAGCGAAGAATTAGATCCGACATCGGGAGGAAAAGAACAAAAAGAACCAGAATTAGAATTAGAAGACTTGTACGCAGAAGAAGAAGAGATATAGAAAAGAAGAATAGACTTTTAATAAGAAAAGGATGACCATTAAAATTCTATCTTGGAACGTAAAAGGAATCAATTCGAACTATAAAAGAAGACAAATCTTTCATTATGTTGAAAAGGCGAAAGCAGACGTAATATGCCTACAGGAAACTAAAATCAGAGACAAAGACATTAAATATTTACGGAACCCAAAACTTGGAATATGCTACGCATCTGCCTCGCAGAAAAAAAAGGAGGGAGTAGTACTCTACGTAAATCGTAACCTCCCATCAGAATTGAAATTTCAGGATACATCCGGATATTATGTTGGAGTGGAGGTGCAGCTTCAAGAGACAAAGGTTTTAATAGTAGGAGTTTACTCCCCAATGGAAGGTAAAAGTAATTTCTACCAGAAACTATTACAACAACTTTTAGACTACTCTGAAGGGACAAACCAAGATAATTTTCTACTCTGTGGGGATCTGAATGGAGTATTGGACCCTAAAGAGGACAGATCGGGAGGCAAATTAGACCGTAAGCAACATGGAAAACTTCCTAAATCTTTCTTTAAATTAATGGAACTCATGGCATTACAAGATGTGTGGAGGACAAAATATGGACATTCCAAAGGATTTACTTACTATTCGGAAACCCATAAATCAATGTCAAGAATTGATATGTTTTTGATCTCTAAAGCTATACAAAATCAAGTAGACAATATGGAGATTCTCCCTAGAATACATTCTGATCACAACCCAATCCAATTAGAGTTCAAAATATTAAAAAGACCTAGAAGATGGAGGTTGAATGATTATATATTTCAAAGTCGGAGTTACTTGGAAAAGATCAGAGAAACTATAAGAAATTACTTTAAAGAAAACGTGACAAGTGATGTCAAATTGAGTACTATTTGGGATGCAAGCAAGGCAGTAATGCAGGGACATTTCATTCAATGGGGAACAGAAATGAAGAAAAAGAGACAAGTAAAATATCAAAAAATAATGCTAAAAATAAAACAACGAGAAGAGCAATTAAGACTATACCCAACGGATATAAATACAAGAACAGAACTGAAGATGTTGCAAGAACAGCTGAAATCAGAACATCAATGGGAAATTAATAAGAACTTAAAGAGAATTAAACAAAGATTCTTTGAACAGGCCAATAAGCCTGGTAAATGGCTAGCCTATAAATTGAGGAAAGGAAAAGAAAGGAGTTTGATCACAGAAGTAAACGTAGGAGGTAAGACGATAACAGATCAAGAAACTATTAAACAAACTTTTCTTAGATATTATAGGGAATTATATGATGTAAAAGACAGAAAGAAACAGGAAAGGATATTGGATTTCTTGGAGAAACAGAAGATTTCCAAATTAACAGAAGATCAACAGAAAATATTAAATGCTAAAATAACAACAATAGAGATAGTAGAAGCAATCAAGAAACTTAATTTGGACAAAGCGCCGGGCCCGGATGGGTTTTCAGCCACATATTATAAAAATCTGCAAGAAGAGCTGGTTCCATATATGCTGGAACTATTCAACGAAATCATAGAAGGAGGGTGACCAAGCTCATGGAGCGAGGCTTGCGTTACACTTTTACCAAAAGAAGGGAGAGACCCAAAAGAACCAGCCAATTACAGACCGATCTCATTGTTGAATGTTGATTATAAGATCTTTATGAGCATACCAGCAGATAGAACAAAGAAGGTTTTACAAGAAATCATAGAGGAAGAACAAAATGGATTTTTACCAAACAGACAATTAAGAAACAACATAAGAACAATTTTGAACATTCTAGAATACTATGAGAGAAATAATGAGAAAAAGCTAGCCTTGATTTTCATTGATGCCGAGAAGGCATTTGATAATTTGAGATGGGACTTTATGTTTAACGTATTGGCAAAAATGAATTTTGGAGATACATACATAAAATGGATTAAAGAAATATACAAAGACCAAGTCGCCACTTAGTCATAAATGGGGAAAAAACTAAAAATTCGAAATTAAAAAGGGCACAAGGCCTTATCGCCTTTACTATTTATAATAACAATCGAAATATTAATAAAGATGATAAAGGGAGACCCTGAATTGAAGGGATGCAAAGTAAAGAGCCATGAATACAAGTTAAAAGCATACGCTGACGACTTCCTGATCATTTTAGAAGACCCAAATTCAAATATAGACAAACTGTTAGAAAAGCTGAACCAATTTGGTGAATTAGCAGGATTTAGAATCAATAGGGAGAAAACAAAAATCTTGACCAAAAACATGAGATTGGAAGAAGAAAGAACACTGATTCAAAAATGAAAAAAAATGAACGTGCTGCCAAAACTAAAGTTCCTGTTCCAAAATCTACCTGTGAGAATAAATGAGAAACCATTCAAAGAATGGCACAGAGAAATTTTGAAATTTATCTGGGATAAAAAGAGACCAAGAATACGATGGAAATTTCTAACAGAGAAGAAAGAAAAAGGAGGTTTTGGGCTTCCTGATCTGAAAATATACTATCAAGCAAATTCCTTGATATGGGTTAAAGAACGGCTAACATTACAAAATGAAAAAATACTAAATTTGGAAGGAGCCGGACTGTGAATGGGATGGCATGCGTACGTTTGGTACAATAAGCATAAAGTAGATAAAGAATTCCAGAATCATTTTTTAAGGAAAGCCCTACTAGTAAACTGGTACAAATTTAAGAAGAAATACTATAGAAAAATTCCATTATGGATCTCCCCCCACGAGGCATTTTACAGTAGATGGCGAGAATCACAAGAGAAAATAATAAAGTACCAAAATATGATAATTGTTGGGAAGAATCAAGAAATAAGATTAAAAACTAGAGAGGAATTAGAACATGAAGGGTTCAAATGTTCATGATTTCTATACAGACAACTCAAAGAAAGATATCACATGGACAGGAAATTAGAGGGATTTCAAATAGATGAAAATGATAAACAGCTTGAAGATATACTATTTAAGCCACAGAAGCAACTGATCTCTAAACTATATAAATTACAAATAGAGAGAGAATTGGAAATGGAACAGATAAAACCCTCGATGATTGCATGGGCACGGAACATAGGCCACGTGATCCAATTGGAACATTGGGAGAGGAGTTGGTCAGAAACACAAAAATTTACGGCAGCCCAGAGTCTGAAGGAAAATTACTTAAAGATGTTATATAGATGGCATCTTGACCCTGTGAAAATTAATAAGATATATAAAACGAGAGAGAACAAATGTTGGAAATGTGGTCAAGAAAATGGGACCTACTATCACGTATGGTGGACCTGCGATAAAGCTAAAACATATTGGAAAAGAATACAAGAAACAATCTCAGAAGCATTACAGATAAACATTCCATTGATACCTGAAATATTTCTTTTGAACATGACACAGAAAATAGATAAAAAGCAAAGAAAAAAGCATTGGAGAACAATTCTTTATATGATTACAGCTGCTAGAATGGAATTTGCAAGGAAGTGGAAAAATAATCAGGTCCCACAAATAGGAGAATGGAAAATTAAGGTTCTGGAATACAGAGAAATGGACAGATTAACCTCGATGATACAGGGAAAAAATCAAGAAGCAGATGATGCAGAATGGAGGCAAATAGAAAGGTTTCTCCTCCCAACATAGAGAAGAATATAGAAAAAGTAGCATAAGGTTCGGGCATATAAAATAATAACATAAGGTACAGTTAAGAATAAATTAAGAAACGGCATGCAAAGTAAGAAAAGGGAGGGTAATAAAAGAGAAACATGATTGCGACCAGAAAGAATGAACTCTAGGGGAGTAAGGAAGTGGAATATAATGTAAATGAGATAAGAAATAATTAAATGCCATATTGTAAGGAGAAAGATGGATATAAATAAGAAGCTTTACAAAGGCATAATGTACAATCAGATATTTATATATTATCATATAATATTACATATCATTGTTATATATGTATGTGTGTGTGTGTGTGTGTGTGTGTGTATATATATGAGTATAGGCTATCACTATTTATACATTGTTTTTATTAATTTTATATACATATGTATTGATTATTGAAATTCATAGATGAAAATTGGGAAAATTGTTGTAATAAATATAATAATTAAAAAAAAGGCATACAACAACAGCAGCAGCAGCAACAATTTGGGGGGCAGTACTATGTTCTTTTAGTTTTTCCTCTAGGCTAGGGACAAACTTCTGAAGACACTGTAAAATTTCAAGTAGTCTTGACCTCTGTTGTGTAGACAGATTCTCACACTGTACACAGCCCAGTTAAGAAGAAGGCAATATGAAAAAGCTGTAGAAAATATGAATCAGATTTGAAGTACATGCTGATAGTAGAATCAGACAAAGAGAACTTGACTCAAGAAGCTCTATTTCATTTATTTGCTCTTGTTGCATCTCTTCAAGTCATTTTTGACTTATGGTATCCCCTAAAGTGAACTTAACATGGATTTTCTTGGCCAAATTTCATAGGATCATAGAATTGGAAGTGGTCTCATGGGCCATCGAGTCCAACCTCCTGCCCAGTGCAGGATCTCCAGCTAAAGCATCTCAGCGGGTAGTTGTCTAGGCCTAGTCCAACACTCAAATACTGGCTCCCTTATAAATCTCATGTATTTGTTCAGAAGGGATTTGCCATGCCTTTCTCTAAACTTGAGGCCATTTCCTCTAAACTTGAGGCCCTTCCCTAAACTGCAAACCCCAGGATTCCATAGGATGTCGAAAGTGAAATAATAGCACTATAACAGTCTAGTGTAGAAGTGGCCTGAGTGTGACTTGCCCAAGGTCACCCACTGCATTTCCATGGCTGACAGGGATTCACACCTTGGGCTCCCAGAGCCCAAGTCTAGCACTTAAACCTCTGCACCACACTGACTGTCTTATAAATGTCATTTCTTTAAATGAATATATTTACTTCAAAATAAACCACTCAGTGCACATCACACCACAGTACACTATTTTCAGATGGTGTAAGATTATATGCAGCAGAAGCTACTAATATTTATGAGTGACTGTTGCTGTGTAGTAAAAGAATAATTCTACAGTCTGCCTATATCAGCAGCTGGTAACCATAGTGTAATATAAACATAGAGGTTTTCAAAACAAACTCTCTCATACACATAGGACCTTCCCACTGAATTGGGAACCTTGCTTGGCCAGCATTCCTGATCAAATGGACAATCTGTTTCTCCCCATGGATACATATGAATTTGTATGCACTTTCCCCTAAGATAAGTGTTTTAACATGCATCATATTTTAATACACATTTATTGCTCTGAGAATTTAACTGTAAAATTCTGAGAAGTGCAAATACTGTATAAAACTACCTCAGTCTGGCCGGGACAGTCCTGATTAATTCTCTGTAATCTCATTTTTTTCAGCTGCTTTTAAAATGTCCCACTTTCTCTTTGTTCTTCCCACTTTCCCCTTTGTCCTCAGCTTACTTCAATTGCCACAAACTGAGTGCAAAGTAGAAAAGTATCCTGCACACAATTAACACAGCACACAGAGAGAGGGCCTTCACAGTAGGCTCAGGCAAAAGCAAAAAAAGTGCAGCCTCTCCCAGCTTCTGTGTTCTTCCTCATTAATAACCTTCACCTTTGTGACCATAGCTTTATGTTGCTTGGCACACCTGTTCCCGGTTTCATTTGTGAAAAGTTGGAAGATACAATACTGATGAATAACAGCATTCTATTCTGCACATTGAGTCAAGAATGGTCTCAAAATGTGAAGTTATACCAAAGTGCAAACTAAGCAAAATCCTCCTAATCTTTACAGAAGATACCTATATTAATACAATACAGGCTTCTCATCAAACAGGTGTTAGGACCCGTGTCTGGCTACCAGTAATGGTATGGTTTGGATGGACATCATATTTAATTGGCAACACACTTTAATTGATGCTGATATCAAAATCAAACCTGAAGGTGACTGGCAGGTCAAACTCATGGAGGGAAAACTCTGACTGTGAATGTGAGAAAGAAAGGCTGGTCAGCCTGAAACACCCTCCAGGTACAACTGGGCTGTTTTGCAGGCAAATAGATGCTGTTCCTGTGGATAATGGGCTTAAGTAGAAGCTGGAATTTCCCAGAGAGAGCAATTGTGAGAAGCCCACCAGGACACCGATTGACAGCTGTCCCCTGTGCACCTGGACTCCTTCGTCTTTCCTCATAGCACTCACACTCACAATAGACAGCTATTACAACACACATTATGCCTTTGTCATCCAAACACTGCAAATATTAGTGGGTTGATAGTCCATTGTCTGTGCTGCAACTCCCATTCTTCCACACTTGGAACTGCACATATCTTTCACCACCACAAGCTATTTTTAAGGTGCAAGATTCCAGGTTGCCCAGCACAATCTTGCGAAGGTCTACCCGTCACTCTGTCTATCTGGCTCCTGAACGAGAACTGTTCTTAGGTCCTACCTAAGTCAAGCCACATTTCAGCTCTTCACTGGTCTTCTGGACTGGTAATTATAACCCCCAACCCTCAGTCTCTCTATACATAATTTTTCCTCTCTTTTATCCTTTAGTCAGCTCTTGTGTGAATGTTTGACTGTTTGTATCTCATGTGCATGCATGAGTGAATTCCCCTCAATAAAACACATTTTTAGTTTACTTTTGAATCTCTGACTGGTTCTTTTCCTGCATGAGCCTGTAAACATTGGTAGAAAGCTCTCACTAAGTTGTTCCCCTCTCATTTGCCTCCTGATTTTGAGCGAATTTATTCCCCACTTTTGCAAGAAGGTCCTGGCATCACAGGGTGTCCCTCATGGCATCTACATTTTGGGGTAACACAGGAGTTCAAACTTTGAATCTTCTGGCAAGCTGCAGAATAGCAACCTCCCAAATCTGATGCCTTCCAAATGATCTGAACCTGCATATTGGTCATACAGGGAGTTGAAATGCAAAACACTCAGAGGCTACCAGATTGAGCAAAGCTGACCTAATCTATAAGGCGAGCCAGCCCTACAGGTCCCTAGATATGAGATACACATAATGAACCCATGAGTTCCTCAGGAGAATCAGTGATATACTTAGGCCTGATCACATCACAGAGGAATGGGCTTGCCAATTTACTTCCTCTCACTATGGCAGCATCTTACTGTACAATTATCAGTACCGTAGGCCCTCCATATCCAAGTGGGATACATTCCCAGACTTAATGTGGATGGCAAAAAACACAGATAATAGCAAACCTTGTTTTGTTTGCACCCATCTCCTTGGCAACCGCTTTGCTTTCTTCCTCTGGCTGGGTAAGCGTGTCAAGGGTCCAACTAATGACTTCTGTGAAGTCATCTCAGCAAGCAGCCATGAGAGCAGGCTGCTCAAACCTGGAGGAGCTGGAACTGACAGGTGAGGAAGTGCAGCAGCTGGCTAAGGCCTTCCAGGATGAAGCGTGGCTGAGCTGGCTGACCTGGGCCAGTGGGCCATCTATGAGGCTGAGGTGGTGCTGCTGTAGGGATTGTGACATGCAGGTGCAGGAGGGGAAAAACCACCCAGATGACTAGTGACAGCAGCAGCAGTGTCAGTAGTCAGCAGTTGTCCCTCCACCAATCTCCAGCCTCTGAACAGAATGAATGGGAATGAAACAGGTGCAGAGAACACAGAGCCAGCATGGAGAGAGAAAGACAAACACTTTGCCTCCAGTCCACTGTGTGGGCATGGAGAGCGAAGGCTGAGGGAGACAGAGAAAAAGAAGACGAAGCAACAAGTTACACGCGCAGATAATAGTAAACTGAGCAGACAGTGTGGCAGAAGGGAAGCAGACCCAGGTAGCCATACAGGGCCAGAGGAAAGAGAGAGAGAGAGCACAGGAGGGGGGAGACAGATAGAAATAGAGGCAAGGGAAATGAGAGAGGAAACCGACAGGAGACAGATGCAGGACAGGAATTGTGAGGATAGCTGCTGTGGAAAGACAGAGAAGGAAAGGAGAGCTATGAAGGACAAAGAGGGAAAAGGAAAAAGACCACATTGCAGCAGGGTCAGCAAAATCACATTATACTGGTCACATGGATATGGGAACCTACTGTAATTTATTAGTCAAGTTTAAGTAGCATAATATAAAACAGGAGTACAAATCTTATGAACTAAAGTGAGTACAATAGTCAAGATGTATATTTTTACATGACACCAGACAAATTAAAAAAGATTTATAATACAGGTACCGGACACTGTTGGAAATGTCAGAATGAGGTCGGTACGATATATCATATGTGGTGGACATGTCCAAAAGCTAAGAAATATTGGACTGGAATACATAATAAAATTTGTGCATTAATGAAAGTTCAGTTTGCTAAAACACCAGAATTGTATTTGTTAAATATGACTGATATATTAGAAGGTACTGGTATAAAGAAGCATTGGAGAATATTACTGTATATGATAACAACAGCTCGTATTGAATATGCAAAGTTGTGGAAAACTCAGCAAATACCCACAATAGAACAATGGTGGGGTACACTTATTGAAAACAAAAATGCTGATATGGTCTCTCAGAGATTAAAAGGGAAATCAGACGATGAGATACAAAAAGAATGGCAAATTATAACGGGTAATTGCTGGGTTTTATCAGATGGAAATCTGTAATTCATGATTTAAGATAAAATATGAGGGGGCTACAGGATATATATCATGAAGCGGGAATATGGAGATTGAAATGCAAGAATCAACAAGTAATATTAGCAGTAAAATGTTGTACAATATTCTAAGCATTAAGAAATCTTGATAATGAAATCTAGATCAGTGTGGAAGATCAGAAATATTTCAATTAAGCTGACAGTTATAATTGTTTGTTTTATATGTGAATTTTGAATAAAATGATTATAAAAAAAAAAAATAGTCAAGATGTATGTTTTTTGCTTTTGCCTGACCAGGAGATCACTGTGTACTTAGTCTCACTCAAAAGAAAGGGAATCATATACTCTATGCGCTAGTATAATAAAATAAGCTATCATTAAAGTACCAACTACTTACTAATTTGCTTAAAACAAAATCCAAAAATTATATCAGAACATTTATATAAAATATTAACTCTATTAAGTTGGCCCCTATCTGGTCTTTCTATTTTCTTTACACTAATCACAGAACTGGTAGAGGACTGTTTTTCATTACCAAACCAGCAAGGAGAAAAGATGAGTAGATAAAAATGATCCCTATTACGTTAAAACCAATGTAAAAGGAGATTTTAAAACAATGATTGAAAAACACTGAAAGCTATCATTAGTTTTATTATAGCATAAGTGAGCTGCTAAAGGCACAAGTTTTACCACAGATTCATCTGGTTGATTCACATGTGATAATAGACCTTATAGGATTAACACAAGACTTCTGGGAATCACTATTTTTTAACTATTTGGATTATGGCTGGGTTACATTCACAAGGAGATACAATGAATGTAGACCAAACTGCCCTTAGCACAGAACTTATGTTTTATGTGGCTCATCCTTTACACTGATCAAACTTAGCAACCAACAAGCCATCTCACTCCACCCAAACTATCACAAACATATTTTTCCATATAAATCATTCTACATGAGCCCCTGAATTTCATAAGTAAATGCTCTGATCTGTATTCTAACTAATTGAAAAGTGAGTTTTGTGAGGGTTTGGTCAATGCATAGTGGGGAAGTGTCCTGCTTTTCATGAATATGATTTAATCACCTTCCTTTGTGGAAGACAGAAGATGTTAATTTTTAAGATAAAGGTACATAATCAAAGTGCCGAGAAGGATCAGAAGCTGAAATAATCAACCTCATTTAACTAAAGTCTGAGTCTTTTTACATTGACCACCATATGGAGCTTAATATGTTATACAGTTTGAAGATAATGTGTTTCAAGGAGACAACAAAGGTTGAACAAGGTTCACCGTGCTAAAGATGAAAGCAAACAAGAATGCTCAGGCCAATGGCAGCTAGACCACGTACTGGTCATACTGAAAGTTCATACCTATGCAGAAATATGGCAATTATTATAGCAGCTTTGAAAACTTTCATTAACATTTATATTATATAAAAATAATACATTTCCCCAAACATTTTTAATAATCACAGTATCTTCTTACATGTCAGTTCTGTCCAGAAAGGACCCTAAAGTATTTGTGAGGGTACCTTCATATTCCAACATCTGCTTGCACAGCTGCCAAATGATTTTTCTGCGACCAGCCACATGTCACCATTGTAACAAAAAGGTACAGAAGACTATATGCCACAGAAAGCAACAGTGATATGTGTGATGTTTCTCATTTACAACCACAGTGAATTTGGTGGAACTATAGGGCAAAGCCTATGTAGTTAAGACTCAACAAGGAAACCGTCATTTTAACAATCCATTCCCTTTCTTTCTTAAAAGCATTAAGGGGCATTTTCATTTGGAAGCATTAGAAAGGCTGCTTATTTTTCTTCTCCTGACCCTAGAGTAAATACTGAGAGACTAAAAGTGCTTTCAACATATGACAGAAAGCCAGAACTTCAATGGAACTTACACTTCAAAGTCACTAAAGTGCTTTTGAAAACGTTAACACTCATTCCTGGTAGTTTGAATTAGACACTCATTGTTCTAGACCAAATGAAACTGTAACAGTTATTCAGCGTAAGTCTCTTTCCTCTCCTTGTTTTAATAGAAATCATTCCCTTGCTGGGATAAAAATAAATCTTCACAGAAAACCAATCAAATGTGACAATACTATCTGATTTTTCATAATTACATATAAACTCTACATTTGAAGTTACAGCAGTAAAGGAAGATTGGCTCATATGTGTGCTCAACATATCAGTTTTAAAATTATTACAGAGTGGTTTTTCATATTGAGAGGAAGATTTAGGATAGGCAGACTTAAGTGTACAATTGAGGAGCCAGAGATATAAATTAACCTCTGCTTCAGTATCCTAAAGAATACTAAGTATATATATTCTGGTGGGAAAAAAAGCAAATCAAAGATTTTTGTGTTTTTGTCACGAGCTTTTGTAAGACCCAAGGTGACCAGTCTTCAAAATTACACTAAAAAATTTATGCAAAATATTTTAGGGAATACATGCCTTCTCAATTTCAAATATTTGCATAGCATTTTGAAAATCAAGCACTCTAACCTAACTGTAACCTAATGACAACAACAACAACAGGAAACTCTCTTTGACCTGTTGCCCCCCCCCCCCGGTATATCACTAAATTGCCACCGTAACCTGCTTTAGATTGCAATTCTACACCCACTTCCTGGTAGTATGCCTCACTGAACTCTAAGTAGAAACTGCACTGCAAGACACTCAGATAGAAATTAATTTTTCTTCAGTGGTGCCTTTAAATCTACTCATTATACATTTTCTCTTCTGTAGAGAAAGCTTCATGGGATCACCATAAGGTGGCAGGCAACTTGAAGGTGAGTGTGTGGACACAGACATAGACTACACACACACAAACGCACACTGCAACTCTGTACTGGAATGTAGTCTATGTTAGACAACCCTAGAAGTTTCAGCTGGTGCAACATATCACAGCTAAACTGCTAAGTGATGAATAATACTGAAATCATATTATTCTAGAACCACAGAATCATAGAATCATAGAGTTGGAAGAGACCACAGGGCCATCCAGTCCAACCCCCTGCAGGAACCCACATCAAAGCACTCCTGACAGATAGCCATCCAGCCTCTGCTTAAAAACTTCCAAAGAAGGAGACTCCACCATACTCCGAAGCAGCATATTCCACTGCCAGACAGCTCTGACCGTCAGGAAGTTCTTCCTAAGGTTCAAGTGAAATCTACTTTTCTGCAGCTTGAATCCATTACTCCTTGTCCTAATCTCTGGAGCAGTGGAAAACAAGCCTGCTCCCTCCTCAACATGACATCCTTTCAAATTTTTAAACATGGCTATCATGTCTCCTCGTACTCTTCTCTTTCGCAGACTAAAAGTACCCAGCTCCCTAAGCCGCAACTCATAGGGCATGGCTTCCAGACCCTTCACCATTTTGGTCACCCTCCTCTGGACATGTTCCAGCTTGTCAATATCCTTCTTGAAATAAGGTGCCCAGAACTGGACACAGTATTTCAGATGAACTCTAACCAAAGTAGAATAGAGTGGTACTATTACGTTCCTTGATCTAGACACCATACTTCTATTGATGCAACCAAGAATTATGTTGGTTTTCTTGGCTGTCTGACAGTGAAGGACCTGCACTGGTTGCCAGTTGCTTTCCAGGCTCACTTCAAGATCAAAATCATATTTTGTCATATGATCTTATCTGTTTATCAGCTTATATCTATGATTTGAGAACCAACTTCTTTCTCAATCTCAGACTCGAATCTCTTAGGAATCATTTTCCTGCTTAAAAATATATTTCTCAATAGGATTCCATTCCTCCTCATTTCTAGTTTGTGATTTTCCTTGTAAGATCATTGTCAATTTGTCCATGTCTCTAAGTTCTATTGGTTTTACTAGCCAGTCTTCTGTTTGTGGTATCTGCTTGTTCTTCCATAATTTGGCATATATGATCCTGGCAGCAGTAATCATATACAGAATTATTGTCCAAAATTTCAGTTTTATATCTGTGAAGCATGTTTAATAGGAATATTTCAGGTGATATTGGGATATTTGTTTGTAGTATGTTGGACATTATTTCCTGAATCTTTTTCCAATATGTTTTGGCTCATTCACAAGTCCACCACAGATGGTAAAAAGTTCCATTTCCTGTTCCACAATTCCAATAGTTGTTTCCCTTAGTTTTGTATATCTTACTCAATTTTACTGGATCTAGATACCATCTGTGCAATATCTTTAGGTAGTTTTCTTTCATCGACTGAGCCAATGTAAATTTCTGTGTTTCTGTCTGACTTTCTTCCCATTGTTCAAGGTGTAGTTCATGGCCGATCTTTTGGGCCCATCTGATCACGGTTTCTTTAATTTGTTCAGATTCTAATTCTCTTTCTATTAATATTTTGTAGAGCTTGGATGTCAGCTGTTTCAGTATTTCAAATATGACTTTCTCAAACTTGTTAATTTTTGAAGTGGATTCAAACCCTTCCAGTTTCCAGTCCATCTTGAATCTTTCTTTCAGTTGTCTATACAGAAACCAGTGGCATTTAAACCCCTCTGTTTCCAATGTCTCTCTCAACTTCATTATATAATGTTGTTTATTTTCTTCAATTAATATGTCTTTATATCGGATCCATTTCTCTGTAGGGTCCTTCCATCTGCCATACAGGGCTTCGTGCAGGGATAGCCATTGAGGAACTTTTCTGTAGAATTTATTCTTGAATTTTTGCCATATCAATAACAACAAATTTCTTATGTAGTGATTTTGAAATCCTCGGTCTATTTTTGCTTTGCTGTACCACATGTATGCATGCCACCCCATACAAACATCTGAACCTTCTAAGTTAAGTAACCTTTCATCTCAGAGCATTAGCCATTCTCGGATCCATGTCAAATCATTTGCGTAGTAGTAAAGTTTTAAGTCTGGTAATCCAAAACCTCCCTTTTCTTTTTTTCTCAGTCAAAATCCTCCACTTAATCCTAGTTTTTTTCTGTTCCCATATAAATTTAGAAAGATCTCTCTGTCATTCGTGGAAAGGTTTTTCATTTGTTATAATCAGTAAAATTTGAAAGAGAAAGTTTAGTTTAGGCAAAACGTTCATTTCTATAGCTGCTATTCTTCTTAATAATGACAGCTATAATGTGTTCCAATTCTGTAGGGATTTTCTGACTTCTGACTAGATTGATTTGTAATTATTTTCAGATAGCTCATTGTTTTGCTTCGAGATCCAGATTCCAAGGTATTTTACTTTTTCTAGTTTGAATCCTGTATTTTTTACCAGTTCTTTTAATTCTTCCTGCTTTATATTTTTGGTCAATATTCTTGTTTTTTCATTGTTCATTTTTCAACCGGCCACTTCCCCAAACAATTTGATTTTTTCCAGTAGCTTATTTATGCTTTGACTGGGGTCTTCTAGAAAGATCATCAGGTCGTCTGCATATGCCTTCAATTTGTATTCTTGTCTTTTTATTTTGCAGCCCTTTATTTCTGGGTCTAATCTTATTGCTGTGGTTAGAACTTCTAAAATTGTGATGAATAGTAATGGGGACAACAGGCAGCCCTGTCTTGTTCCTTTATTTCCAGCTGTTTCATTTTGTCACCATTTATTAGAAGGGAAGCCTTCTGATCCTTGCAGATTTCTTTTATCTAGGCAATGAAAGAGGAGCCACAGTTCATTTTAGTTAAGAGTTGGTGCATAAAGTCCCAGTTTACGTTATCAAATGCCTTCTTGGTGTCCACGAAGATCATTGCTAATTTTCTCTCGTTGTTTTTCTCATAACGTTCAATTATATCTAGTACAGTTCTAATGTTATTCCGTATTTGTCTTTTTAGTAAGAAACCATTTTGGTCTTCGTATATTATACCTTGTAGTATTCTTTTGAATCTTTCAGCCAATATGCTTGTGAATATTTTATAATCAATATTAAGTAAGGAGATAGGATGGTAATTTCCTGGGTCTTTTGCGTCTTTTCCTTCTTTGTGTATGAGCGTTATATTTGCTTGATTCCATGATCTTGGTTTCCCTTCTTTTATGATTTCGTTAAACATTTTTTGCATTGGAGATGTAGCTTCTTCTTGTAAGTATTTATAATATGTTGCTGAGAATCTGTCTGGACCTAGTGCTTTTGTGGTATTCAATTTCCGAATTGCTTCTATTATTTCCATAATGGTTATGGTTGACTTCAGCATCTTCTTTTGTTCTTCTGAAATTCTGGGGATGTTTTGTTTTTCCAGGTATTCTTTTATCTGTCTTTCATTGTTCCCTGAGTTTTGGTATTGAATAGTTCCATATAATGTTTATAAAAGACTTGTTTTATGGACTCTTGATCTGAAACTATTTTCGTTACAGTGTTCACTTCTAGGATCAGCCTCTTTTCTCTATCGTTTCTGAGTTTATAAGTGAGTCACCTTCCTGGCTTGTTTGCTTGCTCAAACATTTTTTGTTTAGTTCTCATTAATTTCTTTCCATTCTCTGTTTGATTTTCTGTTTTTATTTGTTCTTGTAGTATCTTTAGTTCTGTTCTTAGTTTTTTGTCAGATGGATTATTCCTTAATTTTTCTTCCCCCTGTTTTATTTCAATCGGGATATTTTAATATTTTTCTTGCCTTTTCTTTTTGTATTCCGAGCTCCATTTAATGAAATAGACCCGGAGGACAGCTTTACTAGTGTCCCATATTGTCCTCGTTGTGAGTTCATCCAACATATTTTCCTTGAAATAATTTTTGTTACCTTTTATTTTCTCTAGATAGTAGTCATTCTGGAACAGAAGATCATTAAGTCTCCATCCCTTGTTTTTCTTAATAGTTAACAGTTCCAACTGAATTAGGTTATGCTCTGAAAACATCTTTGGGAGGATCTCCATGTTTTTAATTTTATTATGTAATGGCTTTAATATAAAAAAAAATATCAATCCTTGACATTGTTTTGTGTGCATCCGAGTAGAATGTGTAACCCTTAGAGTTTCCATATTTATGTCTCCAAATGTCTAGTAGTGTCATGGAGTCTATTAATTTGAAAAAAGATTGTGGAAGTTTCCCATGTAAGTTTTTGTGCGGCCTAATCGATGATCTATCAATTGTTGGGTCAATTACACCATTCATGTCCCCAAGCATCAAAAAGTTGTCTTGGTTTCTTTCATGAGTATATTTGATCAATTCTTTTTGGATCTTTTGATAGAATTTGTTTTTTCTCACTATTGGTGAATAGATTCCTATAACTAGTAATTTGAGATTTTGAAATTGAACTTCTACTCCCACATAATGTCCTTGTGCATCATGAAAGATCTCCTCCGATGGGAATTTCGGGTTGATATATAACACCACTCTTCTCTTTTTCTTTTGGAAGGCTGATATATAGCATTTCCCTAGCTTGGGTTTTTTTAAGTATTCAGAAGCTGAATCTCTAATTCTTGTTTCCTGAAGGCAAATTACATCAGTTTTTGCTTTTTCTAAGTAATGAAATAATTGTCTCCTCTTGTAATTTGAATTTAAACCTTTAGCATTCCATGATTGAATTTTAATCATCGTTACTTTTTATTAATTAGACTCTTCTTTCCTTTATTCTCTGTTGTTATATATTATTTCCTTCTTTCTCACCTTTACGTCCCTTTCCTTTTCTATATTTCTTCGTCTTCTACGTATAGGTCTTCTATTTCTAATTCTGGTTTCTGAGATTCTTCTTCTTGATCTAGATCTGACTCTATTCCAGTGCTGTCTCTTTGTCTTCTTCTTTGTAGCTGCAAGACTCTAAAGTCTCCTTTTCTTCTTTGTCCTCTTGGGTTTCCTCTCCTTCTGCACTGCTTGTTTTCTTTTTGCTTTTTGTTTTGGCAGACTTTCTAAGTCTTTTTTCAGCTTTTCAAATACCTCTTTTGCTTTTGCGGTATTTGAAATGTTGTGCTTTCTTTGCTTATAGGTAAAGGAGATTCCTTCCACTCTTTCCCATTTATAGGTTATTTTATATTTTTGGGATAACTGGGTTAGAAATTTACATTCTTGTCTCCTCTTCAAAATTTCATAGGGTATATCTTTGAAAATTTCTATTTCATTTTCACCTATTGTCAACTTCCGTTTGTAATTAACCTGTATAATTTTTTCTTTTGTCCTGGTTCTCATTAAGCATACCACTACATCCCTCGACCAGTTTTTTTCTTTCGCAATTTTTGAATTAGCTCTGTCAATTTCTGTCAATTTCTATTTCCATTGCCTCTTCTGGTAAATCTATATAGGCTGCTAAAGCTGGAATTATCCTATCATAAAGGTTTTCCCCCATCAGTTCTGGAATTCCTCTTAATTTGATACATTTATTGTGATCTCTCAGTTCCTGTTGGTTTATCATGAATTCTTCTTGTTTTTGGGCCTCAGCTAGTGTTTTGTTGTCTGTTTCAATTTGCTTAGTTTTGACTTGCAGTTCTTGAATGTCTGATTTCATTTTTTTAATTTCCTTATTGGCATTGTCTATTCTTTTTCTGATGGTCTCAATTTCTTTTTGTATATCTGCTTTGATTTCTGTTCTTGTATCCTTCAATTCTTGTCTCATCTCCTGTTTAAGACTTCGAAGTTCTTGTAAAATTTCAGACATTTGTTGTCCCATTTCAGTTGATGCCCTTCTTACTGGATCAAGTAACTGTGTTTGTATTGTGTTTTAGATCCTTTTCTTGTCCCTGAAGCCGTTTTGTTTTGCTTTAAAAAAGTTTCTGAGCTTAACTAGGTATTAACTGCTCAATCTTTCAACTGTGCTTTCTTCTCTGATGGAGTTAATTATTTACTTAATTAATTAATTATTTAATTATTTACACATATATTCTATTATACTATTATGCTTAGTGCTATATTTATATTAATTTGTGATTTGTTTATATACCTACATATTTTCTCTGTTACACATTACATTGCTCTCCAACCTTCATTAAATTCGTCCTATATATTTTATACAGTTTACTTATTGCTACAATATAGTTTTTTACACACTACTGTTTGAATTAAATACCCTTATGTGATCTTTATTTTTTATTTAAATGGTGAATCTTTTTCTCCTGTTGTCCATTGCCTTCTCTCCTATATTTATTGTCCTTCCAATTGCTGCCACAGCAAGCTCAAGCGGTTTTCTTCAGTCTCAGTCTGTCTCTGTCTCTCGTCCCTGCCTTCCTCATGCGAGCTTGAGCTGTTTGTGTTTCATTGTCTGTTAGCCTCAAATTTGTTTTCCGGAATTTCTGTGCTCGTGAATTTGCAAATTCCATCCACAAGTCAGAATTTAAGAGGCATTAAACATTCATGAATTAAAATTCTGTTTGTTTAATTTAGTTTTTAATTCAATTGTCCGCCGCTGTCTCTCCTTCATGCAGATGTCTTTCACTTTTATATTTTCTCCCATTCTATCACCGCCAGTTCAAGCAGCTACCCTTCAACTCAGTCTCACTTTTCTCAGTCTCTCTTTTCTGGCCTCTTCACGTGAGCTCAAGCTGTGTATGCTTCCTTGTCTGTGAGTCTCTGTAAGCCTCCAGTTTATATTTCAATAGTCTCTTTGGTTGTGCTTTTCTGCCCTCTATTTCTAATCTGCGGTTCGTTTAACATTCATTTAGAATTCTATTCATTTAAAGTCCATTTGAAATCATTTATGATTAGATCCCGTCCATAAGTGCTTTACTATAAAAATTAGTTGCCAGAATTAGAGATAGTTTGTAAGTTGGTTACAGGGTTGCCTCTATCTTCCGTCTCTTTCTTGATTTTTATGCCTGACTGCTTAGCGAGCTCAAGCGGTTTCCAAACTGAGTGTATTATTCTTGCTGACTCTGTATGCTTTACTTTCCCGCGAGCTCCAGCTAAACAAACTCCAAGCTTATAAGTTATAAGTTTTTCCTGTCTCTAATTTAGTTTGTAGATGTAAGTTAATTTTAGTATTATTCCAGTAATATTTTACAGGAACAGCTCTCGGAGGTGGTTTTGCATCCTACTTTCTTAGTCCTCTTACTTTCTCGAGTTCGAATTGTTCTTGTGCCAACAAAGGATTGGTTCTCTATTTAAGTGATAAATTATTGCTTGATGAGACGGTACAATCCTTTAATCTTGAGGAAAAAAGAAAAGACTGAACTAGGTTCCATCCTGATTTCTTATAGTAGTCTGTAAATTTATTATTTTAAAAAGTTTCAGGCGGCGCTTGTGCCGACAAGCAGCTACTTCCCATGCAGGTGTGGAACTCTTCGACCCCTCACTCTCACCCAGCTTCCCAATCGATCAGGCAATCTGTCTTTTAGTCGATCTTCTTGCCTAGATAGTGGAACTGGGTCCCGACAAGCCCCTCTGGACCCCCTTTACTGGGGGGGGTCACTGGCCAGTGGATTTATTCAGGCTACTCCATGTGGGGTCACAGAATCAGTGAGAGCAGTCTTCACTGTTCTGCCGATCGTGATGCCATTGAAACCGGAAGTCTGGATCACATCTTTTCACTGATGGGAAAATCCCATTAATGGCTCCAGTATCACTGCTGTTCAACTATTGCTTCTTGGTGCCACTATGCCATAATATTATAATATTGATTTCTGCTCAGTGTTGGGTAGTGTGGTTTGAGCTGAGGCTTTTTTATTCCAGTGCCTGAGTAGAGACCATGTTGAGGTGCTGGCAATATCTAGAACAAACAGATTGACCTCTTATACTGTACACGCTTAATGCCTATGTTCCATTTAAAAGAAGAAAAGGATAAAATGAGAAGATTCAAATATATATTAAATATTAAAACGCTAAAAATTGTCTACAAATTTACAACAACATAAAATTCATAAACTTCACAGATATAAGCAGTTCAAGACTCTTACTTTATCAGCAAACAACTCTGGTAAAAGGTATGCAGAGCAAATCCACTCTCTACTAAAAGATGATATCAGATCAGTTGTTTTTTCTGACCATTAATCTAAACAGTACCCCAAGTTCAAGACCAGAAGCATGGGTTCTCAATCAAACTCTACAATTTCTAGATTCTTTTTACACTTCCTCCTCCTTTGCATTCAAGTAATTGGTTTTCCTTTCTTATGGAAAATGTAAACATTTGACCTTGCAAAATATATGTGGAAAATATAAGAATACAAACAGAGGGAAGAATTATAACAAGTGCCTCTCTGTAAGAAGGTTGCTTTAACAGAGATTTTTTGAGTAAACACTGGTCTCTTCAGCCTCCATTCCAAGAACATAACTACTGAGATATGCAAGGTGCAGGGGTATCTTTATCGTGCTCCTCCTCTCTTTCTTTTCAATGTTACTCCAAAATGAACAACAGTTCAAGATTTTTCATATGAAAAAAAGTAGAATTATCTGACTGCCAACACTTCAGTTATGCAGCTCAGAATGTTAAAAAGAAGTTAAGAAGGGAGAGAAACAAATACAACTCTGGCTGTGGCTGCCATTTTTCTCCACCCCCAGCAGGTTGTATTCAGTTGTCTGCAGAATAATTCTTCTGCAACACTTCGGAATGTTTGAATACAGGGAATATACTGCAGAAAAATATTCATTTTCTCCAACAGAGGAGAGAAAACTTCAGTAATGAGTCATCTTTGCATGCAACAACAAAATGGTCACCGATTTCCATCCTTGGTTGGCACTGTCAAATTAGCCTATGTTGTAGTCCATTTGAGAGAGAATAGGGTAAGGAAGGGAAGGGTAAAGTAAGTGAGGTAGGTTTGAACTTTTCACTTTACATTTTCTCAACATATGGATAAGAAAGAGTGGCAACTGGATTCAAGCTCTCTGTCCTCTGAAAGGTGAATTCTCTGCTGCCTGTGCAGTGGTAATTGTCCATGGGTACAACAAAATGCAGGCAGATCTTTATTGTGCAGGTATATTCTTGGATTGGGACCAATAAAAGTGAATATTAAAGTAAGTGTATTTTAATAGCTAGCTCAATTTCTCTACACTGCGTCAGCTGCTTCCTCCCCTAGAGGGCTTATTAGATCCATGTAAAAAAATTCCTATCACCTAATAACTACCTCATTCTGTTTAAACTTTAATCTTTTAAAATTCCTCCCAAATAATGAGTGGAAGACCTTCTCTTGTGCAGTGAATATAAATGTTCTCTATGATTATGAAACTTTGTTTAACAGCTTATATAAGCCCAGGATGTATTTTAAACAACTAATAAAAAAATGTCTATTTCCCACACATCTTTTGCAATATGAAATGGAAATAAAGAGGCAGACAACAATTACTTCCCATTCCGCCTCCTGAGCCAGAGGTGGGAAGAGTACTCTTTCTTAGACATCTCAACCTTAGGTTTCATGTACCACTCTACTCTGCTTTGGTTAGACCTCATCTTGAATATTGTGTGCAGTTCTGGGCACCCCAATTCAAGAAGGACATGGTCAAGCTGGAGCAGGTCCAGAGGAAGGTGACCAAAATGGTGAAGGACCTGGAAGCCAAGCCCTACGAGGATAGACTTAGAGAGCTGGGTATGTTCAGTCTGCAGAAGAGAAGGTTAAGAGGGGACATGATAGCTATGTTTAAATATTTGAAGGGATGCCATGTAGAGGAGGGAGAGGGCTTGTTTTCTGCCGCTCCAGAGACCAGGACAAGGAGCAATGGATTCAAGCTGCAGGAAAGGAGATTCCACCTGAACCTCAGGAAGAACTTCCTGACAGTCAGGGCTGTCCGGCAGTGGAATATGCTGCCTCGGAGTGTAGTGGAGTCTCCTTCCTTGGAGGTTTTTAAGCAGAGGCTGGATGGCCATCTGTCGGGAGTGCTTTGAGGGTATTCCTGCATGGTAGGAGATTGGACCGGATGGCCCGTGTGGTCTCTTCCAACTCTACATTTCTATGATTCTATGATTCATACTCCCAAAGATGGAAGCTTCAGTTTATGCACAATTCATATCCTGGGCACAGTTCCTACAACACGCTGGGCCAGTCTCCAGAATGGTCAATCATCTGGTGAAAGGTGCTTCCTGAGGCTTACCAAAATTGTCCGCTCTCCAATACCTGCACATCTCTGCTAAAAAATTAACCTAGATAAACAGCCATGTTCCCATTAAATAAATAAACCCAAATAAACAGGATAACTGGCCTAAGTAGAGTAAGCTAAAAACCTACCAGTTCAGCTCTACCACATCAACAGAGTACACCTGAAATCCAGTTGTTACACCCCATTTTAGTCTCTTTTCAAAGGATGTTCCCCCACCTGAAGCCCATTTTGTCGGATTGGGGATATTCACTGCCATTCTGACAACGAATACAAATCCAATCGAGCAATTCGTTGCCTTGGAAATTTCAATTAGCACAAAGATGCTACACATGAAGAAATATATACACTTAAGGAGATCCTACACTTCAAAGCTGGGGGAATACCATCTGGATGTTCTGCCTCAGGGACCAGCTCAGTGGACCAGTTGTCCACTGAAGTTGTCCACAGGAATGCCATTATGTACATCAATGTCCGCAGAAGATTTATAGGAGATCGGGATCAAGGTTTTCCTGGGTTCAGAAGACACTTCTGAGTGAAATGTGGGGAGTGAGAGGAAAAAAGAGATTGCCTCAAATAGGTGGAGATACCTTCTGTGGGTAACTTTGGCCAATCCAAATCCAGCAGCTCACCATTTCCTCTCCGTCTCAAGAGAAACTTTTAAAGGGAAATACTACAAGGGAAGGAGAAGGGGGATATTCCCTCTCACTAACTCCCTTCCACAGGTTTTTCTCAGAATCCAAGTCAGATGAAATATCTTCTAATAGATTATAGAATAGAATAGAACAGAATAGGTTGTCGTATGTACAGTTCTTACTAACTACTGGATTACAAGAGAAGTTGTTTGTAGATTTCATGGCTGCTCCCAGGCTGTGGAACACCTTCTATAGGAGGTTCAGTTGGTCCCCTCCCTGATGTCTTTCCACCTGCAGGTGAAAATCTTTTTCAGGCAGGCCTTTGAGATGTGACTTGTGTTAGTAGTTGCATGGGTGAGAAGGTGTGCCAGATTTTATTTTAAGACATAAATCATTAGCAATTAATTATTAGTAATAAACTGGTAGTTAATAATAATTACTATTAATAAATTATTAGGAATTTATGTTTTAAATATGTTTTAACCATTTTAATAATTGTTTTAATAACACTGGTGTTTAACTATTTTTAAACTTCTGCTGAACAGGATTTTTAAAAATGGAATCTTGTTTTATATTTTTGTAAACCACTTGGATCTCATCGCGGAAGAAAGGTAGAACATAAATTCAAGAAATAAATAACTAGTTTCTCACTGAAATCTGAAATAAACACTACACAGAACTTCAACATAACAACATCCAAATACCTAATCTTTTTGTTTGTTTTGTTTTTGTTTTGTTCTGTTAATCTTCACACTATATATGCTAGACTACTAGATTCATTCAAGGATCCAGCATCTCTTTCACCTGAGGAACCAAGCTCTCAGTCACCCATAATTCCAGAAATGTTACTCATATAAATCCATAGGCATGAATCATGGAGCTCAAAATGGCATCTCATCTCACCCTATCTGTCACAGGAGTTATATTACCAGCATCTGAATGTCAGTACAAATATACACATAATGAAATTAGATGAGACTAAGGTGACTAATTTTACATCGAGTGTTCCTGCCCCTTTGCCTGAACCTGTTATGTATGTCTTCTTGCCTTGCAAAAATGGTATTTAATCCTTTTCCCCCTGATCTATTCAGAACATTCACAAGACAAACACAGCTGGAACTAAGTAGCTTTATATGTTCTCACACTAAAAGTTTATAAGAGGACAAGAACTCATCAGAGTGAAGAATGAACATTTATCTTCATTTGTTAAGGATGGCAAAATGCAGTTCACTCATTAGTCTATTTTTTTCTTCACAGCATGAGAAACATAAGAAACTGAACATTTGCCATTTGATACTTTACTTCTACGTAGTCTACCTTTTCTCTTTTGAAATTGTATTTCTTTTTATTCCGAAGCCAACTTGAGTCCCAAGCCTGGGTGAAAAGGCAGGATATAAATAAAGTAATTGATTTATCAATCTTGATGCTATAACCTTGAGACAAGACCCATCTGGGTATGTGCATTGACAGAAGCCCCATATAGTGTCTATACACCCTCAGTGTCAACTATGGAGGTCTGGAAAACCCTTTTACAGCTCCAAGTTGGGTGCTGGGAGGAAGCCAATAACGGAGAGCAGCCTCTCGTGTGGCATGTGGTAAGCAAGAATGCTTTCTCTTAGATCTATGGTTGGGCTTTTTCCATCAACCAATGTATTCAACTGTTTCATTACACTGGGGGGGGGGTCAAGCCACTGCCAATCCTATTATTGGGCAGAATGCTACAACTCCCTTCCTGGGGCACAGGAAATGGCAGCAAGGTGGATAGGACTGCATATACTGCAGAACCACCCCTGCATCTGGTCAAATACTCTGCTACCCTGGCATATAATGAAGGCTGCTGTTATGCTACTACCTCAGCAGGATAAGAGATTCCACTGTGATTCCTGTCTGTTTTAGTATCTGGAATAGAGGTGTGGCATCTTGTCCTTCACCTCTGGCAGCAAAGAGTCTTGGGCTAGCATCTTCAAATTTTTATATACGTTTATATTTACTTGAGCAAAACCATGATTGAAACATATCTAAGAGAGAAATATGCAAGAATGAAGAAAATTACTTGGGGCTACCTTTCTACAAGACCTGTACAGGAACGGCAATGCAAAAGACAGCCACGGGGCACAGAGTTTACAATTTGCTAAAGAAAATACATCCAACAAATTCTCACAGAGAATATCCTTCTCCTTCCCTCCTATTTGTGTTTATTACTGGACTGCTGGTTTTACAATGAAATACTTTCTTTAATGGTTTTTGCATACCCTCCAACTGCCCCAGTTTGCGAGAGACAGTTCCAAATAATTCTGTCATCCCACTTTTTCATCTGCTTTTAAAATGTTCCATTATCTCTCTCTTCCTCCCATTTATCCCTTTGTCCTCAGCTTATTTAAACTGCCACAAACTGAGTTCAAAGTACAACAGTAGTTTGCATTCAATTAACTCAGCAGGGGAGAGGAAGGGCCAAAATCTTGCCCTTACCACTAGGCTCAGGCAAAAACAAAGAGCTGTAGCCTCTCTCAGCTTGTCCATTCCTCTTCAGCAATAACTTCTGCCATCTTGAGTGCACTCTGATGCTCCTTGTCTGCACACGTCCCTGTTTTTGACAGTGAAATATTGGAGGCGATGTTTGATCTTTTATGATTCATTTGTTGTAAACTAAAATAGAACACTTCTCCATTTTACCTACATACTCTTGTTTGTTGTCACCACACACTGAAAATTAAAGAGAGTAAACCAGGGATTGCAAAATATATGGGATGCACTGTTCCCCCTGAAAACCTCACAGATGGTTTGATCATCCATTTGTAGTAGTGGTAACACTTTCAATAATGCAATATGACCTTTGAGCAACATAAACAAATATAAAATTTTGCATGTCACGTCCATAAGAATTTACAGAACCAGACATGAATTGAAAAAAATCTTACTTAAAGACTTCATTCCTGGAAAACTTTGCACTTCTCAAACAGCCCTTGGACACTTCCATTTCTCTCCAACTATTAAACCTTTATAAGTTTTGGAGTAGCTTTTTGAGCCAAATGAATAGTTATACATCTAAACTTGGTTATGATTTAATTCTTCTGAGAGACTACTTATTTTTCACTTTTACATACAGAAATGAATGCCTCATAAAATGCAGTTACTAATCTTGATGCATGGCAATAAGAAAGCATTTTATCTTATTTCAGTTGACAATTTCTGCTATCATGAAATCTTAAGGACAATGGATACAGCAATTTTTCTTAAATTTTTTAGCATCTTGACAGTGAGTTCATGGACTTGCCCTGTATGACATGAATTTTAGCACACCTTATCTTATAAGGTCAACATTTATTACAACAAATTTAAATGCACATAGCACACAAAATAGAAAAATATCAACTACCCCCACTACTGTTCCATCCTTCCCTCCTTTTCTTCTTTTTTCACCACCTACTTCCAGTTGCTGCTCATCCCACCCCATTCACTCATAGCTTAGTTTTCAATGGTTTTCCCACAAACAGATAGTAGAAAAATATAAGGATAAAATCTGTATAATTTTGGAGTGACCACATGAGAGTTTGAGATGGTGAACACTTGACTGGTAAAATGTACAAACTTTTCCTGAAACTGGAGAGGGAAGATGAACTTATCAAAGACTGTATGATAAACAGGGGACCAAATTTTGAATACAACTTACATTTAGAACAGTGGGGGGGGGGGGGAGTGGTCAGAGGGGATTACGTTTACCCTGTCTTACGACCTTAAAGAAAAATTTTATAAGGTGATCTATCAATGGTACTTGACTCCAGAAAAACTGGCCAAAATGCATAAAGATATCTCAAACAGATTTTGGAAATGTGAAGAAGTGGGAACTTTTATCACAAGTGATAGACTTGTGAAAAGGTTGAAAAAAATCTGGAATGAAATACATGCTATGGTGCACAATATTTTGAAAACTGATGTGTCATTAAAGCCTGAATTGTATTTGCTGGAACTAGTAGAAAATCAGTTGGAGAAGAAATATGGAAAAAATATTAAGAAATATGACCACAGCTGCAATATTATGATATTCATAGAAATGGAAGACTGCAGAAATCCCAATGAAGAAGAATAACTGATAAAATTGCTGGATTTAGCTTAAATGGACAAGTTGATAGTGTTGGTGAGGGAAAAATTAGTGGCAACTTTTGCCAAGGATTGGGAATCATTAACAGGGTTGTTGAAAGAAAAATAAATTGTAATATTACAGGTGGATTTGATAATTAGTATTTTGGAGGAATGTAGCAGTGGAAGCACTGGGAAGATATGTGCAGTTAAAGAAGTTATTACCTTTTCACAGAATCAATAAGAGTTTTTGTTGGGAAAGTGGGAAAGTACCTTTGTTTTCTCAGTGTTAGTGTTAGCATTTTGTATTTAGTGTTAGGTATCACATTAGTCGTTAGTAATTAGTATTTAGTATATGTTCATATTGTATTGTTTCTTTTTTTGTAGTTGTCTGTGGTTGTAATTTAATGCTATTTTTTATTTTGCATTTTATGTATGTGTGCTGTTAATGGAGTTTATTACAATAAAAAAAAAGAACTTAGTTCTGGTACTTTCCTATATACAGTTGTGATCCAAACTTTAAAAATAAACTTCAATGATGTTATATCTGGACTTCAGAGTATAAACTGAGCCTATGGCTTTTTTATTAATTGTTTCATAAGGTTATACTATATAATGATCACAATATTGTACACATGCAACAAAACACACAAGTCCTTAATTAGAAAACTTTGCTGAACTGGCAAATAAAGTAATGAAGAGAAACCTTTCCCTGTAGTTCAAGTAAATTACATCCCTAGAGTGTTCTCAAGGCTAACAGGTTTGTTGAGTTGCTCCTTTCAATACAATTTCACTTCAGTAAAATTATTTTTTAAACTTTTTCAAATAGCTACAGTACATCTTAAAATTCCCATTACATTTAGAAATGCAACCAAAATCAAGCCAAGAAAAAAGATTTGGATTCTTAGTCATGTTTGCTTCCAAGCACAGGTGAAGCTTTTAGAACTCGGGTTAAATTTTGAGCCACAGAAAACTTTCACTCTGACTTACATTCTCCACTAAGGTCGCCAATTTGGAGTACTCCAAATATGAGGGCAAGTGAAATAGCGATTTTTTTACAAACATTCCAAGATCAATCACAAGAAGCCAGCAGTCACAATAAGCAAGGCCAAAGTGAGAAGATAAGGAGATGTGTAACTTAAAAACAATCAGGGAGTTAAAAATCCAGTACAGGACAATACAGGAGAGCATAAATCAGTCTGACAAATGGTTGTCTGCAATAAGAAATTCTTCCAGGTCTTTGGAAAATTTGTAGCTGTTTGACCTTGACATACCAGATGACCAACTGTTTGGTGTCTCCTATTTAAGCCTTTGAAAGGGGCATTTCCTCTTCCTGTGCTCCTATTTGGTTCACTGTCAATCTGTAAAGGAAGGGGGCTTCTCTTTGGCATTCATCTGATCTGGCTAAAATGGGGGAATCATCATGCAGACGGTCTGTGTCAGCTGTGTTAACCACTTAGGGTCTGGGCAGGATCCACCACTTGGAGCCAGAGGCTCTCTCAGTTCAATTCTTCCAGGTGGGTAATGACTCATTAACCAGTGCCTCTCACTATCCACCTTTTCCTAATTAAGGTGTGGAATTCTCTCTCCTCTCCAAAATAATCACTATCATCACAGCACTACTAATAATTACCGAATATTTTAAGGAGAGCAGATGATTATGATGCAGGAGGGGATGAGGAGAATAGATCTGCTTGATAATCCTATTTATTTGTGTCTGTTCAGAAGCATACCCTATGGAGCTAAATGGGACTTACTGAAATCCTGACACCCTCACATGCCATGGTTTCAAGGATTTTCTTGGAAGTGTGGAAGGGAAGAAAAAGTTGGAAAGACAAAAAGGGAAGGATAAGTGGAAGTAGGATGGATGAAGAAAAATTAAGCATGTGTGCTAGGAGAATTTGGAGAAAGAGGATGATAGAAAAAAGAGAGCGAATGTAAAGGAGAAGACAAGCATATCTGAGGGGAGAAAGAGAAAGAAGATGAGAGGGCAGGAAAGGGGTAAGGGAAGGAGGTTTGAGGGAGAAGATGAGTTCAAATGGATGAGGGAGAGGAAGAAGAAGAAGAAATGAGAGAAGAAAAGAAAATATTTTGCTAAGAAATTTCTATTGGGGCACTTCACGAGGACATGGCATTTCAAACTTGTCACTGGGCCCACTGATTTCACAGGGACCTAACAAATACTACCTTGTAAAACTAGGCCTGAGTGGTCATTCTCCCAGTCTAACAGCAATGCACCCAACCACCATATCCCCAGCTTAATTGGTATACAGTACTGGTCTATTAATCATCTGAATTGATTTTGTTCATATCAATTGCTCATAGGGCTGGAAAAGACTGAAGGACATGCAGTCCTGCTATTCTTCTATTTCAATTTTTTCTTCTTTGATATATTAGGGGGAGCTGTGGTCATCATGAACACATCAGACTACATACAGAAGGCTGAGACGCAACTGTCCAACACTACATTTTACAGAATCCTCTCTAAAGTTCCTACTGATGAACATCTGAAGGAACTATACAGACTACTCAGAGAATTCTACACCAATGTACTGAACTGAATTCAAATGGACACTTTCAGGAGCCCAAACCAGTCATCTCCTACCTGCTACCCAAAATATATAAACAAGACAATCCAAGAAGACTCACTGTCTCAAGCATCAGAACCTCACCATTGGATATATGCACTTAATTTTCAGACAATATGTCACCAAAACTCCAAGCTACATGAAGGATACAACTGATTTCCTAAGGAAAATATAGTCTAGCAACAACCTCTCAGAGAATACCATCCTATCATTGATATGGAATCCCTATAACCAACATCCCACACCTGGATGGACTACAAGCCTAGACCATTTCAAATCTGCTTCAGGGCAGGATGCAGAGTTGCAATCACTATGGTTGCCTTGGTGGATAATCTTGACCTGAGCACTTACAGGGGGAGTCTGTCCCTCCTGATGCTTTTGGACTTCTCAGCAGCATTTGATACCACTGACCACAGTATCCTTCTGGAACACCTGTGGGGGTTGGGAACGAGGCTCTGGGTTTCAGTAGTTCTGATCCCATCTTTTGGGCAGGTTCCAAGTGGTGGTGCTGGGGGATAACTGCTCCTCAGAAAAAAGCTGTTGGCATACCACAAGGTAACATTCCATCCCCAATACTGTTTAAGATTTATGTGACGTCACTGGGAGAGATCATCTGGAGGCATGGGGTGGGGTGCTATCAGTATGCTGTTGACACTCAAATATATTTCTCTATGCCTTCAATAAATGCATCAGCTAATGATAGCACAGCTCCTCTAAATGAATGCCTGGAGGAAACAATAGAGTGGATGAGTAAAAACAAACTGAAACTGAAATCCAGCAAGATGGAGGTGTTTACTGTCAAGGGTCCTAACCTGGGGTTGAAGGTGTGTCAACCAGTTCTGGATGGGATTACTCTGCCCCAGAAAGTCTACGCTTGCAACTTGAGGGTGCTCTTGGATCTGTTCCTCCAATGACAGTCCCGACAGATGCAAAAATCAGGAGTGCTTATTATCAGCTTTTATACCAGCTGTGCTCCTTCCTAGAACAGAAGGACCTACAGATGGTAATGCATACTCTGGTAATCTCAATGCTGGACTTCAGCAATGTGTTGGGCATTGGGGAACCTCTCTACCAAGTTTAGAAGCTTCGATTAGTTCAAAACATGGTAGCCAGATTGATTACTGGTACATCTAGGAGTGGCAATATTAGGCCAATATTAAAATCCCTCCACTGGCTATCAATTAATTGACAGGAAAAGTACCAAGTTTTGTTTATTACCTTGGGGTCCAGGTTACCTATAATATCACCTGCTCTCATATAATCCATTCCATACACTCAGGTCCTCTGGGAGACATCTATTTCCATCAGTCAAAATTAGGTTGACTGTTACCCACAGGACATTTTTTTCAGCTGCCCCCAGATTGTGGAATGACCTATTGGAAGAAATTTGACAGCTGGATACACTTTCTGTATTTAAATCAACAGTAAAGACCACTCTCTTCTAGCAGTCCTATCCAGATTATTTTCAAACCATGTTTTTTGAAGTACCTATAGATGAATGTTAATATGTATTACTTTTATATGCTCTTTTAACTGATGTTATGTATTGTGTTATTGTTGTTGTTCCCCAACTTGATCCACAGGGAAAGGCAGGTAAGAAATAAACAACCATAACAACAACAGCAACAACAACGTATTACCACCCTGCAGAGACTACAGCACACCCAGCCACCAAACTCCACCAACTGGTACTCAGTCACAACTACTTCATCGCTGAGAATAACATTTACCTCCAAGTCACTGGCATTGCCATAGGCACCGCATGGCACCACATTCTGAAAACATCTTAATGGCTGACCTGGAACAAGGGACTTCTAAGCACAATGCTCTATCGAAAACCCACTGGTCGCTACATATACTTACATGCCTCCAGTTTCTACCCAGAACAGATTGTGTGCAGCCAAGCCCTCCAACTCAAATGCATCTGCTCAGACACACAAGTCAGATACTTAAAACTTTTGGATTTATGACAGGTACTTCTCAAACTACAATATCCACCTAAGGAGGTGAAGAAACAAAACAACAAGGTATCATCAATGAGCTACACCCATTTCTGGAGAATATATGCCTCTCACAAGCTCTGGGAGGTAGGCCTTTATTGGCCTAAAGATAGCCTTCAAATCTTAAACAACTACTCACTTACAAAAGGGTGCATAACATGGATGGCAATTCAGAGACAAGATCCTGCCACAAACACAAATGCCAATTCTGTCCTCTCACCTACTCTGGGAGCTATATTACAGGGACCGGCAACATTACTCATAATAGCCAAGGTGCATTGACTTGTTCTTCCTCCTGTATGATTTATGCCATCCTATGCCAACAGCCCTCAAACAAGGACATTACAAAGAAAGACTAGGAAGATAAACAATGGAATTGAATTATATTAACCAATACCAATCCATTAACAGAGTTATGAGAGACAATAGCTTCATGGCACACTACTTGTATTAATACAAGAGTCCTTGCTACTGAACATGTAACAAAAGGAACCTTCTCAGATAATATTTTGAACCCAAGGAAACTGAGTTTTGATAGGTAGATTTATTGCTTTCACATATCAACACTAAACAACCACTATAAAGATCTGAAAGACCTGTGTCACCTTACACAGCCCTTTGAAAATGTAGGATTTGCATCTTTCTCGATCCTATTACATTCCATCCCACTCCTACTCCCACAACTGTGTAAATGTGTTTTATATTCTGAGGCCTGGACATCACTGTGTACTGCATCTGAAGAAAGGAGTTTATATTCATGAAAGCCTAAGCTAAAAAATAAAATTAAAATTAAAAAACACAGTTAGATTTAAAGGTGCTGCTACATTCCTTCTTTTTTCCCTTCTCCCTCCCTTCCTCCTTTTTATATTATTAATTGTTAGCTATATGGAAAACAGAAAAACTGAAGGTCAATATACATTTCGAAACAGACAGACAGACAGACAGACAGACAGACAGGCAAAAGGCCCTGCTGTGTGTGCATCCTCATTTTCAAAGGCTAGGTGAATGATTTGCCATAGACATGAAATGATGCTGACATGTAGGAAAAGGTGTAAAGAAGTGTGTAAATTCCATGTCCGTTCCCACTTTTAATTAAAAGAATATGTGACTTTGGACTACTTTATTTATACCAGTAGTAATGCAAGCATGTCAGTTTGCTTGAGATATGGATGCTTGGAGGAATAATCAGTCATATAGAGGCTGAAAACACAGAGACAATGAATTCACTCCAGCCTCTGTAACAGTGTCTATAATGATAGGACACTCTTTGTGTCTTAAAATATTCTAAAATAAAATATCTTAGTAAACAGGGCAACATTTGTCAGCTTAGGGCCAAAGTACACATAGGCAGAGGAAATAAGTGACTAGACAGCACAATGCAATGACTTCCTCTTCTCCTAAAAGCAAATTAGTTTGGAGGGAAATTATATGCATTTTTGGCCATGAGGTAGCAGCCTCTGTCTTTCCTCCACAGATTCCTAGTGCAAATTGCCCCCCACCTCAAGCTGTGCTAGGAAGCAGAAGGAAAATCATTACAAACACAACACATCAGCCATAGAGACAAAGCAGTAACAACCCAAAGCCTGGTGGAAATACAGCTCCATGTGAATTCAAGCAGGGATGTTCATTTAGATGCAGCACTTGGGTGGTTTAGGGGCCATCACCTGAAATGTATGAGCCAGCATGGTATAGCGGTTTGAGCATTGGATTACGAGTCTGGAGACCAGGGTTCAAATTCCTGCTTGGCAATGGAAACCCACTGGGTGACTTTGGGTGCACCATATACTCTTAGCTCCAGAAAACCCTCTTACAGGTTTGCCTCAGGATTGCTGTAAGTTGGAAACAACTTGAAAGCTTACAACAACTACCTGAAATGTCCTCATTCTAGTTGCCAACATCCTCGCTAGACACAAAAACGAGACAGCAAGCAATGTCAGATGCGCATGCATCCTATGCATTTTTTTTAAATGATAATGTACTTTTGTTTTAAGGTCTCCCTCTGAACAAAGAAAAACCACACAGAATTTATTCACTCCCTAGTAGCCATTCTCCCAAAATTATTTGCAGCAGATTGTAAATAACTTCAGCTCATGTCCAGAGAGCAGCCAGTACAAATTGTACAAATTGTAGAGTTTGTGTTATATGTCTCTTGTAAACATACAGCTGCTCACCAAAAGAATGAAGAGATTGTGTATGACTGTGCGTGTGTGTGTGTGTATGTGTGTGTGCATGTGTTTGGAGGAGGGGCTATGAAATGAGCAATAGACTCTAGAAAATCTTCCTGTTCACATGCTGAGCCACTATAAAGAATGGTCTCCCGGTAGAGTACGGGACTAGGGTTGGGGAGATTTGAGTTTAAATCCCCAGCTCTTCATGAAACTCACTGCAGAATTTGGGTAAGTAATTCAGCCTAATCTACCTCACAAGGTTGTTGTAAATATTAAATGAGGAGATCCATGTATATGCCACCTTGAATTCTTTGGAGGAAGAACATTTGGAGGTGGGACATTTATGTAAAAACTAAAAAACATAAAATAAAGCAATTTAAAATGATTTCTATATAGCTGCCATGGGGTTTACACTGGTTTTATCTCTATGTAATCAGGGATTGTACACATAGGCACTTGGCAACGACCTGTATTTAATGAATACCATTTTCTTCAACCAGTTTAATCTTTCCTTTTCCCTAATCTTGCTCTCTTCTCTTTTTTGTCAGTATGCTAGGTACTAGCAGAGAATTATATATTTTCCAATACTCTTCCAAGTAAGTCCATGTTTCCCTACATATCATGGCTGTTTTCTGTTTAAAGGCTATAGTTCTTCAGCTGAAATGACATTTGCTTGTATACAAAACGTATCACAGTTCCAATTTCATATGAAATTTTATTGCTTACAAATATCATGATTATTAATATGCAGTGTTTGCAAAAATTATGTCCCATGTTGCTTGATTTTCTAAGCTGGTCTCATTCACACACAGTAACTATATAGATTTTTTGTTATTGTTGTTGAGAAACAGTAGTGTATGCATGCATTTTTTAAAAATAACAGTCTTGGGGATTGCATGAACAATAGAGTAAATTCTCCTGCTACTGTGAAGTTTAAAATCCACATTTCAAAGCCTTTAATTGGAAAACCTTCACAGTACAGCAGTTCTGTATCTCAGAAACATTCTCCACTGAGAGTGACACATTTGGTACCCTGCCTACTACACCTGAACTGCACAGATCCAATGTTTGTTTGTTCGTTTTCCGCAGCAAAGATGCTTGTGGAGTAACTCCAACAGAAGAAAGCATGAGGGATTAACATGTTATGTCAGGAAGGAAGATCTCTCCCAGGAAAAATCTGTTATCTGGCTCCTGATCACGGATTTTTGCTGAAAAATTCACAAGGATTTTCAGTTCCAGTCCAAAAGACCACATCTAATCCAGCCAGCTAACTCACTCTGTGCTCATGCTTTATTTCGATTATGCCTTCTTGGGTCTGATTCCTATATTTTACAATATTAGATCTTGGCTTTTCAGAAGTTAGTCTCCCAGGCAGCTGACAGGGAGTTGTGGTCTTTTCAGTGATGACACCCATCCCAGGATGACTTGGCATGAGAGTTGCCAGATACCACCAACTTCATGTTTTAGATCAGTAAAACACGGCTGCTGGGGAAAGCCTTTAGCTGGAAAAAAAAATGAAGTCTCTTTTCTTATTAATATGGTAATAAATATGCTAGAGATGTTTTCTTTTCCTTATGCCCTTATTTTTGGGGATTTGATGGGGAGGAGATATGAGTAACTGTTTGAAAATAAGTGTTCAGCTAACTAAAATACTAAAAAAAAGAACAGAATAAAAACCTAAACAAATAAAAACAATCAAATGAAGGGAAATTTTAAAAAGCAAACTATCAGCATAATAAGCACTGGACAAATGCAAATCAGAGAACAGTGCGCCTTTAAAAGGCTTAGTGGAAACAGGCCAGATGTCTTTTGGCATATTTAGGATAACAAAGTAGATGAGCGTAGAAAGTGTTACAAACACATAATTTTTAATCAAATGATTAAAATATCAGTATTATTTCAAGAGAAAGAAAGGACTAAAGAAAATCTTTAAAGCAAATGATAAGGAAGCAACAACCAATAGGTAAATAGTGAGGACTTAGTGGTTTGGGTGTTGGACTAGGACTCTGGGAGACCAGGGTTTGAATCCTTGCTCAGCCAATGGAACTCAGTGGGTGACCCTGGTCAAACCACACTCTCTCAGCCTCAGAGAAAGGCAAAGGCAAACCCCCTCTCAACAAATTTTGCCAAGAAAACTAATGATAGGGCCACTATCCTAAATTAATCTCTAATGTGCACATGGCACCATATCTTCTTGTTTAAAAAATGGAAATATACAGCAATACAATAACGGGCATGATACTGCCAATGTCACAAAGAGATGAAGATATGTGGTGCTTGTCAGGGTAATATGAGGTATGTACCTCAGAGCATGTGCAGAGTGCTAATTAAGAAGCGATGCCCAGCTGCAGCCAGTTGCTCCAGAGAGAAAAAAAAGAAGTCTTGCAGATTCAAAACAATAAGTCTTAGTGCTGTTTATTCAACAGAGTTAGGGCTTCTGGCAGCATGCCATGAAGCATAAAAACAGTCAGGCACAATAATCAGCAGAACAGAAAACAGACTGCCAGCATGTCTAGATGCAATCCAAAAAATAGCCCATACAGCAGCATGACCAGAGGCAATTGAACCTAAGGTGAAGTACATTGTTACACCTAAGCCTTTTTAAGGGCGTAACCACACCCCAGTCCAAATGGGGTGACCCACTAGCTTTTTCAACACACAACCTCCTTATGGTGAGTACTCTGTGATGTACTCTTGACCTTTCAAGGTAGGCTAGCCAAAACATTTCCTTGCAGCTATGCCTCAAGGCCACATCACCTCATCTCAGCTTCCACTTAGAAAAACCTTTCCTGGCCACACTGCACTCACATTCTGAATGCTCTTGACAGTGCTTTGTGCAGTAACTATAATGCACCTTTTTTACATTTACAATCAGTTTAGTCTCCATGTGCAGAGTTTGCCTACACCTTCTATTGTGATACAAGCTATCAAAGTTGGTATGAGGCAGCAAGGATCACCATCACACTCATCATTGAAGGCATGGAATGAACAGGTATCCAGAGCATCAGCCCGGAATTCCCAACTACAAAGGAGAGTTTTCAGTCTGAGGGGCTGTCAGAGAACAATGCTCTTGTTGGAAATATACTCCACTAAAAGGGCTATCCAGCCCAAGTCTGATTTAAAGATAAAAGAACCAAAGGAAGGAAACTGGAGACCATGTAGATGCTGTTACTGCCCTGGCTAGTCCGAGCTTTGGGATATTAAAAGACATCCTTCTGATATCATAATTTGGCTGCACTTCTCTATTCCCCTCCACGTGCTTGCGAGGCCACCGGACGAGCACGTAAACAAGCTCGGCCGTTAATTGCCGTAATATTCAAACAACAATACAGGCAGGCCAGAAATAGCTGACTCGCTGCTTTAGGAGACCTCCAGGCAAGTACTCTAATTAAGTATGCACGCAACCTACAAAAGAGCCTCTGCCCCACGCTGGCAGCTTGATGGGTAATCTATACAATACCCAAGTACTCTGCGTTTGCATACTGGCTACTCTACTGAGAACTGCTACGATAACTCAATCATTCAGATTCTGACCTTTCAGAGGCTTTGTCTCCAACTCCAAATCTATTGTTTTCCCCCAAGTATGGCATAGCCCGCAGTCACAATTCTCCTTATAAAAACCCTTGATTCCGAGATCTTCCTCGGAATGCTCCCGAGTTTCATCCCGCCTTGCTGCTACTTTGCTTGGCGAGCCTCCCCTCAGCTCCACGTGCTGAGCTACATCACACCCCAGCCTCGCTCTCTATTTTTCCGGGCTTCAGGACAGGTGAAGTATCACCCAAACCAACAATTCCTCTAAAAATCCCTCTATACCTCTCCAACCTTTATTTTCTTTAGTTATCTTGTGTAAATGTGTCGCATACATTGTTTTGCTTGTGTTTTTAATAAAACATCATTTATTGTTTCAACTTCTGTGTGCTTCTTGACTCGACCCGACCCCGTAGACATAGGGTTCAAGATCTCGCTACGTTACCCTGCCTCTCATAATGCTAAGCAGTGCTCTGAGCTAATTTTCCCCACCTTTAGTGGAGTACATTTTGGTGTCCCTCCCGGGACCCCCAGTACACAGGGTAACAATGCCTATCCACAACTAGCACCTGGTCAGTCGACTCAGCAGGCCTACATATTCCCTGATCATAGTCTTCCCCTCCTTCAGGGAGATATGCTGTAATTCTGTTAAATTATGAGAATAAATTCTAGGCTTGCATCTGTACATATAAATGAGCGTGTGCAATTTTATGCAAGTTAAATGATCTTGTTTGTCTTTTTTTTGGTGAATGCATGTCCTTTTGGGGAGATGCATCATTCCAAATGCTGTTAGGCCCAACTTCATAAGTTGATGGTTATAACATTTTCAAGAATCATATTTCCTGCCTGCTGTGACAAATGAATCCATCCTCCCCAAATACATTTAGTCATGATAGAAATTTGGCATAATGAGAATGACATTGATCACCTTACTCAGAATGAGATGTAACTTCTTAATGACCTTTGAAAACAGAAGAAGCTCATGGTCCAAGTATAAAATAAAAGTAGACAATCTAACAATCATGAGACTATCGCTTCCCATGCATATTTATTTTAGTTCTGGAATACCTTCAGAAATTAATTAGTATCAATGTACACAGAAAATATAGCAGTAAAATATAAGCAGCACCAGAAAAAATTAGGTCTGAGTGCTATGTAGAGGAACACATTCTTTAGAAATAAAATCATACTGAGACAAAAGCAGGTTTCTCATGCCTATGATTGAAGCTACAAGGCAGAATGTGTAAATGATATTTGTGAAAACAGTATGTGTTCATTGTATCTTGAAGGCTTTCCTGGTTTTAATGCACATTTCTGTAATCTAAACAGAAAAAAAATGTCCTCACTAACTATGGCTGTGCTATAATGTTAACTGCAAATGTAACATTCATAGAAGGTTGAATGGGCAATATCTTCCTGAATATATCTGATCTCCCCGTTTATGTATTTATAGGCACTGGCTTTTTACTTTCTGTGAGAGAATACAATGAAACTTTTCATATCTTCCCTATTAATACAATTATTTATTCATTTCCATTTGGAAGCTACAAATTGTATTTACAAAAAAAGGAAAACCCGATCTCCTTATATGTATATTATCCACATACAAATATGAATAGTATGCAGGCATAACTCCCACTCAGGCACACAGAGCCCATTCTCATGCTCATTTATCCACTCTGTTTATGTCATACACACACACTACACAAACTGAAGATACTCTGGAAAATACCTTCCTTTTTCTGGGCAATCTAAATACATATGTCTTGGCCCTTGAAGCCCAGATTCTAGGGACTACAGGTATGCAGCACCTGTATTTAAAGAAGAACAATATTCTGAAATGTATTGTGCTCTTATCAAATGGGACATTTTCTCTCTCCCCTCCCAAAACTGCTGATGAAATGCTATCAAACATACATCATGCAGAAGAATGCCATAAACACCTTTATATATCCTTAATATACTGCACTCCTTCTGATTAACTGTGATCTACAACTGTAAACCAGTTTAGAAGCCAATCCTGGCCACAAAGTGGAATATAAATAAGTAATCATAAATAACACCACAGCCTGCTTTGCTGCAGAAGAGTATGCTCAACAAAAACTTCTAGTGCTTGAGCTCAGTTATATTTTCCCTTATTTAGCAGGGAAGAAATCAAAGCTGTCAGAGGGCTGTGAAAGCAGAAGGAAAACCTAATGGCAGTATGATATTTATTTTTCACAATAATTTTATTGCCACAAAATTTTGTAGATCAAATTTAGCTACTATGAGCTACTATTTCCTTCCTGATAGCCTGATTATTTCTTCAACCATAAACAATGAGGTTAAGGCAGCATGGAACAATGGATCTGAATTATATTTACACAGACACTTGTTAAACATTAGAGGGAACAGAAGTGGCACTTGCAAGAAAATGTTGCTGTGTGGAAAGTTCCTGTTCCAGTCAACCAACCCAGTTAGCCAATCATGCCTTCCTTCACAGTATTCAGTTATATTCCTCCAGTTAACATGGTGTCAAGACTCAAAATTAAAAAAAAACTTTCCCTAAGCCCTCTATATTAGGTTTGAACTGTGCTGTTCCAGCTATATTACCATTAACACACAGCCTAGGTATGAAGAAAAAAGAGAACAATTATGATCATAAAAGCAGCTCAGCAAGAGGCCAAGGCTGCATGGGGAGATTCAGAAATTATCTTCTTTAGAAATTGTCCACCAGATTTTGTTAGAGTTAGAAAACTTTGCATGAGTACAGTCATTAAGAATACCTGCAAACTTCCTATTTCTTTTTACTACACCTGCATGATTCTAACCTGTACTTTTTCCTCCATTAAAGCATGTGTCTGACTATGCACAAGTCTTTCTAAATAAAGCTGCTTTTATATGTTTTACAAAGAGGACTAAGCTTGCTTCTTTCTTTACTAGCTCCTATGTAACTGGGTGGTTGTAGGATTCACTACTGTTCGGCTTCTGCCTTACCAATTTGATTACTCTGCTTGAAAGAACCAGTGCTCTCATATATATTTCCCAGCCATTTTAGACATACACTTAACACATATTCTTAGTCAAAAGTTCAGCCATGCCTCATACTAAAAGCGCTACTTGATCAGTAGCTCTTAAATGGTGACCAAGAGGATATCAGCAGACTTTGATGCACTTTCAGTTAGCACACTGACACTTAGCTCTTAAAATCATAATGAAAATAAATAAAAGTACTGACATTTCCATCACATACTGGAAAGGTATATTACTTTCAAGTTTAAAAACTAAAGCTTAATTGTAAATCAGCTTCACTCTGTGGAAACATAAGGAAGTGTCTGGTACATGCATGTTTTTACTTTAGCCTCTTTAACATAACATAATTGGACCATGGCTCCATGGATAAATATATCATGGATAAATATATCCACTAATGCTTCATTCAGTGCTGGTAATTATGGTCTCATTCAATGGGGATAAAATAAGAAGATACAATGAGTACTCCTTTCCCTCCACCATAAATTACACTGGAATTCTGATTCATACAAGAACATTGACGGACCACTGCATTAGATAAACCATCATCCCACTCTATCATACTCATCTGCTTTTCCATTACCAGAAACCAGTAGAGCAAGTCCTACTATTGCAATCACTTCCCCTTTCCCCAGGTAAGAACATTTGTCATTCACCTGAAAGAAGACTATAAAGACATGATTCTGCTGAAAGTTTTAATACTTTACAGATTTGCTTAAATCTTTCCTATGACGTCAACAGCACCTAAAAGTGCTTTACGCTAACTGGGTTGTATCCCTTGACATGTGAAAATATGACAAAGGACTAACACATTTTAAAAACCCATATTATCTGCTTCAACTTCATTACTAGAGGAAATAAGCTTTGCCAACAAATATCAGTCATCCTAGAAATTTGGCAGAAATGCTTTTGTGAGTTCCTCTTATTTATTAGAGAAAAATCCCTCGCATTACCCAGTGCTAATTATACAAATACCTAGTGTTCACAATTATAATAATTCAATGTATTTGAGAAGTGTGGGAGGCAGAGAGGATATCAAAGCCCATAAATCCCAGGCTTGGCATGTATACTCACTATGAAAGGGGAAATTACCACCCCTGATTTTTCCCCCCTCTGGAGTAAATTTTTAATCCCTTCTCTTCATACACTGGACCCACACTGTGTAATGCTGTTACAGAGGGTGCCTTTCCTTCAACTCCAAAAGGACAGCACGCACACAGATCATTGTAGATGTTGTTTCCTGCAGTATATAACAGACATCACATGCTTCACATAACTCAAAGCTCCCTCTGTATTCTGTGCTAACAATATTTTATGGGGTGGTGAGGAAGGAGAAGGAAACGGACTTAGACCTTCCCTCCCCCACACTTGCTGTTACACTGGTTAAAGCAAGGACAGGAGTAGCGATTGGGGTACGAAAGAAAAGGAAGACAGGGGACTGATAAAGACAGACCTCAGAGATTCAGAGTAAAGCAGCAACTGCAAACCAATTTAGAGTTCTGGTATGGGACAGGATGGGGGTGGGCATGGGGTCAAATATTAACCACTATTTCTTGTAATCTTCAGACCCTATCTATCTGGACCCCATCATACATACTTATTGTAAGATGGGCATTTTCTACAGCCTTTTTATATGTATGCTACTGCTAATCATGTTAACCAATGAATGTAAAAACACGAATTTCTAGTTACAGTCATAAAATATGCAGCATTTTAAAAGCATTCTATGTTACAATGCAACAAAATCCATAATCCATAAAACAGTGACACCTTTATTGAGCCAACTAAAATGCACAAAATATATCATGCAAGCTGTTTTTTTTAAGCTTCAGTCGCTTCTTCGTCAGGTAAAGATCTAAAAAATCATACAAAAGAAGAACAGTGAAGATGTTAGAGTCATGGACCTACATTTTGTCTCAGATGTCGATTCTGATGTCAATTAAGATGTTCTGGAGGGATACTGATGCAGGCAAAGACCACTCCCCTTTCTTCATCATGTTTGGACCAGGGATAAAGGGCAGTAAAACACAAAGCAATAACATTTCAAAAGTCTTAGCAATAGCATAGTAATTTCCGTTGAGATCTAGGCAAACTGTGCCCAGTACGAGGATGCTAACTGCCTCTTTTTCATAGGCAGAGAACACTGAATTTCTCAAGAAATTTCTGTAGTATTACATATGGAAAAACTCTTAGGTGCTATATAACTTGTCAATTGTAGTCCAAATGAAAGAGTTTGTATTTTTGTTGGGGGTAGAAAGTGTAAAGAGTTAAGACCCAGTCCATTAGTTCCTTCTTGTTAAAGTTTCCCCTGTTGCAACAAAATTCAGTACAATAGGTTCCAATAGAGTTCCGGCCTACAACCTAAACTCCTCATCTCTCTGCAAAAGAGGGAGCCCAAGCAGGCAGGTACTTCTCAGGCCAATTCTGTCACCAATACTGACTGGAGAACAGCAGAAGACTGCAGGTAGCTCACTTAGAAGTACACTTTTAATCTGAATAAATCCCAGAACCACTTTAGAAAGATTTTGGGAGATGTCCCAATTGAAGTGAGGCTTTTTTGAAGTGAACTAAATCAGAATCTGAACGCCCCTAAAAATTCAATTGCAATTCAGCTTCAGAGGGACAGAAATGTGGAGAATACATTTTTTAAAAAAAAGATACATTGCTTCCAAATGCTATATATAAAAAGAAAACAACAGTGGGGAAAGGGGGAAGAATGAATATGACATTTGTAGGAACTAGGAGGGTGCAAGACTGAGTTTCTGCTACGAAAGACCTACCTCTGCGATTCTATTTTGTACATACATCATCCATCCCTAACCCACTACAGCTTTTGTGACTTCACTGCCACTTGAGCAGGTGTCTTAAACTGTATTTCATTCATTCTACCTCCCCAGCCTCTGCACTGATCCTTCTGAAATTGCACAAATTTCTAGCTGAAGGACAGCTTTATGGCATATGCTATCTTTCTATGTATTACTCCCCTCTCCCTACCTCCCCCAAAAAAACAACTATTGAGGGAGAGAAGTATATGCCTTTTTCCAAATTTAAACACCCCACTTCCACAAAATACTGTGCCTCTCTGCTGTATGTAATTTCCAATTGTCTTCCCAACCTAGAACATGCCTTATTTTAGCAATCCTCTGAATTGTAAATGCCTAGCTGTTCATGCATAAAGAGAGAGACAGAAAGACAGAAACTATGTGTTATTACACAAAGCATTTCACATTGTTAATTTTACAAGAGCCTGGCTGAAGTTACTACCACAAAGATTTTTCAGGAGAGCAAAAATAATTGATGCATGGGCAGAGTGGTAACCAGCAGGCCATCAGAGTTCCTTTTCCCCCACAATGCTCGGAATGATGCTGTCTGATGACATTCCAGGGGCACTGATCCAATACAGGCAGGCAGCAAACCACACAAATAAACCTACCATACTTTATGCCATTACATGGCACTGTCCCTGTTGTCTCCACAAGGCAACTGTGGAAGGAAAGGGCTGTCTGTTTTGCAATACTCTCTCTCTTTGAAGTGATGAGAAAACTCTTGTCTAAACAAGGAAATGGGAGACAGAGTTGCTTCAGCTTTTCTTGGTAAGCCATGCTCCCACATTAATTTTCTTTTCTCTTCTTTCAGTGTTACAGAGGATTAGAGGTTACAAGGTGATGGGGACATCCTGAAGACAACTCTGTTTTAACCCTCATGACTCAGTAGCCCCCCTCTTTTTTTTCTTTTACACCATGTTTATTACTGGCTTTCTTCTTTGTCTCCCATATGTAATGACTATTTATCTCTAGTAACCTCTAATAACATTCCCTCCAGTGTGCAAGTGACAAAGGCATAAATGCCAAACAATCCCAGCTGGCTGCAGTCTGCACACAAAAAGAAACTTTAAAAACCAAGAAGTTACAGCTAATCAAAATTCAAATGCTGTCAAAACAGCTCTGCCCTCTCCTGATCAATAAAACATGAAGAAACACTGCTCTTTAAATTTGCATTGCTTTTCTATAAATCTATCAAATAAAATGCAAACAGTAACCCTCCTGATGTGAAGGGAAAACAAGTTTACTGACATCTATATAAATTAACATTTAAGTTACTCCACAGGAAACTCTCCAGCACCCAAACCACTACACGGAGAAATACTACAGCAGAATCTAGAAGAATTTGTAGCAGATGTAATAGATGTCAAAGCAATGCTTGACTAGAAAGACAAGTCCTCATTTAACAGCCATTTTGACGAATGAAATAAAAAATGAGAAATGCTAGTAACAATTTTGCCAAGGGCAAAGAGGCCTGCAACCTGACATTCTATTTTTATAACACTATATATAGAGTTATAAATTCCCTTTTCATGCAGTTAAAGTCACATTAGATGCTGTCTGATATCACCACTGACAAATGAATATATGACAAGCTGTCTTCAGGAGTTGCAGGACCTGAGCAAGACACCTGCAGCATCCTTCTCTCTTCCCCAACTTACCTACTTGTATGGTGGTAGCCTCTATCACTAACTCCTTTCCAAGAAAAAAAATCTAGGTAGCCATTGTCCCAATATGAAACTGCAAAGACCAATGGACATCAAGAAGAAACTAGTCATTCTGTTTTGATAGTGTCACCCAGATGCAGCTAAGGAAGAAAGCGACAACTCTCTAACGATAATTTTGAAACTGCCATGAGTGATCATCTTTATAGCTTCCTCTAGAATGATTCCCTCATCCTCCAAAGGGACTTGCACAACTACATGAGAAGCAAAGTTTCACACACTGTTTCTGAACCATCTAGAAAGCATGGCTTTGACCACATTCACAGTGGCAATAGAATTGGGATTACCTTGTTTTTGACATCTCCAGTCAGCTGAGAGCCTCTAGTGGTATGAGACTTCAGTAGATATCCAACTGTGTCAACCACTGATGCTGGCTTTGACAATACATGACCATGTATATTCCCACATACAGAGGATAATGTTACCCCTGCTGATCACCAGCTCCTGAAGCAGGTTCTTTGTCATCATCTGCTTCTGAATTATCTGGACTTCACCTAGCACTTACTCTTCACTGAAAGTACAGAATGTCTGAAAACTTTACAGGTGCCAAATAGATATTTGCCAGCTACAGCTCTACAGGGATGAGATGCTGTTCTATAAATACTAATTAGAGTTTTGCACAGAATCTTTGCTGGAGTGCCTAAGGTGATGAGTGGCCAATTGTTACTTTAAAAAGATTAGTGCAATTTGAAAACTAATGTCCCCAATGAGCCAATGCTCTTGCTGAATAATCAAGAGTTATAGCCACTCTCTACCCAAAGAGAGTGTTTGCTCACTTCATCATTTAGAAAATCTGCTGCCTACTAAGTCACTTTTCCATTTCACTTTGAAAAGTTGCAAAACTTTATGGAATCAGGGGAAAGGGGATACACGTATGCTTCATGTTTAAGGGTTAACCTACTATGGACTCTGTTACAAACCTTAATCAGGAAAAATGATGACTACTATGCAATATTACAGAGTAATAACAAACACTAAACTGAATCAAAGAACATAAGGACGCAGGAATTGGATAATATATAGAATGAACATTAAAACTAATTACAATGGGCCCTCCACTTTCGTGGGTTCAACTCCTGCGGATTTGATTATTCATGGGTTATTTTTTCACTTATTTAAAAAAAAATCTACTCAATTTGTCCCTGTCATGGAAAAAATGCGTTCCCTTCAAGAGTCTCCACAGAGCTGCACCAGAGAACGTAGAGATTCCTAAAAACAACGCTTCTTCAGGCATTGCTGGGTTCTCTCGTGTGACTCTATGGCCCATTTCTGCCAGAAAGTGACCACAGAATTGTGCTGAAGGACCTAGAAATTCCTACAGAAGTGTTCTCAGGTTAAAAATAATAGCATTCATAATTTTTTCACATTTTTCCCACTTTCAAGGGAGTTTTGTGCCCCTAACCCCTGCAAAAGTGGAATGCTCACTGTAGAGCAGTTTGTAGTAGAAGCCCACATTTTAGAAATGTTAATATCATTATGAGCTTAGCTCAGCTCAAGCTTAGCTCACAATGAACTCACTGCTAGTGAATAATATTTATAGTTTCTTCTTTAGCAAAAGGTTGGGTTGGAAAGACTAGCAGTAGAGAGGGTTGGCTGGTGACAGCAAAGGTATTATGGGCTTATTCTCAATTCCTAAATGGCCCAGAGCACACTTAGGACTGTGAGATGCAAGGTAGATTCCATCATAAATGGTTTTTATGAACTCTTGGGGGAACTCCTGGAACACCCAGTTATATTTTGAGAACTCCACTAGGAATCTCAGGAAAAAACAAACACATAATTTCCAAGGAAGCTGGAGCATATTTGGGTCTGCTGTATTACATCACTAAACAGAGCAACAGAACTGTAGGCTGGGTGTTCCACATATTACCGATTAATATTTTTGTAAACGAAAAATAAGAATATAAAGACAGTTGTAATGGGAACCACCAAGAAAAAGCCTTGAAATGTTACCAACTTACTTAAAAGCTATGAACAAGCAAATCATTCTGATAATTTCACCTGACAAGTCATATCATATCTCATTGGTTTAAATTAGTATCTCTCCTGTTTCACTCTGCTTTATGTGGCATGAAACACAACCAATAAAACTTGATGTGACACAATGCTGAGTTACCTCACAGGAGGTATGATTTACTGCCATGAGATCTGACTGATGTAATTGACATATAATCTCGAACAATGTTCACATATCATCTGAAAAGAATAAAGGTGCTTTTCTAAGTGAAATTGTCCCTGCAAGTTATCTTAAGTTAAAAATTATTTTATTTGGAACACATATTTTTCTGTCTCACACCAACTCCATCTCATCACCTTCTATATTCAGCTCCTGCTGTTTCTTAAAACCAATTTATGACTTTGAACTGAGTTTCAATATCTTATGGTAGTTAAGAGATACTATGCAGAGACATCTAATATTCAATACTTAATAGACTGGAAGACATCATATTTCATATGCTTCCAAAACCAAAAAATATATGTCAACAAGTATAACAGTGTGACCCTAGTTTTCAAATAAGTAGCCACGTTAGTCTCTTGTAGCATAAAAAGGAAGAAGGAATAGGGAGGGGAAAAAAGGAATGTAGCAGCACCTTTAAGTTTTTATTTTTTTGCATGAGTTTTCACGGCTTTAAGGCCACTTGTTCAGATGCAGTACAGAGCGGTATCCAGAAGGAGACCTACATGGGCAAACCCTGAAGCTTTTAAGGAGAAAGCCTTGATAAATCATGCTGCCAGGTACTCAGTTCCCATAACAATGCAAGCATTATTGCAATGCATATGTCCGCATTTTGCAAGGGAAGATAGAACACCTTCACATGCTCAAAGCCAAGGATATAACATCAAATTTACAGCAAGCTAAAAAATAACTGCACATTGCTCAGTAGGAAAGGATGCTGCAGAAGGAAAAATGGTGTGTGTGTGTGGTATGTGTTCAAGTGCTCCAGGAGAGCCCAGCTTCTAGGGATCCTGATGGTAATACATTATTTGAGATAGAAATGTAATGCTGTGAGTCTAGTCTTAGAGGCTCAGGAACAGACTGGACAGTCCTTGTGTGTCCTTGTAACCTCAATGGGGCTATGTCATGTGCTAGCTTATGACATATACTCCTTCTAGCTAAATAGTCCTGCACAGAAATCTTAAGTTGGTCATAACTCAATAAAAATGTTTGGGTCTTCAGTTCAATGCCTGGCTATTGTCTTCAAGAAAAAAGGCTAGAGAAAACGCTTGCATAGACGTAAGTGGGAGAATGTGAAAATAACTCATTCATGATTTATTCGTGCTGCAGAATGGCCATCAGTTTGCCTGATTTCCTTTCATTCAGTTTTACCATGTTCTCTTCCTGTGTTTGGTAGGAAGCACCTACTGGTTATTTTTTTCAGAATACCCTGTATCCTTTGCCATACCCTTCATTTCACATGGCTAGAATGTTCAGTTTCTCTTCACACAAGATAGAATTCAGGGAAAGGGGATTCCAAACACGTTGTTCACCCAGTATACCCCTAAGACTTCCCTTTCTCTCTCTGTCCTGCCAGTCTTTTGCCTACGAAAAGTTCAGTTGGCACTAACTTACCACTGTTCCAGATGCCATGAAATTTGTTTGTTTTTCGTTTTAGGTTTGTATGTGTGTGTGTGGATTTTATATTGTTTTATTTTGTTCTTTTCTTGGTTTTTTTTGTGTTTGTGTTTTTTTTTGGTTGTTGTTGTTTTTGTTTTGGTGGTGGTTTATCTCTATGTGCAAACAAAATAATTCAAGGACAATTCTATCCATGTCCAATTCCTGTAACTCACAAATTTATTAACTTTGTAACTTGCTTGAATGAATAGTTTTGAGGTAGAATTCCTAAGTCAAAAATCAAATTCCACTTTGACATTTGATTAGCAACACTGAGATGCTGTTACATCTCAAAAAATTCCATCTGTTTCAGCTTTGCACTATACCCTTTCTGACACTAGGAAGTAGTGTAAGCTGTCCACATTTGACATCATTTTAGCAAATAAAACTTCAGAAAATCATTGCCTTAAAAATGTTTAAAATACTACAGGTCTTATCTTGTTTGTTCTCAGGCTTCTCAGAACAGGCAAAACATGTCTGTTTTGTCTTGCTCACACCCCATTCTCTTTTCCATACAAATAATAATGACCACCACCACTAAAGAGGTAGAGAGTAAAATAGTGAGTCTTCATTGGTGGGAGACAGCCCTTGTTGGCTTCTCATTAACAGGAAATAATACTTCTGAGCCTGGTCAGAAACATAATTACCAATTAATGATGAAGACTGCAAGCAGGCCTTTCCTGAGTCTCACCAGTGCTCCTTGCTGCCATTTTTTCCTCCCTATTATTAAAGGTAAGTGGGTCTTTACTTACAAAAAGCAAGACAACTAACAAGGAGGGCTGAAAGTGGGAGGATGAACTCAGTTATAAGCTAGACCTAGATTCAAAGGGATCTGAGCCTGGTTCCTAACAGGTAAGGATATCGAAGCTGGGGAAGAGGGAAATATGTTGAACTTTCCAATTTGAATTTTTGCCCCTAAATTAATGAGCAGAAAGAAATGCACTACTGCATAGCTCATGTGATACCCTAAATGTCATCACTATGTAACTATATGACATTGTCCCAAAATAATACCACAATCATCAATTTTGACCACTTCTTTATTGCCATAAAAACTCATAAGAAAAGATGGGGAGAGTAAGGAAATATATTGACTTCTGTTTTAAAATATTATGCAAACAATTTTGGAAGAATTTTCAAGACATACATCTGTGCAGCTTCAGCACAGTCCATGCAGAATCATTTAATAAGTAATTCAGTTGTTCTTACAACAACAACTCTCAATTTTGTATCAGAAAGGAAAATATCTCAATCATTTCAGTATATAACTGGTTGCATGATTTTGTATACTGTGCAGCTCATCCAACAGTGTCTGAGACCTACTCAACTCTAGAAATGTTTTTAGACTGCTCTTAGGAGAGCAGTCTAAAAGAATATTTTAATATGGTTTAAAAATATGTTTATATTTGTGTTGTTTTAATTGTTTCTTATTCATTTATTGCCTCAGGAGTCCTCATGGGCTGGGAAGCCATACATAGATACATAAATACATATATACATACATAAATACTACTCTAGAATAATTAACATTAATGTTAAAAAATGTGGCCCATCCCAATTATATTAAAGTGACATGAGTATCTGAATGCTACCTTGACAACAGCAAATGGCTTTACAGCAAAAAGAAAATATAGAAATAATTGTTTTACAGGCTTCACAAGAATACCATGGAAACAGCTATCAAGATGACTGTAAAAGCAACTCAACACTAATCTGTCAGGAAGAAAATCAGCTCTAGCAACATAAATCACCAATGAAAGGATACACTATCTGTTTGCTGATATGCAATCATACTTTGCAATAAATTGATTTTCAGTAAAAGAAGACTAGGTCCAAATACCAGTAAAACATCCTGCCTATACCAACAGAAACCAGGTCAACTTCACTCCTTTTTAGGGGGTTGGGAGGAAGTTTCAGGATTGTTTCTAAAAGGATGTTTTGTTGGCAAATACATAAATGTATCCCCCCCCCCCCGAAAAAAAGAAAGCCTCCATAAACAAACAGAAGACAGTTATAGCTGATGTACAAGGGTGGTCTATGCTTTCTCATGGTTTAATACCACTAAATTCCTAGAGCATGTCTACTATGATCTGATGCAGCTATCAGTGCCTGGATGTGAGACCAACTGCTTGCATGCCATAGTTGAATCTTAACGAGAAAAAAAAAGGGGGGGGAATGGTTGTTCTTACTCTCTGCCTAGTTACAAAACCATCCTTTTCTTTTGAATATTATCATCTCTGTTTTAACACACATTTGAATACACATTTTAACAAGGAAATATGTAAGGTACTCAAGAAAATACGTATGAATGTCATTTTTAAAGATGGTAAAAGCCTGACTTTTTATTACCCTTTTTTACCTGCCTATTTTACATTGTTTTCTGCCAGTTTACATTTCAGCATGGAACCATGAGAAGAAAGTAACAAAGAGCAAAACAGTGGTATTCTTAAATTAATTAGCAGTAAATATTACAACTTATTATGCAAATTGAAAAATTCAGAAAGCAATGCAGACCTGTTTCACTTATTATTTCACTTGAAAATATTTCAAATAATATTCCTGCAGAAAAAAACTGAAGGAAAAATAATAATGGTTCACATGCTGAAGATGTTATACAGGAAGCCCCAACCTTTTGATACTGCATTATCTATTGACTCACCCTTTTGGTGTTTCCAAATTAAGGACAAATTCCATTAAATCAACAGGGGTTTTCCTCTTTCATCAGTTCTTCTTGCCTATGGAGGCCTGCTTGGAACTGCTTGCATGTGTGCACTGCTTGTAAAGTAAGCTGACAGGGGGGAAAAGGCACAAAGCCAGCAGTTTGTGTCCCAAGTGAGTCTCCATAAATCCTCCATGTTCCTTACAGTATAGGGGTTTTACTTTTCAACCAATTTCATTTTCTGACAGTGTAATGGGGGAAGCCTGTAGTGTTTTGGTATGAGTCCATCCAGAGTAGTAAGATCATAGCACTAAGAGGTCAAAGTACCTGGCATGCCTCAAATAAGATCCTTTGTCCAACAAATTATACCTTCTCACTTGTTAGAGAAACCATCCTGTATCTTATCATATGAGACGGTCAGTGCAAATTAGCACAAACCTTTAACCACAAAGCATCCAGCTGAATCAAATATCCAGTAACACACTGCAGAAAAAATGCCATGGGAAATCATCCGTCAGCTCTGATTCTATTAGACATGCATAATTGTCCTTACCATATACAAGAATGAGTACAGAAAACAACTATCCATTGTACATACAAAAAGAGAGCCATTATCAACTACACAGCAGTTCCAAAATGCATCATGGCCACAAACATCTCCATCAATACAATATTGCTACTTATTAAAACTTACCATTTAGGCCTGCTTGTGGATTTTACCATTGGAGCCATTCCATCCCGATACAGGCTTTTGGTTTTACTGAAGTTGACAATGTTGAAAATGACTCTCTGAAAGACACAAAGGGTATCAGGGAGAGGAAAAATTTCAGTGAAACATGTTTGACATAGGCACTAATGTTAAATCTAAAGCATTAGCGGTGTGTTTTCCCAAAAAGTTTTTTATGCAAAGAAGAAACAATGCCATGCAAAGACTTATGTTTATTCTAGGGCTGTACAACTACTTTGGACAAAACTCAGATTCTAAACTAACATTGGGCCAATTTAGACTGATTCAGATCAAGTCTGAAAAAGTTGCGATCAGCTTTTTTCCCCCCCTAAATCCAGAGTGAATCAGCCTGGTTCAGTGTGATTTTGATCAATAAGGATCAATCCAGAGAGAAGGGGGGTTGCACAGTGTATCCAAGAAAGTGTATCTTTACAATATAAGGAGAACATCATGAGAAGCAGGGGAGCTAGACTTTGCTCAGTGACAGCTCTAAATTCAAATCCTGGAATCGCACCAGTGCTGTCCAGTCTAGGTGCTTGTAGGAAGGGATTAGGTAAGGCCACCGAATCACATATATTCAATGCTTATATGGAAAGTTGTACTCATTTGCTAGAATAAGCTGGTAATAGCCATTCCCTCCGACCACCCAGAACCCGCCGTGTTGCCTCTCAGTGATGTGTATTACTTATGCCCGTTACTTCTAGCCTTTAGGTGCTCTCTTCAAAGCAGAGTTACCTGGATTATGAACTCTACCAGAGTGCCCCCAACATTAAGGGAGTTGTGCCTGCCTGGAAATGAAGCCTAATGTTATTTACGTCTCTCTTTGCTTGCATTCTTGTGTGTATCCATGCCAGGTGTGAGAACAGCACACCCAAGAGGCAGCGTGTAGCCCCACCACCACCATCCCCCATCACCATGTTGAAAACAAAATCTAGTAAAAAAACTACATCTGTGTCTCTAGAAACATCTAGGGGTGTGATTAACAATTTAATGCAGGGGTACATGGGTTTATTTTGGACTAAAAAGAGGATTCGGAAAAAATGGGAATCACCAAGATGCTTCTGAGAGGTGACTGGCCATTTTTATGCCACTTCATTCCAGCATGAACATCAGAGTGGGACAGGGTAAAAACCTCCTTTAAAGTTGCCTACTCTTGGTTGCTACTGTGTATGTGTCACACACAGTTGTTGTTGTTGTTGTTGTTGTTGTTTGAATTAAACTAATAGTACACATGACATCACAAACACCAGAGTGCACAAGGCAACACGAGCTGGCAGGATCAAGCATTCAGCTGGCAATATGTGCTTCTAAAAATGTATTTCATTTTTTTGTAAAAAGGGAAACTTAAAGACAAATAGCCAAACTCCATGGAGTTCCTTCTTTTTACTTGGGCTATCTCCTCTACAGGGGCTGTTGTATCCCTGAATTTCACTCACTTTTAAACAAACAAAAAACATACAGTTTGCTGGACTTCTCAATGTGAGAGAATAGGAGATCTAAAGATTTGCATTTGGAACTCTTTGCATTTTGAACTCTCACTTCAGACCTGGAATCCTACCTGCATCTAGTTGGGTCTGAACTCAACTGAACTGTGGCTCAATTGAAATCAGTCTCTGACCAAATCAGGAGGGCACAGGATTGCAGACTCCCTGACTATTCAACATTGCAGCATTCTCTCTGCAATAAATAAACTCTACTCCTTGCTGTTGTACTAGTACATACTACACTTGAAAGGGACTTTCAATTTATGTTTTGAATTTATGTTTCTTTTCCCAAATTTTCTGTATTACCTATTTTCTTCTTTTTTTCCTTTATTCTGATTATCCTGTTTTTGCTAACTATGTGCACTTTTATTTAATATTTTTTTTAATAAAAAAGTTAATTACGAAAAAAAGGAAAGAAGGAAGGAGGGAAGGAAGGAGGGAAGAGAAGGACTTTTCAGAAGTGTGCGATGGTTCACAATATAACTTTGTACGTCAAGTTTTAGAGCTCCCCAGCATCGGTTATAGAATGACTCAGTCCACATATTATGGTACATTTCTCCCTCAATCTATATTTGAAGGCTGCTGGTTGCATTGTACTAGCAGCAGTTCCAGTGGGAAAAGGAAAGAGAACTGCAGGTAAAAGAATAAGAGGACTCTGAGAAACTGCTTAATGGCCTGTTATTATTATTTATTATAACTATGCCTCTTGTTTATTCCCACTCACCAGAAACAAGATAACAAACAAAACTCAGGGGACCATGTACTGAGTCCACCAGAAAAATGACATGTGGTGGTAGGGATCCAATCTTTGCTTCCTAATTTGAGGCCCCACAGACTAGGTCAAAGGGGATAAAAGGGAATGTGCACTATTCCAATTAAAAATAAACTCAGTAATGAAACTGTTGAAAAGATGATCCAAATCCTAACTTACTGACCATACTGGGAAGGGGCTGCTCTGAGAAAGAGGAGCTCGCAAAAAACCTGCACTATAGTTTGTACTGAATACTGCAAGTGAGGTTGTGTTTGATTTACAAACATTCTGCAGTGCTGTCCAGGGTATTAAATGACCAGTGTAGGTTGGGGGTGCAGCAGAAGCTAGAGGAGTAACTTATATGACAAGTCTCCAGACTTCTACTTTGTTTTTAACTTGGTAATACAGACTGGGAAAAGACAATAGTGTATAAAAACCTGCAATGCTGTGCCAAGACAGAATAGCTTACAGTAGCTTTGCAATGTAGTCCACCGTTCGTGCTGCAGGTCGGAGCTAAACAAAGGCTGCTTAGGATTCTCAGTCAAAAACCCAAATATTTCTCAGGTTTCAACAAAGGTCAGTATATTTAAATTGTCCCCTCAGATCTCTTCCTAGTCCAAATCAAGCACTAACCTCCATATAGATACCTTAAGATCCCTTGACAAATATACTTTTAAATTCTAAAAAGCTAAAAAATAAAAAGAACATTCATGAAATTAGATCCAAGTCTGATCAGGGACTGAATGTTTTCAGCTATGGGCTCAGAGAGCGGACATCCACCTTCATGAACCTTCTCAGCCACACACATGCACATGAGATACACTGTAAGAGTTAACTTGGATTTCTTTTTTTGAAAGTCCTATAACCACAGCTGTATTTTCCCCCCAGTGAGCTGGATATAGTTCAAGTCCTGAAGTTCTGATTACACTTGAGGGGAAGGATGGAGGGATGACTTCTATGGTTACTCCTCCCTCCTGTAGCTCCTGACCTGAGCTTCTCAAAAAGCTGCTCCACAGCACTGGGACCACCAGTACCTTGTGGCTTCCATGGCAAAAGAATAGCAGATCTACTCCCAGTTTCAGTACAGATTTAAAAGGAGCTATCCAGAGTGTTGCATCCTAACCCCACATATGTTCAGCACCATGAACAGTTCCTTTTAAGGTTTGAACTGCAACCCAGAGCAGATTCACCACACCAGTAATGTAGGAGAAAGAACAAAATTGAAGGCAAGAATGAATAATACTACCATTTTTTTTCTTCACACAAGAAAGTTGTTGAAAACTGAATTTTCAAAGACTATTCACAGTTTGGAACTTATTCTGTTCCAAAAAATACTTATGGTTATTTTGCACAGAACACAAGTCCCCCATGCTGAAAAAAAAATTTCGGCACAGAAAACTATTTTCTGCACAGAAAATGTGCAGAAAACTGTTTTCTGTGCAGTGAACTTTTTTCTTTTTTTCTTTTTTTTTTGTGCAACATGTTTTATGCACTAAAAATGCTATTTTCTGCACGGAAAATTTGTTTTCAGCACAGAAAATGCAAAAAAAAAAAGCCATGTGCATTTTATGTGCAGAATAAGTCCAGATCTGTTGTGATTCTTGCCTGTCTATAATTCTCCTTAGCAGGGTTTCCTGCCACCCATTTCTGACCATTTTTGAATATTTTTCCATCTCTACATGGCAACCACTGCTGGGCATCCTAGAGAGCATTATGAGAGGCAATGCAAGGGGACAAGGGAACAGTGAATATTGGCTCTTTGGCCTCTGCTAGATCTTGAAAGCTTCAGTGAAAAGATAAAGAATGGGCAAACCAGATCTAATCCACTACTTTTCTAAGAAAGAAGCATAGCTCTACAGATTTATATTTTACTTCTACCATTAGTTTTATACTAAATTATTGCAGTTCAAATCAGGTATCATAATAGCAGACTTGCCATCTGACATTCATATAGAGAGACAGATCACTAGAACTATGAATGTGTTAATTTAATTATGCACTGGATTTATTTTTCTCATTTTTTTTTCAGTTTGCTATATTGCAGTTGAAATTCTATCAGGTAGGATGTCCCTGTCATACAATTGCTATGCATATCTGCTATTTATTTTCCCCAAAATATGGCAGTTCGTGATGTTTATATTGAATAGTAGCAGTGAACTTCAACACATAAAACAGGAGCATTTGGAAGGTTCACAGGATGGAGGAGACTGTTTGCTGTTTAATTTAGCTTATATTTGGGAAAGCACATTAAGTTGCAGCAAATTGGTTAGTTAATCCTGATGTTCTCAATAAAGAAGTGAAACAAACAGGATCTCCACACCAGTGCCTTTATTCTTTGGATGCAATTTTGCTGAGGCTGGAATGTGGGAAGTTGCTAATTCTGCTAAGTGTGAAGTGACTAACAAAAGACAGCTGGCAGAGACTGAGAATGGTCTCCTCCCAATCAAGTGTTTCCCCCTCTACTAATAAATTGGCTAAATGCATTGAAGCAAGAAAAGCAGGATATTTATACATATTTAAAATAGTAAAACAGGCAGTATCAAAGACTTGCTCTCTACAAGGATCTGGAGTCCTTCCAGTATGCCATCTTAAATCCTTTCCTAACAGTCATTAACTTTATCAAGCCATGCCACTGGATTTAATGGAGCACAGAAATCCAAGGCACTAAAACATGAAACTATGGAATACTGTTAGTGGAAGTTAAAATCTACTGTGTAGTCCACCCAACCATATATGTAAAAATGTAGTAACATTGGTACGCACTTTAACCAGAAAAATATGCAGCTTGGTCACTAAAGTATACAAGCATCTCTTCCAGTAAGTAGCATAATACAGTAAGCAAACATTTGCCGGACAAATAAATAAGTAACAGGTGTATGGAGGTGGGTATTTGTGTGCACATGTGCCTTTCTTGTTGTAATTCCAAGACTGCTATTGGTTATACTGAAGCGTGTTATTGATTTTATAATAAACCAAGAAACTCTGTGATTAATAAATGTAACACAATTTTGCTGTCTTTGGTGACATACAGCGAATTTCACAGAAATAGCAGTATACTAATCAAACATGAATTAAATACAGTAGTTAGTCCCAAACAGAGGAGCTGTTGATGTTATGCCTTCAAATCATTTCCAACTTATGGCAACCCTAAGGTGAAGCTATCATGTAGTTTTCTTAGCAAGATTTGTTTGGAGGAGACTGAAAGTGTGTGTCTTTACCAAGGTCACCCAGTGGATTTCCATGGCTCAATGCAAACTTAAAGCCTAGTCTCTCTGAGTCCTTTTCTAAAATTCAATATATACCACCCAGGCTCTTCAACTAAAGTAGACTAAAGTAAAAACCAACTTTTAAAAAAAACCAATTCTTAAATGTAAATAAGATTTAGATAACTTATAATTTGCTACCTTTTAATAGCAGTCCAAAACCTCAGCCATCTCCCTCATTTTGTTTCAACATGGAGCCAGTCCTCCCCATTCAGTAATAACCACCTCATCAGGGGTGGGAATTATGTGGGCATCCACATGTTGTTCAATATGAATGCACAACAATCTTTATAATACTGTTCATTTCATTGCCAATAATCATGCAAGACTGAAACCTGGGATGAACCAGAATATAAGATTATCTGGGATGTGGACTGTAGTCCTATGGAGATTCTGTACTGAACCTAACCTAATATAGGATAACACAGAACACTGTTTATCTCATTACAATTTCAGTCAAAATGGTTGAGAGATTAATTTTCCCTTTGTACAATCTCTGTATGATATGCCATTGTTTGTTAAGCCAGCTTCCTGTCCCAACAAGGCACTCATACAGAAAAATATTTTCATGTGTGAAATGCTAGCAGGAATAAGCAAGAACTGAGCAGCTTCATTCCTCTGCTGCTCCTTGCAAAACACTCCAAGAAACTGAAAGGAATAAAATATATCTCAGGAAAGAATGACACCAGACCATGGTCTGCATGGTCACATCCACATAATTTACTTAAAATTATCCTCTCCTTAGCTACATGTTTTTCGGAAGGTTAAAAAGAGCATAACAACCCCCACCTATCCTCCATCACCAATCCTAACAGGTTCTAAACAAAAACAACCAGAAATCCAAAGCTAGCATTAGCTCAGATTTTATCTGAATATAGCATCCAAGCAAATAAGCATATGGTTTAATAGGCTTGCTTAGGTTGACTGTAACAATTACCACAATCAACAGTACCTCTAAGGGGTATTTTGTAGTATCAAAACTATACCGGCAGTGAGCCAGGTGTGCTCAGTTTCTATACATATCTGCATATTTCAAAAATGAAACATAAATACATCTCATTTGAGTACTTCATTTGATGATGAAATGGAGCTGCAGGTGCAAACAGTAAACCCCAACTGAGTAAGCTCAACAGACTGTGTTTGCTCTTCAGCTAAAGCTGGGCAACTCTATATCACTGCTTCTTTCCCCACAACATCAGTTCATTCCTGTCAATGATACTTAAGGAAGATAAATTACAGCTGGGCATCCAGTCCAAGTAAAAGAGAAGCAACAGTTCACTTTCCAGTGTGACTGAGCTCTGCAGTTTCAAAATAGAAAGTTGGATAATCTTACCAAAGCTAAGTATTTTCCATAGCAAAAATGACTTGTTATGATAATATGCGCATGTTTTGTAGATATTGTGAATTACATAGTGTGTACAGAAAGTGTGAAGATTTGATCATTGACCACTGGGTGGGCTCTTTATAAGCAGAATTCTTCATAACACTTCTCTAGCCTTGGCACAAGTGCTGCGGAAGGATTGCAGTTCAAGAACTGAACAAAAGGTCCCAGGTTTGGTTCCTGGCACCTCAAAATAGGAGCACCTGAAATCACGGACAGTGAACATCAGTCAACACAGCCAATAATTAAAGTTAGAAACATCTTTCACATAGTGCTTTCAGAGTTCTCAAAGCATGGTGTAGACCAGCCTACCCCAAACAGGCACCCTTCAGTAGTTTTGGAGCTCATCTTCCATTACCCTGTGCCAACATGGTCGACTGTCAGGAAAGTTGGGATTTATAGTCCCAAACATTTGGAGGGCACCAGAGGGGAAGGGTTGGTGTAGACAAATAGTATTCTTGGGAGGTGTCCTTATCACATGATTGTACATCTTCCTCTTGACTATGCACCTTTAGAACAGCTATCATTTGTTGCTTCACCATCCATTTCATTTTCTACTACATGTTAAGGTTTGCTAAATACTGAAGAAAATGAACTGGAACAAAATTCTCATCCATCCTTATAAGGCTTACGTAGACAGTAAGCCACACTTGCAAATAGCTTCAGTTTCTGCTGGTAACTGCACAAATAAATTATAACACCTGTACAAACCTTCCAGTAAAGACTTTGAAAGGTTACATCTCGCCTGGCAGCCTTCAGTTCAACAGTATTAGCAGTTTTAAATATCTAGTGGCTTCCCCCCTCCCCTTTATGGAACACATGGCTGTTTTTGAGATTAAATATTTATGGCATTTAGTCCTCCCCTACCAGTTAACAAATTTTTAAAACCTGTCTTCTGTCAGAGCAAGAAAATGCATTCACACTTGTGGAAGGTTCTAGTACAGAGCCCTTGCTGATTCGTTAATCAGGAGCACCTGTGCCTTATTATGTGGAAATTGTCAAAGCACAGCAGAGCTACATAACTTATTTAAAATGGAAAGGAAAAGTACAGCTTTAGAAATTTGTATACTGTTCCTTTCCCAACTGGACTTCCCATTAAAGGTGCTTTAAAGCAGCAACCTTCTACCCTCTTACTTGGAAGCAAGCTGTAGTGAATTCAGCGGGACCTACTGCTGAGTAGACATAAGGTTGAGCTATAAACGTAGTAGCTGAGAGAGAGAAAAGAAGCTGTAAAAATAGCACAGATACCAAAAGAAATATAAGACGGACAAGGCTGACTGTTATCAGTCCATTACTTGACAAGTTACTGAACATATCTACTGAGCTAGTCTTCGTCTATGAAATCTTTCCTTTATGCTCCCTCAATGAAATGCATATTTAGATGGTTATCTTCCATGTGTTCTTAGGTATATTCTTTGGACAATTCGCACTGAAAACATTATGTTTGGACAGTAACCACAAAATACTTTGAATACTTTATACAAAAATGGTCATGCCTCATAGACACCTCTGAATGTTTAATTCCGTCCATATATGTGCGTATGCATGTGTGTGCATCTGGGTGTGTGTATTCTGTACCTTTCCTAATATGAATTCTGTATCTTGACAATAGCTTTTGTGGCATGACATTTTACACAGAGCCATGCATTAAATTTCTCTCTTCACACTTAATTAGAGAAACTATCCATGTTTAAGCGTCCATGTTCTTTTCAATCATTATTATGGCTGCAGGTGGGTGGGAACAGCTGGCTGCTTTAGAACTTTACTTGCAAAATCTGCTGATATCTTACATCCTCAAGAGGAAGCAGCTGCGACTGATTCAAGTTTTCATTCTTAATGGTAAATATCATTATGCAGTGAGAAGCAACACTATGAAGTTTAATAAGAAATCGCCACTAATTCAAGAGTGTTAATGTTGCCTGTAAAACTATATGCCAGGCAGGGTCCCCTGATTAAATATCTGCAGGACAGGACTTCTTGCACATTAGCTGTTGTTTGGAAGAGACAGTTTCATCACGGTATTTTCCCCTTTCAAGAACAATGTTTGCTTAGCTAAGCACTTGGTGTAATTCTCCTTCTTCTGCTTCCATAACTTCAAGAGTCATAGAAGCCTTGCCTCAGAATTAATATTGTATGCCTTACAGTTTATGACACTGCATTTAAGGTAGAAATAACTGAAACACACCTCCAACAAACTTATTCATCCATTCCCCCCCGCACATACACACAAAGGATTTTCAGTGGATGTAATTTTTAGACTTAGTACACTGAGTTGGAAAAATTTTACTCTCTTAAAAGATTTTATGGTAGGTTAGGGTTGTTTATACAACAATGTAATGCGATAAAAAATTCAGAACACTTTGCATTCTACATAAATAGTATCTTGTTATTATGATTGATTGCTAAGTGAAAAAATGGTAGGTTTCCACAAATGCTTACAGGTTACATCAGCCTCTCTGTAAAATCTGTTTGCTTGTTACTAGTCAAGACTTTACCTTTTGGCCTTTTTATCAACCAATTAATGTTCTTATGGTAGCCTGTCAGATCTAATATGTCAATCAAAATCACAACCAGACATCCCTCAGTTCAGTACATTTCTTATCATGGCTCATGAGGCTACCTCTACTGTGGGGAACTACCTGGGCTGTAAGCCCTGGAGCATACTCATTTTTCAAATAATCTTCAGGGTCCTTAGCACAATCAGTGTGAAAAATTTGCTGATACCACTGCTACTTCCTAGTCAAAATTCCTTCTACATCCACACCTGAATATCACAAGGTAGTTGCATAACAACATGATTCTTCAGGCAACCAAAGAGATAACTGTATACACAGGCGTGACTTGATGGCCAATATAGAAATCAAATAAACTAAATAATTGGAAGCAGAAGATGAAGAATCTCCATACTCTCTGCAAAAACAATACCAGGAAAAATTGTGGCACAGAACATGAACTGCTAATATTAAAAATTAAAGTAAAGCCAAAGATGAACACTAAATCAATCATTATGCCAAAATACAACCTCAAGAATATCCCTGTCGAATTTAAAGACAATGAAAATAATAGATTTGCGCTAATAAGCCTAAAAGACCAGGATCCAGAAGAATTCTGGACTGAAGCCAGAGATATTGTCAGGAAACAATGCAAAAAGACACTATCTGCAACCAAAAAGAAAGAGAAGTCTCATTGGATGACAAATGAAACTCTTCAAACAGTTAAGGATACACAAGAATTGAAAATTAAAAGTGACAGAAATAGGGATAGACTCCTGAATGTAACAGCTCAGCCACTTGGACACAGGGACAAAGAGAACTACTACAATAATTAATGCAGAGAGGTAGAAGATAACAAAAAGGTAGAATAAGAGACCTCTTCCAGAAGACTCAAGAAATCAAAGGGAAATCTGAAGCAAGGATAGTGATGTTACATGATTATCAAGGGAACACATTACATGGTCAAGAAAAGAATTAAAAGATTATGGAAGCAAAACACTGAAGAACTATGTAAAAGAGATGAAAGGTTTACAGACTCATTCAAGGAAAAATCAGTTGAAGACAAATCCACAATTTTAGAAGGTATCGTGGAAACTGTACTCAAGGCATTTGAAAGTGTAGTGGAAACTGCACTCAAAGCACTTCATACCAATAGAGCTGTTTCAAGCTACAGAAACAGAATCCACTCAAATATGAACTAAAATATGCCAAGAAATTTGGGAAACAAAACAATGGTCCATAGATTGAAAATACTCAATACACATTCCAATCACCAAAAAAGAGAATTCCAGTAATATGCGATAACTACCAGCCCACTGCATTAATTACCCACACAAGGAAAGTGTTGCACAAACATGAAGACCTTTACCATATATGGAGTAATAAATGCTGTATATCCAAGCTGGGTTTAGAAAAGGAAGAGGTACTGGGGATCATATTGCAAACACGTGTTGAATAATGGAACACAACAAAGAATTACACAAGCAAATAATCCTCTGCTTTTATAGAATACAGCAAAGCCTTTGATTTTGCAGATTGTCAAAAACTACAGGTCACTCTTACAGAAATGGGTGTGCCATAACATTTCATCCAAAACCTATACCCAAGACAAAAAGCCACTGTGACAACAGAATATGGAGAAACAGAATGGTTTCCCGTTGGAAAGGAGGTCAGAAAAGGCTGACGTTTATCACCTTATTTATTTTATATGCTGAACATACAGCTGTATCAGACACAGAGGAAGGAGACTTCAAAACTGGTTGAAGGAAGCATCAACAATTTAAGATATGCACGTAACACCATATTAGTAGCAGAAAGTAGGAAAGGTTTAGAACAGCTGTTGAGGAAAGTCAAGGAAAAAAAGTGAAAAAAAACCAGGGTTACAGCTGAACATTAAAGAAAAAAAAATAACGACCACAGATGATTTGTATAACTTTAAAATGGATGAAGAAAATGAAATAGTTAAAAAAATGTATACTTTGGCTTAGTCATCAATCAAACTGGAGACTGCAGTCAAGAAATCAGGAGAAGACTAGGTGGGATTCTGGGGTTTGTAGTTTATCGAAGCCAAAGAGCTCTTTGCCTGAGAATTCCAAATGACCCTGCTTAAACTGCAAATCCCCGGATTCCATAGGAGGTTGAAAGTGGAATAATAGCACTATAACAATGTCGTGCAGAAAGGCCCTAGGACTTGGAAGAGCAGTTATAAAGGTATTAGGCAAAATCCTAAAGTGTAAAGATATATCACTGAATACCACGGTTCCTAGAAGCCAAAATTACTGAACTGAGACAGTTGTACTCTGAGCATATTCTTACAGGACAGGACTGTTTAGAAAAGACTATAATGCTTGGTAAGATGGAAGACAGTAGGAAAAGAGAAAGACTGCATTACAGGCAAATAGACTCAATCAAGGAACCCACAGCCCTAAGTATGAAAGACTTTAGCAGAACTGTTGGTAACAAGTAGACTTGAAGAACTCTTACTCATGAGGCCTCCTTAAGTCAAAGTCAACTTGATGGAAATTAACAGCAGCAGCAGAATGACTGAAGGCAGTTAACAGTCATAAAATGCAAATTAATAAAAGGAAGATATTGTAACAGATTAGAAGTATATTAATAGTAATTAAACATCATCCAATAGTCACATTGCTAAATTTCAAATGCTGGTCTGAACGAAAAGTTTAGGGAGGGGCATTTAGAATTCTCAGCCAGAGAGCTTTTTGGTTTCAGTATACTACAAACCCCAGAATTCCATGGGATGTTGACAGTGGAATAATAGGCGCTATGATAGCATTTGTTTTTTTTTTTTGTTTTTTTGCTGCTGCATGACACTGCTGGTTCATGTTCAACATATGATCAACAATAATCTCAAAGTCCTTTTCACATGCACCACTGCTGAGCATTGTATTCTCCATCCTATATCTGTGCATTCGGTTTTTATGGTCTAAATGTGGTTACAGGGACACTCTCCAAGCAGGCATTTGGTATTGGCTGAAATCTTCATTGTTTCAGACCTCCCTAGGCAGGGATAGATGGAATTTTCCAATTTGCTCATTAAAGCTAGGATGAAATCCAGACATGTCTCCATGTTCCACAGGAATAGGAATAGGAAAATATATATATACACACACATACACATACACATACATACAGAGAGAGAGAGAGAAAAGAGAGATCTGCTGTTGTGCTGGCATGTTTTAGTCCTGCCTTAGTAGCTTGTTGCCAAGTGTTATAGACAAATTCTTCACTGTGCGCATGCTGATCCTTAAGTCTGCCAAGGAAAGCGCACTTTCCTACCAGTTAGTACTCTTCCTCCCAGGCTAAGCCATAAATCCCAAAGATTTTTTTTAATGACCTCCTTCTTATCTTTCTCTTCACCTCTGTTTGCCTCATTTGAACCCCCCATCAGGGGCCATTTCCGCACTAGCCTATTATAGCGCGATGATTCCACTTTCAACATCCTCTGGAATCCTGGGGTTTGCAGTTTCAGGAGGGGCCGGCCGGCCGCTCCCTAAACTGCAAACCCCAGGATTCCAAAGGATGCTGAAAGTGGAATCATCGCGCTATAACAGGCTAGTGCGGAAATGGCCAGGGTTAGGTTCTGAGCACATCCCCTCAGTAATGGAGGTTATGCTTACACAACTCTGTTGACTTCAGTGAGAATTGTAACAGTATGAACCCTAACTATAGACATAACTTGTCACTAATTTTCTTCTCATAGGTAGCAATGAACAATTCCAGCTATTTTCTTCTGGCTGCAAAGTTTTCACAGTGAAAACGTTCAGTTATAAAAGACTATTTGCAGTTCAAGACTTATTCTGTCCAAAAAATTGCATGTGATTGTTTTGTACAAAAAAAAGCATTTCCTGAGCAGAAATAGGCTGCATTTTTCTTCTATACAGCAAACAATATTTTTTCTGCATACAATAAGAATAAGGACTTAAATACCTATTTATTACTTATTACATACTTCATGTTTAATCCTTTAAATAAAACAGTTGAATTCACACTCCTACTTTTTAAAGAGAGATAAGAAGAATGATATGGACTGGGGCCTGGCCTGCTTTCTAAAGGTATTCTCCTCCTCTCAGATCTATTTCCACATCTCTCTGTTGCTTGGGGTTAGGGGGTAGTTGTTGCTATTATTACCGAAACAACACACGGAGCAGGCCACCATTCGACTTCCTCGGCCTGGAAAGAAAGGTGGGTATGCTCATTACACCTTTGCATCATATCCATATTGACTGAATGATTTTTGCACCTTGGATTACAGGATTATGCTATGAATTTGACACTAAAGCTTCTACTTTTTAATATTTCACTGGACAAAATGTATTTCAGAAGTCCAAGTATATTATGGGACAACATCCCCAAACAGATTAGAAACAGAACCTGTGCTGACCCAATAGGGCCTGTGAATGTTTAAACTACCTGTAAACCCAATGCTGCAACTCTTGCTTACAAAAGCATGTAGCATAATAACTGTTTTTAAGGTTTGTTGTTATTCATTGTTCCATGCATATTGAGAAACTGAGCGATGGAAAGAAGTGTTACGTTGAAGGAAGGAAGTTGGAAGAAGATACATAAGGAAGGAATAAAAAAGCATATATCACTGTATTGCTGAATGTGGCGAAAAACAGATGGTCTTCTGAAAAGCAAATTAGCTAAATTACTGGTAGCATCACAAGGATCGTGTCTTTCTGTTAAAAAATTCTCCAATAATTATATTCAGATTGGATTTAATTCAGTGCTAGACAAGAAGGCCTTTGGTGATGTTTTGTTGTAGTTTGATTGGCTTTTATTGCCACTATAAGGTTAATCATAGCCTTTGCTGTTAAATCTCAGGTCTTCCTTAATCTTCTTTCATATTGCAGAGTAGTAAAAAAAGGTAGTACTTAATTTTACGTTTTAAACTCCTTTTATAACATTAGTGGAAAAATCTGTGTCTGTTTTTGTACATCTTTAATAGACTAATGTCAAAATGTTAGCTGCAGGCATATGATCAACAGCACACCTAAAGTTTCCATATTCATTTTTTTTAAAAAAAAAAAAAGACAAGAACATTGTAAAATGGTGTGTTGTTTGTCTGTGCTATTGTTGCTTTTGGAGAACAATTGCTTTAGCATAACTTCAAGATAATGCAATTTTCTCTAAGGGCCCGACAAGGTGAACATACTAATCTACCTTGCCTAGCAGTACATTAAGGGATTTTGGTTCATGGAATTTATACAGGTGTACAAGCTTTTATGACTAACAATCAAAGATTTGCCTTTCAGAAAATGAAAATAAAGCTGCATCCCAACTAGCAGCCACAGCCACAACAACTAGCAGGGAGTAAGTCTCCATAATTTTAATAGAAGCTTTAAATGACTATACCTCATATCTAACTCTCTAAACCTATTTCAGCACTGCAGGTGAAGGCTGCCAAAAATCACTTTCATGTGGTAGCAAATCCATATGGAGCTCATAAAATTTGCCAGCTGTTTTCCATGTGGTTTAGGCTGATTGAATTGCATGTAGAGTCTACCTCCATGCCAGTACTCTACTTTCCTGGCAAAGAAGCCATTTCACCATTAGCAGTTTGGGAAATACAATGTTATGTGGTTAAATAAAAGTAGAATCAAGAGCATCTGAACTCCACCTTTCAGCCATACAAGAGAAAGAGAGGCAGTAAAGCAAGCCTGAGCCTCCCTTAATCATATTCATACATGTGACATCAGAATACAGCAACTGTAGCATTAGTCACATTGGAAGCAAGGGATTAAGAAGTATAGGCATTTATGTATCATCAGACTGGGAACGCCTTAGCACCATGACACTGTAATCAAGCATCCTGCAAAAATTCTGGAAAAGCACATTGAAGAGCAAAATTTGTGGTTTTATAACTCTCCCTCCAGAACTCACTTGAATTATAATCCACTAAAATATGAAGACTGAAAAGAAAATTTGCCACCTGCTACCGTAGATTAGGCCCAAGAGCCCTGGGGGAAAAAAGTTATGCCAGTAAAAAGGACATCTGCATGGTGATTTTCTAAGAATCTTGAGATTTCCCAGGGAAATCTTTACCCTCAAGATACAGATCAGTTAATATTTCAATTTAGTAGCAGACATTTAAGAAACATGTACACTCTTCCAAGAACAGACCTTCAAAGCTCAGATGAAGGTATAAATCTGAGTAAAAGATTATGCTCTACAAGAGATGTGAAAACTGTTTGTGGTCCTCCACCATTTGCTGACTGTAACTTCCAGCATTTGGCTATGCTGGCCAGGGCTGCTGGGACTTCAAGTCTAACAAGATCCAGAGGGATGCATGACTCTCAATCCTAGCATACTTATACCTGATCCAGTATCCTACTCCAAATCTAAGAACAGTTCAAACTGATGTTTGTGTAATTTGTTGCACTAGAATGGGGATGGCTGTTTGTATTCAAATACATGCTCCACTGAAAGCGATTCAATCTGGATAAATATCATTTTATTTTTGATGTGCATGACAATATAAGCTTCAGTGTGGATCAGAATGACATCTCCAGTTTCTCATCCACCACCAAGAACATGTATTGACCTTCTTAGTGGGATCAGAGGAAAAAGGTGTAATTCACCAAAAACTTGTACTATGTAACTATCATAGAAATGCATTTAGGAATTCTGCAGGAATGTGCCTTGCTCCTCCTCAAACACGTTCAAGAGAGGATTGAATACAGAGCATGAAAAACATCCTGATCCAACACATGCACAATTGCCCTCATACATATTTCCTGTTAACTAACTGTTAACATTGATGATGAGCTGTTTGGGAGTATAAAGACAAGAGGAAGCAACCTGCTGCTTCCCATTCTAAAGTTCAACTATCCAGCTATGGAAATGCACATATAACCTGGCTGACGAACAGGGGAGAATCCACATGTGCATTGTTGTTGTTTTAAAATGACTGGTATTGTGGAATAGTTACTTAGGAAAACTGACCTCAAAGATGCTTGTCCACGGTCCTTCTGCCCAATTTCACCCAATTCTGTAGTCCTTCACCCCAAATACTAGGTATTCCCTAGTAGTTCCTCAGCTCCCAGGAAAGGCTGCCCAGGAATGCAGAGAACTGTGGTTGAGAGGATGGGCTGAAAAACTGTGCCATCATTAGACAAAACTTTGTATCTGTGGAATGAGTGATCTGATTTGAACTATGGCATTGTACAGCATTCTGTCCCTATACAAGAAAGCGCCAATGACTGTCTTGGGCATCCTCCTGGTATTTTGCAACATTCTCTGTATAAACATATGAGTAGCAAACGAAAAAATAAACATACAAGCTGTAATCCTCAAAGATTCATCATATTTGACAAAATCTGACTACACATTTGTTTTTCATAATGAAATCAGAAGTAATTAATTCAAAAATGAATATATCTCACACACTGAGACAAACAAAATTCAAAAGACACCCTATATAGCATTCACATTTTAGTACAACAAAGAACAAGGGCAATTCAGTTGTCTTTGCTTCTTCACCCCTTGGGATGACCTTTCACAATACGAATTGTCAGTGCCTTATTTATAATGGCAGATCTCAAGTTTGATTCTGGCAGGTTTTGATCACTTGATGGCCCAAATGCTTCAAACACAGAAGAATCTGATGCTTTTTTGGCATCCAGCAGTGTGTTTAAACCTCAAAAGCAACTTTTAGTCTCAGAAGTGAATTACTGAGGTGGTGTAAACAAAACACAAACGTCACAAAATGATGAAAATCTCATACAAATATCTTTGTCAGATGGATGACAACTCCACATTGCCTGAAAGGGTATACTCTGTAAATAAAATACTGGCTTCCAAAGAAAGCTGAAAACAAACAAAATATCAATAATTTAAATGACTCTTTATGAAACACATGCAAAGATGCACAAAACTATCAAATATCAATTATTTATATCTGCTCATTGTTCTGTGACAGTAGGATTTTAAAAGCATTCTCCCAGGTTGCATTAGCATATGCAATATAAGAGGTCACCCAGAATGACAGACTGCTTTCACAAGAGTTGTCTGAATTTGTTTTTGAATTCCCTGCATCTGCGTTAAGCTTATTCAACCATTAATATGCTTTTTCTCTTTAAAATGGTATGCCTATGATTTGCTAAACCCACCTAACAGCCTGAATATTCCTTTCTATTTTCTTTGTGTAAGTCTCAACTGAATGTTCTCTAGCGGATATTTTCAGCCTGAAACCAGGACCCCGTGGTTTCTCCCAGTCTGTTTGAAATTAGTCCTGTATTTCAGCAGCACTTAGAAGCAACAAATTATAAATACCTAGTGGCCTGCAATTAGTTACATCCCATTTGAACCATTTGTAATGCACTCAACATGGGGCAGTCATTAAAGAAACTTCAGCTAGTACAAAAAGCTGCAGCCGGAGTGTTACTGAGGCAGGTTACAGGGATCATATTAATATTCCCCTATTTAAACAGCGCCACTGGCTCCCAGTTTGTTTTTGGGCACAATTCAAAGTGCTGATTATGACCTATAAAGCCCTATATGGCCCAGAGCCAGGCTGTCTGTAAGCCTGTATCTCCCTGTATGTACCTGCTCAGGGCCTGAGATCACTCAACCCCACCATCATCACAAGGCACAGCTGGTGGGGATGCAAGATAGGGCTTTCTTGGTTGCTGCCCCTAGATTCTAGAATTCCCTTCCGCTAGGGAGGCCAGAATGGCTCCTTCTTTGTTGTCTTTTTGCTGTTAGGCAAAATCCTTTTTTTATTTTGACAGGTTTTTAAAACAGAAAGTTGTTAAAGAATGAGCTAAGGGGTGCTGTTTTGTCTTAAACTCAAGAACTATTTTATATCATTTTATAGTTTTTAATAGTTTTTAAATCTTTTTAACTGCATTTTATTAAGTGTAGATCTGAACTACTAATTACTGTGATCATTTTAACTCCATTTTCATTTTCATTTTTTGTATATTTTTAGTTGTTTTGTTCTTTTTAAATTGTATGCTGCCTTGAGTCTCAATACCAATACTAATAAATACTAATACTAATATTTCCTAATAACAGTGATATAATTACAACTGTAATTTATCAGAAGATAATTCCACTCATTTTGAGGCATAGTTGAACTGTTACTTCTGAGTATTCCTTGCCAAAGAAACTCCTATGCCTTCAAGTTGCCGTCTACCTACAGCGACCCCATAATTTTCATAGGATTTTCTTTGGCAAGGAATACTCAGAGATGTTTTTTGCCAGTTCCCTCCCCTGGAATATAGGCTTCAACACCTGGGATTCATTGGCTGTATCCCATCCAAGTACTATCCAGAGCAGACCCTGCTTAGCTTGGGGTAACCTCTCTAAATAGCATAGGAGGAATATCAAGTGGTACAAGCACTGGCTCATACCTCCTGATCTGGCTGCAGATACGCTCCTAATCTTACTGAGTAAAAGGAATAGAGGGAATATATGGGACAGAGGGCAGAGATGTAGAAGAAAGATATGGCCACTTTTTAATGAAACACCAAGCGCGTTCACCATTTTTGACTTATGTAAACATGATTTATAAACAATGAATGGAACAATCAATGTATTACAAAAACATTATGTGGAGTGCTGAACCAAACATGGAAAACAAGGACAGTGAAACATGAAAAGCCAACACAAAATACATACAACACTTCAAAATTATATCCTGCTTCAATGTATACTTTTACCTACTTCTCTTGAAAATTGGTTTATTGAAAGGAACTTTTGAAGCTCAAGCATGGAATGAAACACACCAGATATACAAGGTCTGTAAAAATATATTGCATTTCATTGATCAGTTTTGTTTTGTTTTGGATTTAATAATTTTTGTATTTCCCTTAAAGAACAGGTGTAATGACTGAGCAATAATGCATTCTTCCAAGCTACAATATCAGTTTTTCCAAACCAATGTCTCCCTCTTCAAGCAACTAAAATTTTGTTGTGTGTTTCCTTGTTGTTTTTAACTTGGCCAAAGAGCAGTATAAAAAGTATTAAACAATTCATTAAAATATAGGCTTAAAGAAGAAAGCATCTACATGTTTTTTTTACAAAAAACAATCTGAACAGATGCATGCAGAAGAGGGATATTATGCCAAATGGTGGTAGCACTACAACCCATTCCATAAGAAATTTTAATTGTGGTACTTTGAGAGAATAAAACTGGCCCAGTTTAGTTTGATTTTCCAATTTTATTAATCCCAAGACTGCTCTAAGGTTACAACAGATGCTATAAAATACTGACTCTATGCCTTAACATAATGGGTATCGTTTATTATTTGGGTGATAGGAAGGGACAAAAATAAAATGGTATGGACAAATTGCTTGAAGCTATAATATTTTTATAAAGGCTATAACTACATTAATATACAAATTTAGTACTGACATAATGCCATAATTTGGTGTTTAAGACTTCTGCATGTTACTGCTTCACATGTTAGCTTACTTTGGAAGCAAATTACTGGTCAAGTTGAACATTGGTAAGTACTGTATTTGCACTACATTTTTTCATCAAATAAATAGACAAGCTGATGCATAAGTACAGAGAGGAAGGGGAAACAATCAACATTTTTTTAAAAAATAATTATTTATAGATAGTCAAACCACTCATTATCCTAATGACAGTTGGGCAGTATGTAAGATGCATGCAAAGACTAAATCACGCCACAAAGCACAGCACAAGAAAACAGTAAAATAATATATTGATGAAAATGAGACCAAGAGATATAATCAACAGTAATAAAGTTTTCCCCAATTTAAATAAATGCCATCACAGGGGTCAACTCTCATGTTACACAGTGCTACATGAAGGTAACTGAAATATTTTTTTCCACACTGATGCTTCCACAAAGGAGTGGGGTGCCACAGGGTTCTGTCCTGGGCCCAGTGCTGTTCAATATTTTCATCAACGACTTGGATGAAGGAATAGAGGGCATGCTCATCAAATTTGCAGATGACACCAAATTGGGAGGGGTTGCTAATACGCCAGAGGACAGGATCAAAATTCAAAATGACCTGGTCAGATTGGAGAGCTGGGCCAAGGCTAACAAAATGAAATTCAACAGAGAGAAGTGTAAGGTCCTACACTTAGGTAGAAAAAATGGAATGCAGAAATATAGGATGGGGGACACGTGGCTGGATGGCAGTACGTGTGAAAGGGATCTAGGAGTCTTAATAGACCACAAGCTGAACATGAGTCAGCAGTGTGATGCGGCAGTCAAGAAAGCCAATGCAATTCTTGGCTGCATCAATAGGAGTATGGTGTCTAGATCGAGGGAGGTACTGGTACCACTCTACTCTGCTTTGGTTAGACCTCATCTTGAATACTGTGTCCAGTTCTGGGCACCCCAATTCAAGAAGGACATGGTCAAGCTGGAGCAGCTCCAGAGGAGGGCGACCAAAATGGTGAAGGGCTTGGAAGCCAAGCCCTATGAGGACAGACTTAGAGAGCTGGGTATGTTCAGTCTGCAGAAGAGAAGGTTAAGAGGGGACATGATAGCTAAGTTTAAATATTTGAAGGGATGCCATGTAGAGGAGGGAGAGGGCTTGTTTTCTGCCGTTCCAGAGACCAGGACAAGGAGCAATGGATTCAAGCTGCAGGAAAGGAGATTCCACCTGAACCTCAGGAAGAACTTCCTGACAGTCAGGGCTGTCCGGCAGTGGAATATGCTGCCTCGGAGTGTAGTGGAGTCTCCTTCCTTGGAGGTTTTTAAGCAGAGGCTGGATGGCCATCTGTCGGGAGTGCTTTGAGGGTAATCCTGCATGGTAGGGGGTTGGACTGGATGGCCCGTGTGGTCTCTTCCAACTCTACATTTCCATGATTCTATGATTCTATGATTCTATGAGTCAAGGCATGTGAGAACTACTCATAATGAATATGATACCACAATGCCATTCAGTATAGGCAATAAGATTTGTTTAAGTAGTACTGAAATGCCATTGTACTCCTTGCACTCTGAATGCAAAAAGTTTTGCCTCCTCATCCCTCAAAAGGTCTCCCAAATGGAGCCTCTCCCCTACCCAACATTTGATTTTGTCCTCCAACAATCTTTTAGGTCTCCAGCCCTCAATGGTTTTCTACAGGGTCCAATCTTCTGTCTTTTTTTTTCCTGGGAGGCATAAAATATATCTCAGAAAGATACGGGTGGGGGAGAAAGAACATCTGTCATTTTCCCCTTGAAACTCCTCCTATCCAAGTATTTTTACTCCAGTGGAATTTCTCACCACTTTGGCACTCCCTTTCCATGGTAGTGAGAGCGTGTGCTGCTATGAAGCAAGAGACTATGCTGACGGTAGCAGTGTTGCTGTTAGGGTCTCCCACGTCAGATAGGTTTTTGCCGAGAATCCAGACTAAATATGCCAAGCAGCTACTGGGCAGCAGCAGTAGTGAAGGCTGACACTAACCAGGGGTCTCTCAGAGAAAATGGCAGTGGCACCATAGCTAATTCCTGTTAGTACTGTGTGGAAAAAGGCAATGGCAAACCACTCCAGGAACCTATTACTTTGAAAACCTTATGATGAGACAATCCAATATGAAACAAGAGATAGTGCCAGAGGATGAGACTCCATATCTGAAGGTATTCAACAAGCTATTATAGAAGAGCAAAGGATAGCTACAAATAGTTTGGAAACACACAATATACATTCTAGTTCCTAAGAAAGGGGACGCTTGGATTGCAATAAACACTGCACCATTGCATTAATCTCCCACACAAGTGAAGTGATATTAAAATTCTACGACAAAGACTTTTACCATATATAGAGCAAGAAATGCTGATGCCCAAGAGGGGTTTAGAAAAGGAAAGGGCATCAGGGATCATATCATAAACATGTGTTGGATAACAGAGTAAGCCAAAGAATTACAAAAGAAAATCAGTCTGTGCTTTATAGATTATCACTAAGTATTTGATTGTGTATATCATGAAAAACTGTGGATCACTCTTAAAGAAATGGGTGTACTGAAATGAGTATGCAGTACTAAAAACAAGAGACCACTGTTTGAACAGAATATGGAGAAACAGAATGGTTTCCGAAAGGCAAGGGGTCAGGCAAGGCTGCATTCTATCATCCTATCTGTTTAATTTATAGGCTGAACATATACCTAAAGCTGGATCACATTCAGAGAAAGGAGGCATAAAAATTGGGAGGAAGGAACATCGACAACTCAAGATATTCAGATAACGTTATACTATTAGCAGAAAAATAGCAAAGGTTTAGAACAACTACTGAAGAAGATGCAAAGGCAAGTTTACAGTTGAACACTAAGAAAACAAAAATAACAGCCATAGATGATTTACGTAACTTTAAAACAGGCAATGAAGACATTGAGTCTTTAATGCTAGATAATACCATTTTTATTATAACCTTTATTATAAAGCCTAAGCATTTGTTTCAGGCCGTGGACTAGCATCTAGAAGACAGCATGTCCCATAAAAGCATGGAAGTGGACCAACCCTGAAACAAATGACAAGTTGTGATAGTAGAAATTGATATAATATTTAAAGCTTTTTTTAAAAAAAAGGTTTATGACCATCATCTTACTTTATTTCCACAACAGTCCAGTTAAATCTTAATTCTCATTTTACCAATGAAGACCTGTGGCTGAGATAGTCATATTTTGGATGAAGCTTGTTGTGCACAATAACAGCAATGTAAGCTAACAAAATATATTGGAGTGGGTTAAAAATGAGTAACGCATTACAATTCACTTTTAAATGGTTTAATCACTAGATCAATTAATCAGAACTTGGATTATTCACTTGTGGGACCAATTTTAAACAGTGGGGTTGTGAAATGAGTGTACACTTGCATATTTTTGAGGCCAAGTTCCTTATTATTGTATGGGGAAGTGAGGAGAAAAATAACATTAGTTTTTCCTTCTAAAAAGGAATGGAAAATTATGTCAATAGGGACATTTAATTTAATTCAGTGATTAATTGTTGAAAAGGAGATAATTAATCAATTAAACATTTGTTTAAACAACTGATGGCCCTTAAAAATAGTTCCTTTTGAAGATGTGGTATCCTAGCATGACCAGGGCACGACAGACATTCCAGCAGGTCCAATAAAGTAGGACAGATACAGTAGAAGGAAATAAAAACCAAAACAAAACGAACATGATCAGCCACTTTAAACAGGTCCCACTTTGCCATCAGAAAGTCAATTCACTCAGCTTAGTAGCATTCAATTCTCAATAACATTTTGTTCTGGGTCTCTGTCAAGTTATTCTAGGCTGTGAAATTGTCAGGAATGATGGATGACTATCACCCTTCTGCTATCTTTTTGCTTGTTCCTTGGAGATTTGCAGCTGCAGACTGCAAGACTCTTTTCTTTCTTTTCTTTTTTTGCACAACATGCCAAATGAACAACAGTAATTACCAGAGAGCCTACACTACAATTATTTTAGCACATAACTTTGTATCGACATCTGTAAGAGACAGAATGTTCAAGATTGATTAGCAATGATATCGTTCCCTGCTTTTATTCTAATGTTCATACCGTTATTTATTCGTGTACAATTTTCACATAAACCATTTCCTTTTCATTTCTTGCTGTTCTTAGTCTATATATTTCTACTAATTTCTGGCAATGTATAATGCTTTAAGCCAGCTTTCTGCCAGAGTTCAATTAAGTTGTATAGTATTTGTAGCTCAGTAAAAAGAATAAAAGACAACATTGGAGAAATGAAACAGTATTTCACTGGAAAAAAAGTAAATGCTGCCATGTTGTTTTAAAGTAAGCTGCATACTGTTTTGTGTCCAAACAAATTTTATTTGCTTAGAGAAACCATGCTCTGTTTTAAACTACAGCTTAGAAATATGTTAAATAGCTATTGCTCTTAGGTATACCCTTTCTGCTACTAATCTCAATGTTTTACCATAAAGGTTGGAATATTACATGTCAAGTAGTTACACTTACAAACATTAATGAGAAAGCTGAACTATACTTAATATGGTGAATTATTTTTATCTCATACAATGCATTCCAAGAGGATAGCATTTTCAAACTGGCTAGAAGCCTACTGTCAGCTCTACCTTGAACAGACCTATTAAATAGAATATAGATAACTGTTCTCTTTCCAAGTTTCCACTGATTCAATGGGTCTACTCAAGTTGAGACCAGCAAACCTTTATTTACGTGCTTATTTGTGTTGAAGTATTTAGAAATCACTTTTCACCAAGGCCTCAAAGTGATGTCAGATAAAATTACATTTAAAAGACAACATTCAGAAGCTCAATAAGACTTTATCGAATCTTAGAGGAAATTCCATAATCAATGTGGTACTCCAGAAAAAACCATGTCACATGTGTCAACTAACCTAGGTTCTCACACTAATGGGACACTGTTGTCCCCACTGACAATCTCAGATTATGAGCAGGCCCATAAGAGGGGAGACAATATCTGAGTTTTCAGGGCCTCAAGATATTTAAGTCTTCACTGGTCATTACAAGCACTTTATATTGATCTTGCAAACAAAACTGCAGAGCAGTTGATTCAAGATAGGTGCTATATGCTCTTTAAAGTGCACACTAGACAACACATTTTGCATTTGTGATAGTTACTGGATTTTTTTTTAGGCAACCCACAGAGACTGCATGACTGTAGTAAGTGGTTGGTAATGAAAGCATAGATAACTGTGCCCACATACAGCTTTCCGAGGAAGGGCTACACCTGGTACGTGAGCTGGGAAAAGACACTCTTAGTCATAACAGTTCTTATTCCTGACCCTCCAGAAACATTGCTGGGTCGAAAGACAGGGCCAAGCAGCAAACCTGGTCCATCAGAGGAAGAATGATTCCATCAAAATGTGTTGTAACTCCAATCCCACATTACCTTTTCTGCTGCCCAACAGAATTCTGTCATGTCTGGACTCAGCCTAAGCTTGTTCACCCACATCCAGTCCCTCATTGTACCCAGGACTTCTATGGCCTCTTTGATATCAGCTGAGAAAGAGAGAAAGCTCTAGATATCATCAGCAGAGTGATCAGACATAGCCCCTAAATGCCAAATGATTCCCAAGTCCCTTCATGTAAATATAAATAAGCACAGGGGACATTACAGTCATGGTTCTGTACTGCTGAAAGGTATGCCATAGGCCATCTAGTCCAACACCTCCCGATACAATAAATCTATAGGTAAAGCACCCCGTCAAGAGTCATATAACTTCTGTTTGAAAAATTTCCAACAAATGAGGCTCCGTCTGTTCCACAAACAGCTCTAACTATTAGGAAAATTCTCCTAACATCTAGCAGAAGTCTCCTGTCTTCTAATCAGAAGCCATTGATTCAGGTCTTATCCATAACAGAAGCAGAAAATAAGCTTGTTCCATTTTTCGCAAAACATCCTTTAAGATATTTGAACATGATTAGATCATCTAGATATATAAATCTTCACTTACTTTGTCCTTTCATGCAGAAACAAAAATATTTAAATTTCTTTCCGCTAGATGAATCTGTGATAAATTTTTGTTTTGCATATTTTGTGCAAAAAAACAAAAAACAAAAAAAATCTCACATTGGTGTTACCCTGATTTCTGGGGTTCCCAAGAGGGACACCTAAATGTGCTCTCAATTATATAAGTTGGGGAAATTAGCCAAGAGCACAGCCTAGCAATACGAGAGGCAGGATAACGTAGCGAGATCTTGAACCCTGTGTTTACAGGGTCAGGCCGAGTCAAGGAGCACACAGACGTTGGAACAATAGATGTGGTTTTATTAAAACACAACTGAACAGTGTATGCAGCACACTCACACAGATAACTAAGGAAATAAAGGTTCGAGTGGGATAGAGGGATTTTTAGAGGAGTCGTTGGTTTGGGTGATACTTCACCTGTCCCAAAGCCCGGTTAGAAGCAGAGAAGCTGAGGAGCGTGGATCTCAGCACATGGGGCTGAGGGGAAGGCTCGCTGGACAAAGCGACAGCAAGGCGGGATGGAAGCCAAGAGCGATCCAAGGAAGCGCTCAAAGTCAGGGGTTTTTATAAGGAGAATTGTGACCGCAGGCTAGTTCGTACTTGGGGAAAACAATAGATTTGGGGCTGGAGACAAAGCCTCCGAAAGGTCAGAATTTGAATGATTGAGTTATAGCCAAATTGTCAATAGGGTAGCCAGTATGCAAACGTGGAGTACTTGAGTGTTCTATAGCTTGATCGTCAAGCTGCCAGCGCAGGGCAGAGGATCTTTTGAAAGTTGCATGCATACTTAATGAAGGTACTTGCCTTTGAGGTCTCCTGAAGCTGCGAGTCAGCTATTTCTGGCCTGCCTGTATTGTTTTGGAATATTACGGCGATTATTGGCCGAGCCTGTATGCGTGCTTGTCCGGGGGCCTCGCAAGCATGTGGAGGGGAATGGGTATGTAAGGTTGAATTAGTGATATCAAGAGATATCTTTTTATATCCCCCAAGCTCGGGCTAGCCAGGGCAGTAACATTGGTTCTGCACAAAAATCAGTGGTTTGTGCAAAGACACATCTTGTACACAACAACCATGCTTGCACAAATCAGCAAGCATTCCTCATCTTAGTCACCCTCCTCTGGACAAGTTCCAGCTTGTCATTCTTCTTTAAATGTGGTGCCTAGAACTGGAGCAGTATTTCAGGTGAGGTCTGATGACAGAAGAATAGAGTGGTACTATTATTTTAGTTGATATTCTAGACACTATACTTATATTCATGCATCCCAAAATTACACATGGATTTTTTGATTCACATTTAGCTTGTGTTCCAGTTTCTTTTCATATGTGCTTCAGTCAAGCCAGATGTTACTCATCCTATACTTGTGTAGTTGACTTTTCCTGCCTAAACACAATGACTGCAACCCTGCATCATCAGACATAACTACAATGAAGGAGCTCCATCATCACAGTTACATCTGACAATGGCACTTCCCAAACCTTACCTTTTCAATCTGGCACTGCCCCAGCCAAAGGGTTTTTAAAGCAGCTGCAGCCATCTGTTCATTATGGGGCACACTGAGAACAGGCAGCCAGAGACACTTCTCAGGGTCCTGGAGCAAATGTGTGGTACAATGCACAAGAGGACCTGGAACATACTGCAGGAGTCATTTCCAAGCACCCTGATCTGCAGCACTTCAGAAGCCCTTCAGTTGGTGTGCTGCCAAACTGAAATCATGGGTTTTGGACATCACATTTGGTTTTCAATGAATCCTCTGCAGTTATGAAATAGCAAGCCCAGTTTATGATCTTCTAACTACTCAACAGGATTCCAGCCAACATCTTACAGCTTATCCCTGTTGAAACCCGCTTTGTCTGTTCTGCCAAGTTTCATTATGGGGCACACTGAGAACAGGCAACCAGAGAGACTTCTCAGGGTGCTGGAGCAAATATGTAGTACAATGCACAAGAGAACCTGAAACATACTGCAGGAGTCAAGCTGTTCAGGTCATCATAAATCCTGATTCTTCCAAGGCATTAGTTACTCCCCTCAGTTTGGTCTTCTCTGCAAATTTGATGACCATGCCCTTCATTCCTTCCTGCAAAACACTTTTTAAAGATGCTGAACTACACTGGGCCCAGGAGAGAACACTTAGTATCCCACTTGTCACTTTTCCCCGGGATGACAAAAAAATACTAGTAAACACTTTTTGGGTTTGGTCCATAATATTATCCAGCTACAAATCTAAGTAACAGCACTATTATCATTACCTGTTTACCAGCTTATCTGCAAGAATCATAGGGACTTTGTCAAAAGACTTCCTCAATCAAGATGCACTACATTCAAAGCTTTTTCCTGATCTCCTCGTTTTATAGCTCTCTGTGTGTGTGTCTGTATCTGTGTGTCTTGTGTATATATAATTAATATAAAATTAATATGGCTTTTAGTAAACTCCACATTTATGAAGTGCTCATAGACTGATTAATGATCTCTTCTAGAACTTTTCTTCTTTTGACATCAAGCTGACTGGTTTGAAGCTGCCCAAATCCTCTTTTCTCCTCTTTTTGAAGATGCGGACAACATTTGCTTCCTCTTTTCTAATGGGACATCAGTTGTTTTACAAGAATTCTCAAAGACTATCCATAGAGGCTCTGAGATTGAATCTAGAAGTCCCTTTAGCACTGAAGCATAAACAGAGTACCAAGACCATACAAAAATCCTCACATAACTTGCAGTTTGGGGAGAAAAGTCAAGGAATTATTCGTTCCTGCCTGCCAAAATGAGGAATACATAGTTTTATATCCATGGAGTTGAGCAGTTCCACTTTCACTCTGCTATTCATTAGCATTTATCCAACTTAATGCAGCAGACCTATCATTTGTTTCCCCTCTTCCTTTGAAGAAAACTGAAAATATTTTTAATATAATTCTTAACTACACTTGTAAGCCTAAGCTCATTCTAAACTTTTGCCGTCCTGACTTTGCCCCTACAAATAGCAGCCATACATTTATACTCTTATTTAATGACCTGTCACTTCTTTCATGTCCTTCTACACTCCCTTTAAATCCCAACTCCTCCAAAAACTCCTTAGGCATCCAAACTGGTTTCTTTAGATGCCTTCTACTCTCTTTCTCAGTGTCTATTATCTCTACCTATGAAGCTCAGGAAATACTCTGCACTGACTTCCTGATTAAAGAGCAGCTGTCATGCATTTTAATGAAACTGAAATTTATTTAGACTGGAATCGAAAGGAGCGTTCATAGAACTCTCTCTGTGCTCACAGCAGGTTTCAGAGACACCACACTCAGTAACCAAGGACACTTTGGGAATGGTTTTTCAGTCAACCAGATAATGGAGAAAGTTTGGCTTGTATGCAAAATGACTTGCTTGCCCATGAAAAGTTATGTGGGTACAAACTATGGTGGCTGTCTTTCCTGAACAGAAATCAACTGTTTATTGGTTTACCTTTTAACCCTGCATATAATCTCTATTGATATTACAGCTATAACCAAAATTAAAGAGATTTTACAAGGTAGTATCGCAGCCTCTGACTTTGCCAGTAATTCACGTGTGCTTCTAATTGGAAAACAGTGCACTTTCATCACATAAAGATAAGGATTTGTGTCATATTATCTGGAGAATAATTTTCTCACTAAGGAAAAAAATTAAAACAAAATTTAATCAAACATTCATTTACCATTAATGCTTTCATAAGTTATCTTACACTGTCAATAATCTTGTTTGTGTATGTATTTAAATACAACGCTGGCATTTTCTCTCTTCCTCCTACTACAATAAAGACTCATTCCCATTCTCATGATAGTACAGTATCACTATGACAACAATCACACTGTTTTAAGAATGCTTAGAAGAGGAGAATTAAATTGATCTTATCTGTTCAAGTCTGCCTGCAAAAATCTACGGTAAATGAAGGGAAGCAAAAGAGAAACAAAACAATACACCTGCAAAGTCAGTGGTGCTGGAGATTCATATAATGGCCATAATTAAATGCTTGCAGACACACATCATTCATAGGAGTTCATCACAGCATATTTTGAAGGTAGCAACTGGGCTCCTGTTTTATCCTTTGCAATGGTACCCTAATTATGTGTTCTAAGATGGTGCACTGTCTAGTACTAACACTTTAGTCTAAGTTTAAACTTGCTGGAATCTCCTCAGCTTCTTCCATTCAGTTATCAACTGAACCTAATCATTTCTAGTCTATCTATGGGATCAACCTATGTGCAGAGTTGGTGTTGTTTTTACATTTATATTTACATATTTATTTGTATCCTGCCTTCCTCCCAAAATTGGGACTCAAGGTGGCTTACCCTTTAAAAGAGCAATACATTTAAACATATGTAAAAAGTGCACATTAAAATTGAATTGAAAGAAAACCAAGAGTGAAACTCAAGGTCATTCAAGATGCGAAGGAAAGAGATGGACTCACTCTCCCAAATTTGAAACTGTATTATTTTGCATGCTGCTTAGACTGGATGAAGGAATCGATGACCTTAAAAAATAAAAGACTTCTAGTTCCAGAAGATTTTGTAGTTTGGCTGGCATACATATTTGTACAATAACAAAGAAAAAGTTAACAAGGACTTTAATAACTATTATATAAGAAGATCTTTACTGAAGGTTTGGAAAAGAATCAAAACAAAATTCTTCCCATGCACTCCATTATAGATTCCCCTTAGGAAGCCTTCTACAAAAGGGAAAATATTCTTACATACCTGGAAGGGCTCCTTCCATTAAGAAAAAGGGAGTCATATCTACTCAGTGGAGTTCCCATTCCACTAACTGGATGTTCTAGTGGGTAGCAAGTGGAGGTTATTTTTACAAATCTGCCCTTGCCCCTGTAGCCCTTGGTGGCACTTGCTGTCTTATTACAGAAACTTCTCCAACTTCCTAGAGCAAATTTGTGAGTGCATAGGAAGCTGCAGCGGGAAGGGAATAGGTCAAAATCACTCTTCCTTCCCTTCTGAAAGGAAACATTGCTAACAGAGCTCTGCTCGGTGCAAATCTGTATCCAATTCATAGTTCTGAAACTAGAGTCGCTTGGAATCAATGATGAGTCATGTGAATGAAACAGGGATATAGAACAAGATAAAAGACAAGAGAGAGAGACTGATCATACCAGAAGAACTGATCTAAGAGATTATGGTCTCTTTTCACTGGAAGTCACCCTGATGGCTACCTTCAGCTACACTGGCAAGCAAATAATAAATATAAATAATAAATATACATAGTAAATATACATAAATATCAAAAATTCTATCAACTTAAAAGTCACACTCAACTTAGGTCATACTCAAGTACTCTGCTGCCTCTCACTAGGTTTCCACTGAGAATTAACCCTTCCCACACATCCTCTGACTGGCCAAGGGTCTCTGTTCCACAGCTTCTTGCTAGGAACTTCATTTAGAAGGACTGAATACGTACATATTAACTTTTCCTCTCAACCACCAGCCTCTCCTATACACTACTGGGCTGGGTTTCTCTCCTGAGGAGCTACTCTGGTTGCCCGGCAACCTGCTTCCAGGCAGCTCTGGCACTTCAGATAGCCACACTCCTAGAAGTTTCTCACACACACTTAGTCTACATTTTTTCTAATTGCAACAGCCTCCGGCGTACATATTTCACTGCTCTCATTAACAGGTCATAGTTCTATGAGGAATTATTTACTTTCATATGTCAAACAGACTAACTGGCTTTTTGGGTAGGCTGGTTATAGTCTTGAATCTCTTTGAATTTGGCTGGAAACCACAGCTACCTTGGAGGACTAAAATGTTCCATAATGATTTTTGACTCTTTTGACTGTTTTCACTATGACTGTAAGAGTACAAACATTGTGCTTAAGATCCATGTTCTCTCTTTCTTGAATTGTTTGTCTTCAGTGCCCCATGCCTATCAGCTTTCAGTGGACTGTGCACTCAGATCTAAGTTATAACTTAGTTAATTAGTTAGTAAGTTAGTTTATAGAGAACAAAAATAGTAAGTTCATTATACTTTTCAATGCTCACTGGAATGTGGTAGAATTAAGAAAGCCAAACAAGTACAGATGGCCTGAAGACCATAATCTGCAGACCTCATAAACAGTGAGCTCATAAACAGTGAGTTCCACATGAGTGATACTGACAGGACTTCAGTATGCACTGAAGCTTGCATACTATCCCTTTCAACCTCTTCCAGGAGTCATACAGCAGAACAAATTGTGAGTCACTTGATGGTGCCAAAATGGATGAGCAGTGTGAAGGCAGTGTGCTTTCTGCATAAACCTGACACCAAATTCCTTCCTGAAGGGAGCTGGTCACAGGATCATCACAGCAAGTAAACTCTTCAGATGTTCCACAAAAACTTCTCAGGACCTTCACTAGAATAAAATGAATCTGCCCTATGATGTAGTGCTACACCAGGGAGGCTATAGAGCCAACATCTGGTGCTCAATGTATAATAGTGTGAAAATAGTTACAGTATGTGTGGTGGTGGACTTGTTATGTCCATTAAAGAAGGCAGCACACAGTAGAAGAAATCCCACTTCTGGCAGTGAATAACATTCATTCTGAACCTGGTTAACTACATAGGCACACTGTTTGACCTAGCCTGTGCCAGTGGCCAGCCAAAGCCTACAGCTCTCTAATTAGAGCCTGTTATCGGGCAGCCAAGAGCAAAGTTTGTAACAGTTTGTTAGCAAGTTACCAGTTGTTGTTTTGCAGTCTGAGTCCACAGTAAATCTAGAGTAACAGTCCAGCAGGGAAGACAAGGGTCAAGGTCTCCAGGAACATCAGCAAGTGATCCAAATGTGAGACATGCTGGTTCCACTGATAATACCAGTTTTCTGCAACAGCTTCTTCCCATCCATTCCCTTGTTTATATAGGCGAACAGCCTCTCCCAGCTGTTTGCTTAATTGATGCATCCTCACTATATAAACGCTCTTGGGCTTTCCTTTTTTCATCTACACTGGCTGCTGTAAGTATTGTCCCTTTCATGTCTCTACATTGTGGCTGTTGGGAAGGGTCCTGTTTGGGTGCCGGGATGGAGGCATGACATGAGCAGTGCTATGGCCTGTATCCAATTATGTCATTGTACTAGCACAAGGCTCCCTGCACCAGCAGTTGCACATATTCAGTGTTAGGGCAAAAGTACTAGCCAGTACAATATTTATTCCACGAGCAGTTGTACAAAATGTTTGCATAATCAATGTAAGAGGTTACACAAGAGCTTGTCAAACCAGCTGTGTAACTTCCTGTGTAACCTCTCTTTCAGCTAGTCATGCAATTGGTTGCACGACCTCTTGCGTGAGTGATGAGTTGTGCAACTCCTTTGCACAACTGCTTAGACAAAGATGTGATCTAGCACAACCAGAATTATGGAGATTTTGATTCTACTCACATTAAATTGGATTAATGACATTATTCCTCAGGGACAGATTAAGAATTTTGTTTACTTGCTTCTAATTTATTTATTTTTGTAAGTTATATGGTCAAACAGCATCCTGCCCTGATCCAGCTCATGTCTTTGCATTTAAATCTTTAACTTAAACATTTGCATTAAGAGAGAGGCAAGATGGAGAGAGGGACAGGTGGACAGACAGAGCACACACTTCACATGTACCACCTGCAAAATAAAACTGTTCACATTATCTCCCATCTCCATAAATTGCTATTAACCTATTCACAACAAACAATTAGTACTAATATGTGGCTGCAAGAGTTATGGCGACTCAATTAATTTCATAGGCAAGAAATACTTAAGAGGTGATTCGCCATTGGTGTTCCCTGGTGGTCCTTCTTCCAGGTACTAACCAAACCTGACTCTGTTTAGCTTATATAAGCTATATAATTAATATTAATGATAATATCTTTGGCTTAAGATCTTTTTTAAACTAATTGTTTTAAAAAAAACATTGAAATCTGATTTAAATGTTAAAAACCATCCATTTAAATTTTAAGAATATTTAAAAGCCACTTGATTTTTTTTTTTAAATCAACTGGGATTGGAAATGGTTGAGTTTTTATGAATCCTACCTGTATTTTTTTCCCACCCTTGCTTTGTATCAGGTGACAAAACTTTGTCCACCAACCTGTTGGCTGGTGTAATGTTGCAGTGTCAGTGATAATGCTGGTGCAGATGCTGGTACAGTGGAGGGGTAAAATGGATAAAGGTGCAGCAGTGACAGGATTGACAGTATGAGAAGTAATGCTTGTAACAATTAGAAAGCTGCCTTGCCAGGTTCCAAGGTGCTTAAGAGCTAGCATTTTTCTAATGTACACAAATACACACTTTCTAGCCACTTGGATTGTGCAGTCCTGTCAAAACTGTATTTTCAACAGACTGTTGAGGCCAGTGAAACTTCTTTCCATTCTTAATTGGGATAGTGAAGGTAATGAATGATCATACTTGACGGACTTTTCATTTATAAGCCAGCTCAAAATGAAAGTGAATCATAATGCACATCTCCTATATAGTTCTAGGTCTTTGTTCCTCCAGGTACACACTTTATTTATTGCAAGATAGAAAATGTGCCATGAAACAACAGAAAATTGGGGGTTTAGTTATTTAATTTATGATTGACATTCTGTCTTATGCACTAGACAACTTAACAGTGGGGGCACAATTTGTTGTTGTGCTTCAGAGAGAAAAATGTCTTAGACTAACCCTATATGAAAAAGCTAAGTGAAGATTCTGCTGAAATATAAAGCATTTATAACCCCAGAGGAGAGTTAATGCTGTGCACAGATCAGTAAAATCACTTCAGCAGTTGGGATTGCTGTTTGCTGTTTAAGAAACACTTCAAATTCACTGGTTGACCATACAGGACACCTATACACAGAGCACTAGATTCCCAGTTTCAGCCCCAACAGTTCCATGCACATCACGCTTTGTTACTGTATGTATAGGAGGGATGTTTGTAGCACCAGTGCTTCATCATGTCCAGAAGATTCCTAGCTGGGTATGTGATTGTCCATAATGCTACAAAGCTGGAACACTTTAAAAAAGATGCTTTGACTAAAAAGAGTGAACTCCTTCATTAAGTTCCATTTACTGTACGGCACAAGTGTAATAGTGCTCTACTTTTCAGGAATAAAGGTATGGAAAAAGTCATTCTGTGTAGCCAACGAATGTTATTCCGTATCCAGAGATTTATTTGGACAGACATCAGGGGAAACCATGTAGGAAGGGTAATTCAGATTGGAGCTGAATCTTCTTCAGCAACACCTGTATTTCTGGCCGACTGATGATTCAGTAGACTGTTGTACTGAAGCACTTTTGAAACAAGCAATTAAATGGACACATGCTCTGGTCATATATGCAAAAGGTACCAATGGCTTTGAGAACAAATAACCTTATCTGCCCTGTGTTAAAAATATTACTATAGTTCTTACATGGAATGAGCAAATCAACAAAATAAATGCTGCAAAATGCAAATTACTGGTTATACAATTTGACCTTAAGAATATATGATTGGGCATTTAAGCCTTACTAAGAATTTTCCTTCCCTTAACCTGAAATGATGCCCCAGGGATTTCACCAGGGATGATGTTCTATTTTAACAGTATTTTGTAAATGTCATATTTTGGCTTTCATTTTTAAATATGTTAAATATTATGTTCCACACTACGCCTACAGCATAATATACACATATGTGTAAATAAATTTATGCAAGACAGAGTAAACGCATTTTCTGTTTCACTGACATTCCTGGAGTAACCTTTATCTCACACCCTCAGAAATCTTTAAAGTCAGAAATGACTGTATAAGTGATCTGATTATTTGCTGATAAAAATGCATCTGCCAAAATGAGTAAATTATTTACCAGCTCCTTTATACTACTTTGTGTGGTACATCTTTTTTTTTTAAATCTTTGTGGTAGAGAGGCCTTATGACTCATGCATCCATTAAAACAACCCACAGACAATACATCTGCATGATGCCTAACTTAAATGTAAAATATTGCCTACTTTGAATCAGTTCAAAACACTTTGATTTCAAGTTTATGAAAACATCTACAACTCAATTTGTGTTTTCCTCTAAGGCCAAGCTACCACCATCGCACTAACGATTAATAAAATAAGAATAGCCATGCTGGATCAAACCAAAGGCAATACAGAGTCCAGCATTTCTACAATGGTAACCTAAGCTGAATGGTAACCCAACCTAAGATGTTGTCAGTGTCAGGCGGCAGCTTAAGCAGAAAACGGAGGCAGGAGCTGAGTTTTATAGCTTTTAGTAAGAAAGTAAGAAAGTAAACAAGAGGTTACATCACCCAAAACGAACAGAGGTAGCAAACTCAACAGTTAGGATCGTCCTGGAACAGACAGCACAGAATGCAGATTTCCCGGATGGAAGACGGTTGTTGCCCCGTGCCCAACTCCCCCCAGCGTCTGCCTTAAGTACATAGTCTCTAGCCCAGCTGGGGCTGGTCAAATGTCCGTTGGCCCAGCTCACAGCTGGAGGCCCTCAGACTTCAGACGCTTCTCTTGCAGCCGCTTCGATCTGCACCCCGCCTCCTTCTCCAGCCGCCTCTGGAGGAACATGGGGGGAGGGTCTGCAGCAAACTCCGGGCTGGAGTCAGGAACAGCCGCTTCTGTCGAGCCCGAAGCACTGGTCTCATCTGCTGCAGGTACTGGCTCGGGGACCGCTGTGGGGTCGCTGGCAGACCCCTCCCTTGTCCCTGCAGGAGCCCCCTCTGCCTCCCAGGGATCCACCCCTGGCTGGGGTTCCCAGTCTAACTCAGAGTCCCCGTCTGAGTCGGCAGCCTGCTCAGCCTGGCTCATGACAGATGTAGTGATTTGAGCAAAGGACTATAACTCTGGAGATCAGGTTCAATTCCCTGCTCAGCCATAGAAATGCAATGACCTTGGGTGCCTCACACATGCTCAGTGCCAGAAAATCCTGTGATAGGTTCACCTTAGGATCACCATAAGATGGAAATGACTTGAAGGCACACAAGTAGAACATGAGTACACTGGCATCTTCTGTCTCACGCTTCCCATGCTTATACACTCCCAGCATGGTAACTAGAACTGTTCATAGTCTTCCAACTGCAATTTTTCCATAGATTCACAAAAAGGCAATATGATATTGGCAACTTTATGATAGATTCCTGTCCTAACGAATCCAAAATAGAATTTGCTTTTTTTTTTCTTCAATCAGCCGCATACCATCTCTTTTACTCATAGTGACACTGGTTGTATTAATCTGACTGAGTTTCCCATCATGCTCAACTATTTGTGTTTTATCTGCATAGTGAATGGACATTGGTAAAAAACTTCATGTGATTTTTTTTATGATTGCCACTATCTCATGTGTACTCCAGCAGATCTAAGAAAAAATATAATTTGTTCTTCACCTGACAGAGAAAGTTTGGTCAAGTGTTTACTGAATCATAATTTCTGTAAACTTTGCCTGCTGAGGCATGGGCAAACCTTTTCCTTGTCAGAGAATTTATTTAAACTTGACTTTCCCCAACACTTTATATTTTTAGGATCTGCTTTATGATATTATCTTGGGCTTTAGGAGCCAGAGTGGTATAGTGATTTCAGTGTTGGACTAGAAAATAGAGAGAGCAGGGTCCAAATCCCTGCTCAGCCATGGAAAACCACTGGGTGACTGTGGGCAAGTTGTACTCTCCTCAGCTTTAGAGGAAGGCAAGGGCAAATCCTCTCTAAATAAATTCTGCCAAGAAAACCCCATTAAAGGTTTACCTTGAGGTTGTCATAAGTCAGAAATGACTTGAAGTCACACAACAACAGTCTTGGGTTATCATAGCATGTATTGCTTAGACCATTGGTTCCAAGTCTGCTGTCTTCCTTTCTCTTTGTTTCCCTCCCTCCCTCTTTCTTTCTTTCCTTTTAGTATTTATAAAGTTTTCAAACATATATAAACCCCTCCAAAAAGGACAGCTGAGTTTCAAAGTATAAAAGATAAATTCATTTAAGATAATGACAGTATCAATAAAACCACAGATAAGTCTTGGAAGAGTTGCTTAAATAATTATGTCTTTAACAGCCACCCAAAAGAGAGGTATCAGCCAACAGTTAGCCAGTGCAGATCCTTCAGTAAAGGTTTTTGACAAGCTAAAAAAGGCAGCCCCTCGCAACAGCCTGCTTACTGCAGTTTACACTAGCTACTTATTCTGGATCATTTCTATGGACAATTCCATAAAGATAAAATTGTAATAACGAAACTTGGACGTTACTAGCACATGTACCACCCTGGCCAAGATAGTCCTATCTAGGAAGTGTTGCATCTGGAGAAGCAACCAAAGCTGGTACAAGGCATTCCAAGCCATCATGTTTATATGTCAGATTCTATCATCAAGATGGATCCAGGAGCATCTACAAACTACAAACCTGATCTTTCAGAGAGAGTTACTCATTCAGAACAAGTTATAATCATCTGCCAGACCTGGGAACCACTCTCACACACATCATGTCCTTCTTGTTTTGTTTTGTTTTTTGTCCCCGCCCCACAATTTAACATTTCATTAAAGTTCCCCCATATTGCCTCTGGGTTATTTAGAAGTTTTTGGAAGCAACAACAGCCTCCTAATCATTTATTTTCATTTAAAATTTTACCGGCACTTGGTGTGGCCTAACCCCACTTAGATCACGCACCACTGTTGCATTGTATTTTCCCAGTGCTTCTGCTGAAAAAAACAACTTGAAAAGAAAATAACATAATACTGGTGCCATTCTACAAGTGTGGACATTCTTAGTGTTACTGTTCCGAATTTTCCAAGACTTGTGATTTTGACCTGTGTGGTGACATATCAGTCAGTTGTACATTTTGTAGATCATTTCTTCCCTCTCCTTGCCCTGTTTGTGTCAGCACCTCCTGGCCTGCTATTCAAGAGGGTAGGAGTACAGAAACGATTCTTCTTTGTCTGTCTTCCCCCCACCCGTGCCTATCCTTAGGGCACTCCTTGGGAGCAGCTTGCTTCCTGACTCCAAAACACATCAAGGCTCTTTGTGCAGTTACAAATTGGGTGTTCCAAAAACTAGCTGGGAAAAAGAAATCTTTAGCTACTAAGATTAACTGTATCTCACACTTCCCTGATCAAGTGGTCATATATCTCCATAGTGTAGATAGAAGGTAGCAGAATATTCACAGTTTTAAAAAACACCTTTTCTGTCAAAGTGTGGAAAGTCAGTATTTGTAGCTTTCAGCAGAAGACAATGCTTGTCTGAAGCACCCTTAATACTGAGTTTGTAAGTCACCAAAAGTCTGGAAGAAAGATATTCAGGAAATAAATCAATTTTACTCCTGATTGTAGCTGAATCAGAAGAACCAAAAACTGTTTCAAGTCAAAGATGAGGTAGTAACAACTATTACAACTTGCCACCTGTAAAACATACAATTAATATACTGTCATGTGAGTAAAAATTTACCCAGAGCAGTTATAAAGATGGAAAATGTATGAGGCCATGCAAGCAATCTTTGAAACTGTGCTTGTTTGTTAAAAAGCAATTAATTATTTTGATCACATAATTACTTTTTTAAAATTTAGACTATATTTTATTTTCAAAGCATGATCTGTGTGAAGATAAACAGATGTTATTGCCTAGGCTCAAAAACAGAGTAGGATGAGAGAGAAAAAAGTCCATGGCAAGTCTTAGAAGAATGAGAACCTACAGTTAAGAAATAAGATGACACAAGTGGTTTATCTTTCTTTGGGGCACAAATGCATCGATGTAATTTATAAGTAGGAAGAAACAAGAAAAAAATCACTTCAAAATAAGCACCATATTAACGGAGCTGTAAGTTTACACTTCCCTTACTTAGAGAGTGATAATTAAGAGAAAACATCTGAAACACCTACTTCAAAAGGAGGAGACATTTAATACAGTGTAGAACAACAAAACTGTGTGAGAATGGCAGCTCCATGTAAAATCATAATTACTATGTACAACTTTTCCCTAAGGAATTTTCCCAACTGAACTAATTGCATTCTTCGAGTTCTTTTTATTAAGCAGTATTATAGATAACTGTAACATGTAATTTGATAAATAAACAAAAAACTTCTTTTTAAACTTACAAATTTTACATTTCCCTAACAAAAGTCTGTGGTCTGCCGGGAAAACAAGGGCATTCATATATAGAGGGGAAAACTTAAAAGTGTTTCACCAAATTATCTTTAATCTGAACAGCTGTTCATTTTGCAAACAACATGAAACTTTTAAAATTCCTAACTCCAAAGAACTCACAGAAAGAACACCAGTTTTGATCAGGGCTGATGGAGTATCATTGTCATTAGAAATACAGCATCTGACACAGTAAATCTAAATTTAAAAGGGAAGGAGGGAAGAGAGAATTTTAGGTGGAAAGTTGCGCAAATTAATCCTGAAAAGGAAATTATTCAGGAAAGGAACTTTCCAATTTTAACATTTATAGTATAATTTCTACCCATCAAACATATATAGGGGAAAAAATGCAGGACCAACTCAAAATTATTTCATATGTAAGAATTCCAGTCTGTGAAAAATGAAATAATAAATAATGTGGGCAGAACAATAATACAATCATAGTGAAAGATGGATTTTGCTAGTCCTTGAATACAACGAAATCCTATACTTTCTTATTATTTACTTGGAAATACATACCACCACTGTACACATACAGGAAAAGCATTAAGCTACACAGGAAGATGTGTTCAGCATATAACACAAATAGCATGAAACTTCTGTCTGGATACCAGAAGTCTGATCCAAAGAGGGCATCAGTGACAAAGGAAGCCACAGAGACAATAACAGAGTCCAGTCACACAACCCAGTATTGGATTAGCAAAGAGCCCTGTTGCTTCCTCTGACATGATCCAGCATAGGAATGAAGCTGGCCAACAAGAGAAAATAGTCATGTCAGAGAATGCAACAGTGTTTACGTGCTGTGAAGAAGCAACCCTGCGGTCACCTTTTAAGGTAAATATCGACCTCCCTAAATCTCAGAATGAGTTGAGTATGAATAATATATTATTAACAATTGTTTTAAACATCCTTTCTAAGTAACAATGAATGAGAATGGAGGGAATCAGGAGCCAATGTTAACAGAACACATTACCGTGTTATCAATACCAAGTTCTGAAGCTGCAATACTTCACTATTTTACCTCTTTCTCTCCAACTCTGAAAAGTATTTTGAACAAGAAAGGAACTTCTATTGGAATATAGCTGGCATTGCTACCACAACAATATTTTGCTACTAATATTAAAGTGTCTCCTCTTAACTTTCTCCATGACTGTTTTTCCCTGTACTGGGGCCAACCACAAAAGGACAAAAATCACATCAGAGCGTTCAGACAAACAAAAGGGTCATGTCAGCTCAAAGCCCGGGATTTCATCTCAGATTCAAGAGGATTGTTCTACTTCATTTCCCAAACTGTTGGCTGTCTTTCTTAATGATAAGTATGGGGAATAAATATATAATTCTATGTACTGGATTAATCATTTTTTGTATTTTAGCACTGCCTTGCAGGGCTACACACCATCGAACAGCACAGAAATAAGAACATGGTCAAATATAAAACATCACCACCACAGCAGCAAGCACAGAGAATAGTTGCCAATCCTGCTTTGCCCACACAACCTGATCACAACTTTCATTTGACACAGTTTTAAACAGAAATATCTTCACTGCTTTCATAAGCAGCTGCCCACAGTGTGAGCTTAACATCAAGAAAGCCCTAGCACTTTTACATGATTATAGAATAAATCACAGTGATGGGATTTCAACCAATAATCCCAATGTAGATCCTTACAGACAGGAATGTATGGTTGAATGTCACCTGTCAAATAGTCAGGTCCCAAGCTAATGCCATTTTTTGAGGAACTGAGTGAAACAAGTACTCATTCCTTTTAGAAAATGACAAATACAAGACAAGTGGGTGTGGAGATTTTAACAAAAAAAACACACATACACGTAAAGGACTGTAAAAATCCTGCTGCCAACCAATAGCAGGAAATGGGTCAACTGTACAATATATGCTTTCAAAACTAGTCACAGAGATGTTGGCCTGGGCAAGATATGTGAAAAGTTATTACAAGTATAGAAAAGGGGAACTCTTTGATGTCTTCCCATAAGTTGTCCTCTCAATATCACTTTCAAGAGTTGAGAAAAAGTCGCAGCAGCTGCAATGTGTTTCCTTTTCTCTTTTAAATCTGTTTGCAGGGCACAGGACAATGGTCTACGCATTGTTGAAGAAAGCTCCAGACAATTGCAGTTACCATCTCTGTGGCCCCCAAACACTTCTGTGATGGAGAGTCTGGAGGAGTGGCTATCCTGGGTGGCAGAGAAGCCCCAGCAACAGGTTGCCAGGCAATCAGCGTAGCTGCTTCAGAGAGAAACCCAGCCCATTAATGTGAAGGAGAGGTTGGTGGCCTGAGAGGGAAAAGTATATATAGAAGGCACACTGAATTGGTTTTGTCAGACTTCAGGGAGGAAGGGCTAAGAGTCAGTCCTTCAGCCAGAGGGGTTCTCAGTCAACTGAGGAGGGTTAAGTGAGAGGGTGTGTTTTCTCATAGAAAACCTAGAAAGAGGCAGAAGAAAAATCAACCCATTTTTGAATCTGGTCAGAAAGTGTGATCTAAATCTGGGAATTGAGCCTTTGGGCAAAAGAGTAGCCCAAAGGCTGTGTATGGGGCACCTGTGCCTTTATACTGATGTAAAGATATCAGAAAACTGACTAAATGCATTCTGAAGATCTGTTGAGCTTGGATATACATATGAAAACTATTTTTTTCTTTCTGGTTATTCTAATAAAGATCATAGTGAAGTTTAATAAGTGTTGATTCAGTTGAATGATTTTCAGTAATATAACCAGACAGAACCATGCTACCCTAGATCATTAAGGGGGTTCTAAATAACAACTGAAAAGCTTTACCCTTTTTACATAAAGGTGGTGTCTTAAAGAGGAAGGCAGAGTTGAATGAGGTGACAGGACACTTCAGCAGACTGGGGAAAGCTGCCATACCAGTCCGTGTGGTGAGAGAGTAGGCCTAGTCACAACTTCACTCTAGGAAATGGATAGCAGGTATGACTGTCTAGAACAGGGGTGGATAGTGCATCCTTCTGCTCCCCTCAAACTTTATTGAACTGAAACTCTTGATGGTCCTCACTATTGGCTGATTAAAACTACTAGGAAGTGCAGTTCAACAACATCCAGATAGTCACACAATTTCCACTTTTATCTGAGAGCTTTACTCCATAGCAGACTGCACACCCACCCTGCAAAGTGTTTATAAAAAGAAAAGAAAGATGAGATGTTTATGGGCCCTTGAACATGCCTCCAGTGGTCTGGCCCAGCAGTGCCTATGCAAACACCCCATACTCATTAGGATGGCCAAGCAAGCAAAAGCCATTCAGAATGTTGCCCATTTAGTGTCATTTTTTCTTCCTGCTGAACAGATAGTAGTAGGGGGCTGATCCTCCAAATTAGTCATGATTTCTCTTAGACAGTCCCACAACTTGAAAAAAACAGAGAAATCACTGAAACAGCTTCTCATATTTTCCTTGTCTTTCCTAAAAGCACTGGAGTGCATTTGAAGAGACCTGGTGAAATCATTCCCAGATTGAAAGCTACAACATAGTGGCCATTTCTGCACTAGCATGTTGTAGTGCTGTTATTCCATTCAACAACCTGTGGAGTCGTGGGGTTTGTAGTTTATGGAGGGGCCTCAAAGGCCCCTCCCTAAGCTGCAAACCCCAGGATTCCATAGGATGTTGAAAGTAGAATAATAGCACTATAACAGGCTAGTGTGGAAATGGCCAGTGTTTTCCATGCCTAGAGATCTTGTGCAAAATTAAAAATGGATCATGTTAAGACAAAAATTTCTCTGAAGTGGGTCCTCAGGACTTTCTGCCTTAGACTCAGATTGCCTTATTTTCAGAAACAAAATGAATTACTCCTGAAGTATATTCATTCACCTCAGATCTGAGGTGCTTCTTCTGAGATGTTTGCACAGTCAGATTTCACACTTAAGTTGTCTTTCATTAATTTACAAATATAATGTAATTGTGCCTTTGTTATTGGGGAATGTAATTAAAAACAAGTAACTAATTGTTTGTAACAAATTGCTTGCAAGTTCTATTATTACCAAAAAAACCCATTGTCTATACACACAGCGTCAGCTGCTTCACCTGGGTCTTACTCTGTGCTCAAGGACTCTGCTGAGGTTAGTGAAGAACATGGATGTCAGTTTTTTAATGGAAATGAGGCTGTGCACAGCAAGGATCAGAAAGATCCTCCATCATCTTAAGGCTATGCTTTAGAATTTTGTTTTGTCCTAACATTTTCTCTCTTCCCTTTGCAGCACCTCAAATAATAACTTCTATTTTCCACAGGAAAAAAAAACACCGCAGAACTAAAGAATGTTCAGCTTGATAACTAAAATCCTCTAAAGAGAGTGTATTACAAAACAAAAGACAATAAAATTATCCCTTTTGCCAAGACACTGCTTTCCTGATTGCTTTTCTATTTTCATGAGGAGACGCTATTTCAGTGAAAATAAGGTCCAATGTATGCTGGCCCAAATCCACTCAACTTAACATACAGTATCTTCTTTTCTCTAAACTTAATGCCCATACAGCCTGAATAGAATCATCAGCATGGCATATATAGGTACAATTGATGGAAGAATCAGTGACAGCGATTAATCCTTACATTTGTAGCCATCTTTTGCAAAGCTATTAGAACTTTCTTGATAACACACATTTTTTATAATTATAAATCTTAAAACAGTGCATTTAGGATAAAATAATGGATTTGTCTGATTACGCACTTCTAACATCATTAAACCTTACTGGATAATTCTGATAAATGAGGGCAAAGTTGCCATGATACATTATAGCTACTAGAGATGTGCAATCTTTGCTAAGAAAGTTCATCTAATACATACTCCTTCCTTTTCCTTGAAATTCCTCAGAAATCTCATCTCTAATAGAATCACCCTGATTTTTTTCTCTTTGCAAAATTTAGCAGAAATTCAGTAGAAGCTACATAAATTTCTACTGAAAGGAGAACAGTTTGTTTTGTATTAGATAACTATGACTTTCTAGCAAGAAAAACCATTTCTCCTTGAAGTTTGCACTGCCAAACCTCACTGATCTTATTTCTATTTTATAATATTAGATGACAGGCACAAACCTCTTTAAGAAGAAAAGAAATGCTTCTAAATAAAAAAAAAAGTATACATCATCCATTTTGAAGTGATACTGAGAAATGGCAATACTTAACAATGAAAACATATTTAAAACTGCTATTCAGTGCTACTTTCATCAGGGTTTGTTTCTTCTTCTTCTTCTTCTTTTTAATGAAACAGCAGAAAGAAAATTTAGACTGAAAGGATCTTTGTTACCATAGATACTGGGCAGGTGTGCCATTTTCATCTATAAAGGTAAATTTGATAAGAGGTTTCACTTTGCAAAGGCACCTGAATAACACAGAGAAGATGTACAGAAAACACAGAAGAGGCTGAGCTGATTCACATTTCCTATGTATCTTGCAAATTAGCTGTTATCAAGTCTTTGAAATTTCAATTAAAACAAGGAAAGAGCAGGTTTTTAGAATTTACTGGGCCATGATCTCTCCAATCTGTTCACCCGTCATTCACCTAATTTTTGCATAGATATTAATTCTAAATGCTCTTGCAATGGGTTACATTTCTAACATCTGAAAGTTTTTTTTTTTCAGAATCCTGACTTCAATGTACAGAAGTTGAGAAATATTAATTTCCCCATGGAGATAAGTGTGAAAAAATATTGGCTGGGGAAGCAAAGAGGATGGCAGAGCTGGATATATCCCAGTCAGTAAACCAGCTGTACAGCAAAAAGAAAGTGTTTAAAATGCACTTCAGGAAAATCTAATGTATATTAATGATGCATTCTATGAAACCAGCAGGATGTCAAACTTTACTATATCAGCAAAATTGCATCACAGTATTGTGAACTTTTAAGAAAAGAATGAAGACAATAATGTCACTTTAAGAATAGCAATTTTCTCCACTTCAATGGTATTCATCCTGCTACTCATCAGAGGACAACTAAAATAATGTTTAAAATGGATACAGCTATTCATTCAGTAAAAGACTGCTACACTCTCCCTCTAGGTAACAAATACACACTGCTCACTCAGCCAAAACATGTATTGAAATGCATCTAATTTGAATCACCAATGTTCATAATCATTAGGAGTCTATACATATAGAAGCAATCATAGCATCTATTTTCTATTTTCTGAAACACAGAGGACAATAGAAAAACTAGGCTCTCTACTGGGGGCCAAGTAAAGTTGGTCAGGCTTCCTAATCAATATTTGAGAGGGTTACCCATCGCCCACTGAAAGAACAACAGCAACTAATAGTCTAGGTAGATATGCCAAGATAATCACCTAATGTGGAACAAATCTGCTGAATATTTAGATCAGCTCCAAAATCACCATGTATATGAGCACCTGCTGGGGATGTTTAGAAGTTGGCATGCCTCCCCCCACCACAGCATTCTCTTCTGAGGGCTAATATTTGCCTCACAGAGAACACTGATGAAATTGGTGCCAGCCTAAAACATTCATCTTTCTCTACCATATAATATCCTTTAAGACTACATTACATGGGCCTAAGCCAAATCAGACTACATGAAGCAGTAGAATTACTATGACAGTTCATAGTAGTTTCTTTCACTGTAAGGAATTATGCAGTACCTGGCTAGCATTCATATCACAAGTGCTACACGTTTTTGTAGTCATGTTACTTCTACCTGTAGTTAAATTCAGGGAGGGCTATACAATGGCTGTTCCTTTCAAATCATAGGATTCATGAAAACTAAAGAGCAGAATATATAATGCTGGGAAAGGGAAAGCTTCCCTCTTAAATGACATTTTAGTTTGAACTGCCAAAGTATCTTGGCATTTGAGGCTGGTCTATGTATGCTGGCCATAGGCCACTATTGTATGGCAGGGGGATGCAGGAGAGAGACTGTGAAACAACAGCCTAAGCAATGTAGCCACTTTCACTTCTAATGTTGCGGGAAAAGCAGGACATCATCATCATCATCGCCATCATCTGCTATTGTCTGAGTGTCAGCAAGACACACACATTTCATTGAGATGCCTTTGATTCGTTTGGCAAAAACCACCAAGCATTATTTTTTCACAGGCTCTTCTTACAGTACATTTAATTAAGTTGTTTCCAACTTATGGCAACTCTATCATGGGGTTTTCTTGTCCAGATTTGTTCAGAGGGGGGGTTGCCTTTGCCTTAACCATAAAGAATATCCCCCAAACCCAATGAAACCATTTTTCATCCCAGTAAATATAAGTTATTGGAATAAAATGTTTAAAGGAAAAATTGACTCAGGAAATAGATTTGAGTGCCCATATAGGGGGCTTTTCCCCTGAAAAATAAACAAACCAAAAAAATGGTACAAATATTATAGCCATTGCCATGCATTTTCTCTCAGACATTGTTAATTTACTTGGGCTTTCAAAAAAACTAAAAAACTAAAATAATAAATTAATTAATTAAAAATTTTAAAACCCTTAAGACTAAAAACATTCCATTTGAATAAAACATGCCTTGTCTTAAGTATTATGTCAACTTCTTAGGTTCTGTACAGTTTTGCATTGCCTGTAAAAACCTGGTTACAGTATGTCCAACACAATTCTCTACCATATTTTTCCTTATCAAACGCTAATCGAACGAGTTGGCCAACACATGAGTCTGTCTTATATTGAATAAGCCTGCATAGTGACTCTTTCAGGCAATGGCTTTTAGGTCTTTGGGCACAGATTTTTCTTAAGTTGCTAACTTGGTTCCTTTAAGGTAGATATGTCAAGAAATGAATTTGTCAATTTCTTTATAGAACCTGGTGCTCTGCCACTGAACTGAGGCCTTGTCCTTGAGTCTGATCCTAGCATGCGGGAGGAAGCATTAAACAGAAAACATTTCCAAATTTTGTTACATCTTCCTGTAGGAATTCAAGCAAATAATGTTCAAACTCATATACCTGACAGTTAATTTTCTTTCCATTTTTAAAAACAGTGTGTCTTGCTCTAGCATTAGCATTACTGAAAGATAATCTCCATAACCACTAAGAGAGTGAACTTTGTTACTGCTGGTTATTATCAGGATAATCAAATCATAAAGTCCAACTAGTCACCAAAACAGAACTCCCTTGCTAACTCTAAAATACTATAAATGCAATTTATTCAGTAAACTACAGTACATTAAATTTTTATATTAAGTAAATTATAAGGAAGAATGCACTTTGCAGAATTAAAAAGTGCTCTGCTAACTTACCTTTTATTCCTCTGGAAAATGTTCCAGAGTTGTCTAGTACAATCACATAATTTTCTATACGAGCAGGCTATAGATAGAAGAGAATTCTTAACAGCTCAGCAAATAATTTTCAGTAACACTTCAGACGGCTTTTGTGATTTTTTTCCCCCCACAAGGTGAAGCTCTCTGACCACAAACACAACTTCTCCAGGCCACAAAACCTAGCTTTCCGAACTATTTCCATATAGTAGTGTTACCAGACCATACACCCTCACATCTTGATGTGGTCTAATTCGCAAAATATATTAATTGGCAGATGTGTTGGCATAAAATATAAACTATACTTATGGTTGGCAAGGCCATGTGGAAAGGGACACTGGCTGGGAACAGGTCAGAGACGACCCCAGCCTGGCCAAGTCAAAAGTTCTCTGAAATTCGCCAAGAAAGCCTGACTTAATGGCTCTGAGTTAATCCTATCAACTGCCGACATCAGAAAACAATAAGGTGCCCAGGACCCCTACTGTGTGCATATCCTACTGCAGCTAGCCCAGAAACCGCCTCTCAACCAAGACATTGAAACCAGTCAGTTCATTCCAGACCCCACTGTCTGTGTTGCAACTCCCATTGTTCACTAGGCTGGGAGAGCAATGAACTCATACCCCTTCAGGAAGGAAAAGAAAGTATATAAACCCTTGGTTTTGAGAAGTCAGTTACAGTCAGATGAAATGCAAGACTCCACTGTGTCGCTCCTGATCTGTCTGCCCTTAGACAGAAGTCTAAGTCACATTTCAAGCTCTTCACTACTCTTCTAGAATGGTAATTATATAACCCCAAAAATCCTCAGCCTCTCTATTCATAATCTTTTTTCCTCCGTTTCTCCTTCAGTTAGCTCTTGTGTGAATGTTTGACTGCATGTATCTTGTGTGCATGTAGGAGTGAATTCCTCCAATAAAAACACATTTTCCGCTTACCTTTTAATCATTGGCTGGCTTTTGGTTGGTCTGACCCCTTAAAAATTGGGCTGAAGGTCTCGCTGGGTTACCCTGCCCCTCGTTCTGCTATAGCCAGTGCTCTGCTAATTTCCCCAGTCTCAGCATTTTTGGAGCAAATCAAGGTGTCCCACAAAGGACTCTCAGAAGTCAGGGTAACAGTAGAACTAGGGCAGTATAATGATTAGTGTGTTGAACTGATTCCCATGGAAGCCCAGGTGCAAACATTTCTGCAGTCCAGAAGAATTATACCCTGACTAGGGCTATGGACACAATAACTCCAAAACATCCTCTCTGAGCCATTACTAATCAGGATCCTTGGTATACAAAAGACTGCAGGGAGCTGAAACAAGAAGGAAGATGACTGGATAGCAGATGGCAAAAACTCCACTTATATCTGACAAGACATGATATAGAAAACATCTCTGTTTGTATTAGGTGGCAAAATGTACAGTGAAGAAAGCCACCTTCTCTTCACATTTTATGTCTGCAAATTCACATCCAGCAAGACTATTCAGGGCGGTGAGAGGTCTAAGTCATTTATTTTCCCCTCAAATCCAATTCTAGAGCAGTGCACTGTGATGCTTTTAATGAACACATCACAGATAAAATTCCACAGATAAGAGTCAACTTAGACTCTGCAATTATAGCAGAAGATGACAGTGGAGTGTCGAACAACTACATGAGTGAGGATTACACTGTGTCAGTTTCAGCTGAATATTACTGTTATGGATAACCTGCTAGACTAAGGAAGACAACTTGTTCTCTTGAACTCTGCCCTTCTTGGTTGGTCATCCAGGGGGGAGATAAAATTAGATCTCAATTACAATATATTATTAATGTATCTCACAGGAAGGGAAGTTTTCCATCTTGTTTAAAAGAAAGAGTGATATGACCACTTTTTAAAAAGTCCTCCCTGGACCCCTCAGTTTTAACAACTATAGACCAGTACCAAATTTACCTTTTCTGGGCAAGACTACAGAGATGGCAATTGCCTTCCAATTCCAGGCAGCCTTGGGCCCCTTTCTGCACGAGGCGAGTGAATCACTCCATGCTGTTACTTACTGGTTCTTCTTGGGTCTGAAGTAATGCAGACTTTCCCTTGAGCCCTTCCGCAGGACTCCTCCATTAGTTCAGGGCGAACCGGAGCTGTCCAAGGTCTTTAGATCTGCACTGCTCCGGCTGAAAATGGCGGCTTCGTGGGTGTGGACCAACCACTGATGCTGGCCACACCCACAGCCCGCCCTCTGCTGATCGCAGGCTCACATTGGTGCGAGCCTGCTCATCTGCACAGGTAAGCAGTAATGCAATGGCGCGCTCCAGAAAATTGAAAGACCTGATTTTTCCGGTCTTTACTTAGCGCGCTGGAGGACCACTTGGGGGCAATTTGGATCGGACTAAGGTACGGAACTAAGTTAAATAGTCCAAACCTAGTCTAATCCAAGGTGCGGACAACCTCTGTGCCAGGACGCCTTGGTCCGTTTTAACATCCACGTGCGGAAAGGGCCTTGGATAACATACAGTTTTTAGATCCATTTCAAATCAACTGCAGAGTTGGATACTTCTTTGCTAACCTTAAAGGAAGATCTTCACCTGAGCACTAGTATGGGTGACTATGTCCTTTTTGGTGCTTTTGGATTTCTCAGTGGCATGTGATACAAATCAACAAAGGTATCTTTCTGGAATGCCTGAGGGGTTTGGGAATTGGTAGCACTGCAGTTCTAGTCCTATCTTTCAGGCAGGTTCCAGACAGTGGTGCTTGGAGATACTTGTTCCTAAAAAACAGGAGCTGTTACATAGTATACCACAAGGTGCCACTCATCCCCGATGCTCTTTAATATCTACATGAAACCACTGGGAGTGATCATCCAAAGGCATGGCGCAGGGTGCTATCAGTATTCTCATCACACCCAAATTTATTTCTCTATGTCTCTAATAACATTATTAGCTAAGGAGAATGAATGCCTGGAAGAGAAATCAGTTAGATAAGGAAAAACAAACTGAAACTGATTCCAGACAAGATGGTGGTGTTTACTGTCAAGAATCCTAAACTTGGGTTAGAGGTGTGTCAACCAGTCCTGGACAGGGTTATGCTCCCTCTGAAAGATTACATTCACAGTTTGGGGGTGCTGCTGGATCCATAACTCCAAATAATAGCCCAGATGGATGCAATGATCAGGCGTTCTTATTATCAGCTTTGACTGTTTTGCCAGCTGTTATTTCACTTTGCTACCATGGTGGGATACAGCACACCCTCTTAAAATTATACTTTGTTCCTTATACACCCCTGCCAAATTATTCTCTGGCGCTGCCACTGCAAATAAATGCTCAAAGAACCACAAGATCAAAATATATACACATACAGAAGTGCATCAGAAGCATTTTGTCAGCAACCACACATTTACCTTCATAGGTATGTTTATTTCATAGGTATGGTTTGCTATTATGGAAAACCAAGCATAGTCTGATGTAATGTAACCATTACAAATGTGCTACAAAAGTTCTGAATGTAGTCTCTGAAGAATGCCAAGAAATGCTTTGGTCATATCATTCTATTCTGATTTAATGTTACTAGAATGTTTAGTAAACAAATTTAGAGGGTCAAGCATACTAGCAGCTAGTTTGATACTAGTCAGCAACAGTATTCTTCATTCCTCTTTCCCGGCTGAACAGTCAAGAAGCAGAAATAAAGCAGAAAATAGCTACAAGCTACGCCTCTACATAGTAGATACTCAGAAGTGTGCTAGAGAGCAACTAGGCTTTAGTTACTGAAAAGCTTAAGGAAAAATGAAGTCTCTTCAAGACTAATCAATTGATGTCAGCATAAGTTTTCACGGACTATAGCCAACTTGTTCATGTGAATGGAGTACAGCCTCAATAGACAAACATTTGTACGTGGGGTGTGTGCATGTGTGTAAAATGTAAAAGAAATGGGCCATGGTGACGGGGTGACAAGCAGAACTCTTAAGAGGAGTTATGGTAAAAATTCTTTAATGACCACCACTAAGATCTCTTCTTGTCAATCCATTACTATGCCAGCAAATTTTGCATTCTGTTACATGTCACATACCACCCCCTGATCCTTCGTATCACTGTTTGCTTTCTGCATTCCATCCTACTGAAGAGGTCTGTTGTAGCACACAAAAGCTTATACTGATATAAATTGGTCAGTCTTAAATATACCACAAGACTCCTTTTTTTCCTCTTACGCTGCAACAGGCTAACATTGCTGTTTCTTTTTTAAAAAATTTAGTTCTTCTCTGCACAGAGACAGTGGGTGTTGTGTCAAGCATCATAGAGGCTGGTACTGAGTGTTATTCATATTCCCAAGTCCTTTAAAGGTTTAACTTGAAATATAATCACAATGTCAGTCACAATACCAGCTGTCAAGTTTATGATAGTTCCATTTCTAGATTCAAGTTATGAATCAAGGCATCAAAACCAAGCAAAGGGACATTTTACCATATTTCTGATTCTCAGTAACTTGTCAAAGTGGAGTGAGAAAGTATTATACACATGTCATTTCTTCACTTCAACACCAGCAGTATCATGCAAGTTCTGTCACACATGAAGACAAGCTGGAAAGTACTAGGTAAAAACAGCATGGTCATTTTATACAAGTACTGCTTTTACCATTGTGGTGGTTAGGCCTGCAAAATGACCCACAAAAATCCAAGTGATTCCAACGCCTTTTTCAATTAATGACATAGCTTTTACAATACCTGAAATAGGCTGCTATTGTTTATTCAGCTTTGTTAAGGAAGTATTTTACAGTGTTCCTTGACAAAATCTGGTTTTGACCTACCTAGGAGTTTTTCCAGCAGTATTCTCAAAGATTAACTTGAATCACTATTGAAGAGGAACTGTCTGCCAAGTGTTGGCAAAATAATTCAAATGATGTAACCCAGCCCATTCCTTGGTGAATAACTATTATCTCATTAAGAACCAGTAATAGCAGCTATCATGTGCAAATTTTGATTAGACTTCCCAAGTTGTAAATGTCTATACAGAACTGAACCAATTGTTTGAAATAATTTAAAAATGTAACAAATATTCTCTTGCGCTATGGAAACAAACCATTGCAATGTTTTCACAAGGCTACTTTTATTCCTACTGTATTTTGTATGTATTTGTATATTTTACCTTTTTAAAACAAAACAAGAATGTACTAAAGACAATGCATTACAACTATGTATACATAAAGTTTATGAATTAATTAAATTATGTTATATAAGAACCTTAGGGAAACAGCAGTTTACATTTAAAGTTAATATTATTTTCACACATTCTCCCTCTCTCTACATCTGTATCTGCCTACCTGTCCACATACTGTGGATGTAAACCTTCACTGCATTCCCGAATGCAATAATGACATTTCAAAAATTCTCTACTACATGAGAATGTGAGGATGTCTATGCAATTTCAACAATTACGTGCACAACAAGAATTCTTCTGGAAAAATTGGTTTGTACAAAAAGGCAGGGTTTTTTTCCTATGTAGAAAATATATTTCTACAAAAATCAATATTTTTGCACATAAAACAGTACATGTTGGGCAAAATCTATTGTTTCTTAGGGAAAAATCATTGCCAGAATCCTATATCAGTTACTTAGTTATCTTTGCCTAAGTAATATCTCCCAGCAAACATTAAGAGCCAGCTGCCAGGTCAAAGAAAGAAGTGCATTCAGCTTCTGAATGGAGTACAAGAAGGATAGGTCATGTACTCTAACACCCAGCAGTGAGAGAGCCTGTGATAAGAACTTGCAAGAAGGATCCTGTTTCTGAGTATTGCTGGTGGGAGTGGATGGAAATGTCATCCTAGTTGCACTTCAATTGGAAGCTGAACAGACTCTTCTTCACCTTGTCCAGCAGCTGGTTCTGAAAGTGGGCTAGAGTAGCATTTAGGTAGGTTTCCAGTGAGGCTATGTAGTTTTATTAAAGACAAACCAGTTGTGAATTTATAACTCTATGCAACAAACTCATAACTGCAATAATGAATATCAGCAATTAGTTTTGCTCAAAAAAGTGTACCTTTGTGCAAACAAATTTTCCTAAAAAGAAGTCTCTAACACAAAGAATCTTGTGGCTCTTCTTTTTTTTTTTCCTTTTCTCTTTTTCTATATAAACAAGCATTCTTTACATTCCTAGTAACTACATATCCATACACAAAGTTTAGTTTGAAGAGTTCCATCTGCTGCAGTTAAGATCATTCTGCATATCTATTGTGCATCCATAGATGACAAATAGATAGGTGATAGATAGACAGATAGATAGACAGGATAAGATAAACAGTTACTCAGCAATATCTCATCTTTAGGATCCCCACATCTCCAAACAGAAACAGCAGCAAATCAAACCTTTCCGTGGCATGCAATTCTTATAAAACTGTGATAGATTAAACCCTACTAAATCCGGCTATTCCAGGATCCCTATTTTTGCTCTTGAAATCCTTGTACCTTTTTACATGACTCAGAAGTATTTAGTTTTACTACATTAATCAGTAAATAAAAATAGCATTCTTGAACAATTAATGTCATAAGAAGATTGCTCTTCCTAACATGTTGGTATTCAGGAGGCTGACCTCAGTTACACAGTCACTCAATAATTATCATTTACAGTTCATCACTGGCATAAATCCTCTCTCTTGTGGGAGAGGTACAATTCCATTCATAATTAATCTTGTAAATGCCTTCTAGGCAAGCAGCTATTGCCTTTGATTCAAGAATCCAGAAACAATTTGATCCAACGTTCATTAGACAATTTGTTGACTGCTTCAGGGTGACCCTAGTAAATAAATACAACTATGCCAATATAGACACTGAATCATGTGTACAGTTAGATCTAATGAAACCAATTATTTCTGTGTGAATGTGCAAAACTTTACATTTTGCAGAGAGAAATTAATATTGAATCTCTCTAAAAATCAAGAAAGGATAGCTGAATGGTGGATAACTTCTTAATAGAAGAAGGAATGTTTCTTGTAAGGTAGTATTCCCTTTCTTTTAAATATAATATTAATGCTTAAGAAGACATGCTGGAAATAAACATTTAATCAGGAGTTTTTATAGATCTATCCCACTGGAACATCCTAGAAGCAAATACAGGATTGAAAACCATTTTGTAGCTGGAAATCTATATCTTGCCAAGATTGAGGTGTGTTCCACAAATGAAAAAAAAAAAGTAAAGTCAAAGGCTTTCACGGCCGGAATCCATACGTTGTTGTGGGTTTTCCAGGCTTTGAGGCCGTGTTCTACTAGTATTTTCTCCTTACGTTTCAGATGCCAGCCACAGAAGCAGACAAAATGTCAGGAGAAAATACTAATAGAGCCCAGAAAACGCACAACAACCTATGAAAAAAAAATGTTTGCCCGCATGCATACATTTAAATAAAGCAAACAGATAACTGCATATGAACACACAAACACACTTGGCTCAATGGACAGTTGCACAGCAAAAATGTATATGCGTGCATTTGAAAATTAAGCATGTAAAGTTTTTTGGGGGTGGTATCTTTAGACCAGGGAGGGATAAAGTGCGTCTATGGGGCACATGTTTTAACTGTGGCAGTGACTAGTGGCTAGTTTTAAACTAGTGTGCTTAATCTAACGGTTGGCCCTCAGTCCACTATTATGAGGACACTCTGGCCATTTCCGCACTGGGAATTTAAAATGGTGCAGAGCGACCTCCAACGGAGATCTTCTGCACCGTAGAGTGGACTGGGGTGGACTACTTTCTGTAGATCCACACCTCAGTCTGGTTCTGCGTGACCAGAAGTGGTCGCGCAGCGTGGTTTTTAAAAACCTCCTTTTAGAGGTTTTTAAAAAGCACGGAGCGAGCGAAGCTGTGTAGCTGCATCGCCCGGCTCTGGAGCAGATTTGCAGGCGCACGCAAGTGCGTGCCTGCAGATCTTCCGGGGGCAGGCTTTCGGCTGGCGAGCTTCTCCGGTTTGTGGAGAGCCTCCACCAACTGGAAGCCGCCATTTGGGACGCTGGAGGACTGCGGAGCAGCGAACTTGCGCTGCTCCTCATGGCGACGGACTCAGCCAGCCGGAAAACAAAGCCGGTAAGCTCTGTTTTCGGGCGTTCCCCCCCCACATGCGGAAAGGGCCTCTGTACCCTACTATTACAAACATCAGGAATTGGTGAAGATGATTACAGTGAGGTGAACAAAGGGCAGGATATGAAAGCGATCTAACATTTCTTTAACAATCCATTATGCAAGGGGTGTTACTTTTTCAATGTTTGCCCAGGGAGCCAGCTGCAACAGGAGGAGATGGTCGCCAGCTCTGAGCTGTCCCCAGAAGCCAGGCATTTGAAAAATAGGCTGCCTAGAGCTGACAGCCTTCTCCTTCTGTCACTACCACTCTTTTCCTCATTTTTTTTGCCACTTCCTTTGCATCTGCCATTGACATAAATATGCCAGTGGATGTATAGGATGTTGGCAAATGGAGCTGAAGCAAAAGTCTTTACAGAGAATAAAGGCACACACGAAGTACCCAAGCTTTTAAAAGTTTTTCCAAGCTGGGATTTAAAGCATTGTACATCCAATTCTTAGCCTGGAAATCAGTGCAGCTGTGATATATGTATAAAACACTTAAGAATGTTTGTGCAGGAACAGCAAACACAAACAGTTTGCCTTTATGAGCTTTGACATTCTACAATCATAGCTGACTTTACTGTGAATCCCTGCCAGTTCTTTCATCTTGAATTAGAGACACATATAATTGTTAACTATGAAATTCATTAACTTCTGAAAACTGGAATCCTTTCTAATCCCATGGCAAAAATTTGCAATCATTTTGCCACCTTCTGCAATGAAAAACATGTGTTTTGCAATGCCTGCAAAAATAAGAAAAGGCAATTTATCTTGGAGTTAGTAAACACTCCAAAATTCAAAACTGTACAATTTAAAAAGAACCTCTGCCAAAGTTCTGCAGCATTTTGCAAGAAAAACACATCTTTTAGCACCCCCAAAAGTGAAACAAGTATTTCAAACTAAGGTTCCTAGTAAATCACCTCCAAATCTGACCACCTGATTCACTCCAAACATGTGCCAGAGTTTTTAAATTTGTTTTGCAGTGATTTGCAATGAAAATTCTATGTTTTCCCACATCCTCAAAACTAAGAACAGACACTGGGTTCATATTTAACAAAGCTGATCTATACGTCTGCAACAATTCCAGGCATACCAAGGATTAAAAAACTCAAGAATAGAAGTCCTACTTTAAAAAAAAAAAAACCTACACACAACAATAAACTAGAGTTTTAAATGAAAAACATTATTAGTGCTATTTGTTTAATTTATTGGTTTTACAGATTTTCAAAGATGTATCAAACTCTCTCTGTGTGTGTTTTAAAACAAAGCAGTTCTATAGTGCCTTTACCAATTTAACTCCTACACATTCTATTCTTAGCAATTTCATTTTCATTTTCAAGTCTCATTGTGCTATAAAAAGCAGGCAGTGTTTCCAAGTAAAGCACAGCTCTGCTGAAACAAAGGCAAAATGTGCCATAATACGACACAGTGCATCGATCCACACAATTAAATATCTCTATTATCTTTTATTTATATAAAATCCTATTCATTTGATTTTCTTTCCCAGGTCTGTACTTAGCATCTAAATATTCTAATTGTAATTTGAGCTTTCGTGAGTGAAAAAGCCCCAGTAGACTATTGATGGCTGCTTATCACATCACTAATTCTCATTTGTGTACTTCTAAAACCCCCTTTGAGTATGCATTTAGACACTGCTTTAAAAGAAGAAGGAGAAGAAGAAGAAGAAGAGGAGGAGGAGGAGGAGGAGGAGGAGGAGGAGGAGGCGGCGGTGGAGGAGGAGGAGGAGGTATAATTAGAATTTTCTCCAAATTGGTGTCATGAAAGAACAATCAAATGAAATCATGAACAACTGAAGATGGAGTTGGAGGACCTCTGGTTATTATACAGTTTGATCCAGAAATACAGGCTATTTTTACCAGACATGCTTTCCAGACACATTTATGAACTCTCATATAGTCTGGAAATACACACAGGATGAGAGATTTTTGAACCTCAGCAGTAATGTGTCCAGGCAGATTGGTCCCAGTGACTTAAACTCACAAACAGCTGTTTCTCTAGGTAATTTTACGGAACGCTGACATAGTAACACACACCAAAAATGCCTTTTGGATTAACAAATATCACTGTAGAGTTTCAAATGGGAAATCATCCCTTATAAATGATAAAACAGTCCAACGTATACTAGAAGAATAAACACAAGTCCATCAGTTAGGTTTTGTTCAAAGTGCTGATGATGACCTAGAAAGCAGCCCTACATGACCTAGATCATGCTGCATGAAAGAACATATTTTCCATTACAAACCTCCCTGGGCTTTGTATTCTTTGGGAAAAGCCCTTCTCTTGTTTCCAACACATCTAATGGAAATGTAAGTAAGGGCATTCTTGCTCTTCTAGATCTAGGGTCTACAACTCCTCACTGAAGGAGGTTTGGTGGCTTCTTCCTGTGGTCCTTTAACCAGCAAGCAAGACATCTTTATTTAGGCAAACTTTGACAACTGACTGATCGTTGAAGAATCAAGCTGATCTCAAGCTTTCTCTGCCCTGTGGGACTGGATCCATCATGGTCAGTCCCCCCTTCTTCACATGTCTATAATACATTCGCACACATACAGGTGTAGGACAATACAATGCACAAACCCTTGTGCACACTGCAGCATCCTGGCACTACTATTAGAAGTCCTAAAATAAAGGCTGCACTAGGCAGACTGTATGCATCTCCACTACTCCACTCCTTTAGGATTCAATGCAGTCTTCACACTTGTTCAGGTAGACAAAAAGCTTATCATCACAGTACAGAGAAAGAGGTATGAGTAGAAAGTTTAGTGAAAACAGAGGTAGATATAAAAGAAACAATTGGAAGAATTATGGATAAATGTAGAAGAGTGTGAGCAAGGGAGGGTTAAGTCAGTGGAAAGTAAGTAGAATCATAGAACGGATCTGGTTTCTGAAGAAGCATGCAAGAAAGACAAAACATGGGATGGAATGGGATGGGGTGGGATGGGATGGGATGGGGTGGGGTGGGATGGAAGACTTTGTTCTCAGCAGTTCTATAAAAACACATCGCATCAAACCAAATGCTTAATCTCCTGAGTGTTCTTCCTTAATCAAAGGACTAGGTCAATTTATCTACATTTTATGCAGAGTTGCATTGATTACTACTTCACTGGGCACCTATTTATTGACAAAGGACGGGAATTAACTCCTGTTGACAGAATTACATCAATAGAATTACATCAGCAGAAGAGAGGAGGCGACTCTCTACCCATTCCCTCTTCCATTAAAACCCCTTGTCCACCTTTCCCCCTGCAGCGTCTGACACCTCTTTATGTTCTACAGGACTTGGGGAACTTCTGAAACAATGAGGTAGGGATATGGAGATGGGTAATTGACACAATTTGCTTCCATCTTCTACTAGAATAAACCTCTACCGGATCAGGAGAGAAGGGAGAAATTTCCATATCAATATTTTATAAATATAATTTGGCTGACATAACTACCATTCTTAACTTTTTTCTCTACAGTCCCCAAGGGAAATAGACATTTCAAATTAGGACTACGGTCACTAATGGTATAAATGTTAGGATGGTTTTGATCCCATACACTGTAGTACACTAAGGAAGATCATGGTGCCGTTCTTGTTCCCTGAGTTTCTTTGCTTTGATCATTGAGCCATCATGGTGTAGTAGTTTGAGACTATGACACTGGAGACCAGATTTCAATTCTCTGCTTGGCCATGGAAACCCACTCGGTGACCTTGGTCACACCACATACATTTAGTCTCAGAAAACTCTGTGAAAGGTTCACTTTAGGGTCACCATAAGTCAGAAATGACTTTAAGGTACACAAAAAGAACAACAATATAAATATAATACAAAACAAGATGTTACAATTAAGCAGGAAAGATGATAAAAGTTTTGGGATATGTGTCAAGGTTATTGCCAGGCAGGCAAGGTTTCCTCTGAGTGGACAGCAGAGGAAGAGGCGAAGTGGTCAGACAAACAGGTGCATGGTCAGCAGGATTGTTTAGGATACAACTTGTGTACTAGAGAAGGCCACACGCCAGAGCACTGATTGGGTCACCCCACTTGTTCCAGCGTGACAAGGTAGCATAAAAAGGCTGGTGTTTGCCTTGACCAGCTGCCAGTTAGAATTGCTTAGCTGGACCTGTCGCGCTGCTGACAGTTTACTTGCTGTAAGGGGGAGATGCGGCCCATTTTATCTTCTGTTATCTCTTGTTATTCTTACTGCTTAATTGCTGTTGGAATGTTTTGCCAAGAGCCTTAATCTTAAGAGTGCGGCAATAAATTCTGCCTCTAAGTCTAACTTAATGAGCCTCTGGAATTCTTTCTACTTCACTGGGACCCTCAGCTGCAGCGAAGCCTTGCTTCACTCATTGCACTCTGCTCATGCTCAGAGGAGCCAGATCCTACCAACCATGACAGGTTATGGGCCCAGCCTCACACTCCTGATGCACCAGGGGGTCAGGTGGACCAGATGAAGCTCCAGTTCCAGTCTGCAGCTGCCTGCTGAGAGCCTGCTAGAGGACGGTCTCTGGTGAGTGAGAGTCCTGGCATAGGAGGGGCCTGGAAGGTGAGAGATGCTGCAGGGATGGTATCCACAGGGAGTACGAGTCTGCCTCCGGACAGATTAAATGAGAGGAACTAGCTCACTTGGGCAGTGAAGATGGAGATGTATCTGTGGAAAGAGGGGTTGTGGAAGGCTGTTGCTGATCCCCCAGTGCCTCCCCTCAGTGTAGCAGATGCCAGAATGAAGGAGAAATCCCTTAGCAACATTTTTCTGGCTTTGGAAGACAGCCAGGTAAACCATGTCAGGCCTCTCACCACAGCACTGGTGTGTTGGGATGCTTTGCGGGCCATGTACATCCACCCTACGGCTGGGAGTAAGCTGTCCCTGATAAAGAGGCTGTACAGGGCACAGCTGCAGCCAGGTGAGTGCATGTGGGACCATCTCCAGTATTTGACCTCCCTGTTTGTTGCCTTGCAAGAGAGGGGGAAGGTGATCTCCGAGCCTGACAGAGTCTACTGCATACTCAACTCCTTAGATGCAAGTTGGAACGTGTTCATGGCAACTGTCGAAGGCATGTGGGAGCAGCATCTCACTGTGCAATATATTTCTGGGTGTCTGTACGAGGAGGAGGAAAGGCATGCCAAGAGTAGCCAGCAGGACCTTATCAACAGCAGCAGCAGCAGCAGCAGCAGTGGTGGCGGCAAGAGGAATGCCAAGGACACTGACTTTTGTCAGACTGAGTCTGACCCTACAGAGAGGGTGAATGCTGTGAAAAGATGTTTTCGGTGTGGATCCACGAAACATCTATGGAGGGACTGTCCAGAGAGCAGAGGCAGCATACCAAAGACTAAGGGCAAGAGAGCCAAGGACAAAGGGAGTCACCAGCTGGTTTAAGCCATGGTTAAGGGCTGTGAAACCCAAGGGGCTCTCTGGCTGCTAGACAGCGGGGTTCCCAACATCTGGCCAATAGCAGGGGCACGTTTAAGACCTTGGGCAAAGCAAACATTGACTCTGTTTCCCTTGCTAACAGTTCTAAACGCAGGGTGGAAGGTATGGGGGAAGTCTTTGTTCCTGCCCTGGGAAAATACCTTGATAATGTGTTTTATGTGCCCTCATTAGAGTTTTGCCTGCTGTCAGTATCTGGGTTGCACTGAGTGGGCATGATGTTCTTTTTTCTGGGAATGTGGGCAAAGTCATCAGAAATGGGGCTGTGTGTGCGGTGAGCGAGCTCAGAGACTGGTTGTATAAATTCATGCCAAAACAAAACACCCACATAGCATATAGCAATAAGTCCCAGCATGATAATTGCATCCACTTCTTGCATAGGAGGATGTGGCATGCCAGTTTCCAGGTTCTAAGGAAACTGCCTGAGTGCTGTAAAAACTGCAGAGTTAATCCTTGTGATACCTTTTTGGACTGTGCTGTCTGCCAACAGTTCAAATCAAAGGTACAGCCATTTCCCAAGTTTAGTACCAGGGTATCAATGCAGCCTTTTCAATTGGTGCACTCAGATCTCATTGGTCCCATGCCAAGGTCTCAGGGTGGGGCACAGTATGTGATGCTCCTGGTAGATGATTATAGCAGGTACATGTTCTGCTACCTCCTGAAACAAAAATCTGAAGTTTGTGGAGTATTTAAGAATTGGTGTGCCTATGTGGAACAGCAATTTGGGTGCAAAGTCAAAGCTCTCCAGACTGACAGGGGAGGTGAATATTTGGCTGGGATTTTGTAGCACTGGTTAAAGGAAAAGGGCATTAATCACAGGCTAATGACCCCCCCATTCTCCGCAGCAGTATGGCCTGGTGAAACGTAATGTGGGACTGCTGCAGACAATTATGAGTTCCTTGTTGGCAGATGCTGACATGCCTCAGAAAGCTCGGGGTGACGCGATGCTTACTGCCAACTACATTCATAACAGGTTGTGGAGCAACGTTGTACATTTAACTCCCTATGAAAAACTGTATGGCAAGAAGCCTTCTGTTGCTCACATGAAAGTGTTTGGGAGTTATGCCTGCGGACACATCCCTAAAGTCCAAGGGAGAAAGGGGCAGCCCAAAGCCCGCAGGTTGAGATTTGTAAGATATGCCCCCAGAGGTTTGACCTCTGTAATGGAAGGGTGGTGATATCCTGAAATGTGCAGTTTGAAGAGCACAGTAATTGGAAAAAGGTGCATGCAAATTCTGAGGTGCTCCTTCCAATTAGTGATGAAAGTGAAACTGAGAGCACGGCACAGCCTTCTTCTCCTGCAGCGAGCCCTCCAAGGATTAAGCAGGAGGATGAGACAGAAGTTGAGCTGGGAGAAGCGACTCAGAGTGCAGAGCAGTCTGATGGGGAGGAGAAACCCGGTCGGAAAATAGACAGATCATCTGATGATGAGGGGGAGTTACAAATTCCTAGGTGGTCTGAGAGGAAAACAAAAGGCATTCCTCCACAGAGGTTTGTGGTGCAAAATAGTGTGAGGGTATGCCAAGTATGCAAGCCTGACGGGAGGGGAAGGAAGATGGCGGCAACCCGGTAGGACGCTGTATTCAGAGCTCCAGCATTTTCACTTTTTAACAAGATTTTAACAAGATTTTTATTAGTTTTATCAGTCCCTCAAACCATCTTGTGGTTAAATGTTGTTTGAAGTTTTAATTTGTTAACCTTCCTTTGCCAAGAGCCTGTAATTTAGCCTGCTAAATGTATACGTTATCAGGCCTCCTGCAAATTAACTGATTAGCCGACTTAGTTGGCTGGAATCCCAGGAAATATACAAGAATTCAAAACTTTTTAACTGGATGCTATCAAAGCGAAAGAGAACTGTTAGGACAACATTTGGTGTTGTGATTTACCTTATTAGTAGAGCTGTTGGAATAAGCTTGGCGGAAAGAGAACTGCATTCAGAGCTCCCCGGTGAAGGCAGGGGATCATGGTTGTGACCAGAGCTCAGAGAAGGCAGGGGAGAGTTACAGAATGCACTTCTTCATCCACACAAAAGACTATTTTGGACTTTTGCCAGCAAAGGGGAACTAGAGAAACACTTATGGAGAAGACCAAATGCAAGGATAGTTCCACCTCTGCTTTTTTTGCAACAGAAGCTCTGAACTCTATTCCTTTGGGGGATAACAACATTGATAAAGACTTTTTGGAATTCTCAGCAGTGCTATGCGACCAGGAACAGGAACAGGTGGGTAATTGGTCCCTATATTCAGAACTCTCATGTGAAAAATCTTATTCTGCTCCTTCTGCCTATAACACCCCACGGCCTACTTTAAACACAGTACAAGCCCAGCCTTTGGCTAAGGTTACAGAGAAAGTAGGTCAGGAACCTCTTGCAGAAGTGTATAAATGTTTATGGGACCAATGCCTCCTCACAACACAATCTAATGAGAAAATCTTCCAATCCATGGACAATCTGAGAAAGGAAATTACTGGTCTTAAAGCCAATATTCAGGTCCTAATGGGTCTAACTGAAGCAGGGATTTTAATAGCAGCTCCTGCTACAACACAATCTAACCACGAATCTGATAAAAACTTTACTTCCACTGACCTGCAGGTGGAAATTTCTCTTAGTAATAAGAGTGATTACGAGGGCTCTTTGGGTGACCTTCTGCAGGATTGGGAAAATCAGATCATGGCTCCTTTAAATAAATCATCAACTGGAGTACAGAAGGACGATACATCTGAAATCTTTCACCTTACTCTTTCTGATCCCAACCTGATCATAATAGATGAATGGCAAGAGGATCTAGCTACTGAACCCGAAGAGGGAAATATTGTGAAGGAGTCAGATGGCTTGGAAGTTGAATTTGAGGATTCAAGGGTGGAAAAAAACCAAACAGAGGAAGATTTGGACCAAATTAGGACTAATATTAGTGAGACCCTTCATTCCAATTCTGATTACTGTGTGTCTCTTTTTAATTGGCCGTTAAAACGAGCAGATGGTTCATGGAAAGAAAATACTGATGTGCTACATGAAACCTTGGTAATAGCTGGAACCTCTGAGGAGGAATCAGGAGGATTATCCTGTTTGTGTCTATGTCCTAGGGGGCAAAAGGGAATCAGAGGTGTTATTGAATTATCCTTCTCATCTTTGGGTCATTGTAAAACCTTTTGGGCTTTACTTCCAAAATTTAGAAATAACAATGTCTCTTTTAAGCGGGGTAGGTACAATTCAGGCCAACACCTTACTCATACCTACTCACACAAACAAGCCACTTTGTATAGAAAAGATACCAGACATTCTGTTTTTGGAAAGCCTAAACGGATTTTTACTGGTAAGGCCTTTTCTTGCAAGGGTTCAAATGATAGTAAAGCCATACCTGCATATGTTACTTATCCAAATAATATCCCTGTCCCTCATGAGGGTCAGGGGTATCGGGCATATCAATCCTTTAGACCCGTAGTTGGTAATTCCTTGATGCCTTTTAGAACTTATACTGGGAGTTTACAAGATAGTGGCAACCATGGTCAATCCAGGCATAATTTTGGGATGAACCCCAAGAGGCCCCTTTACTGGAAGAGCTGGGATGGATCTAAGGTAGGCAGGGGAAAACTTCGAGTTATTTCTCCTGCTACCAAGAACCAGTCAATACACGCCCTATGACTAGATATTACAGACTCAGAGTTTTCTCTTTCGGTTTGTTCTTGGAATATTGCTGGGTGGCAAAATAAGAACATAAGTCAGGAATTTGTGAAATTTCTTCTACCATTCCATATTATATGTGTCCAGGAAACCTGGGTCTCAGATACATCCTTTTCATTTTTACAGGGATTTACATCATATTTGCTCCCTGCTACTAGATTACACAAAAAGGGGAGACCTAGGGGCGGTGTAGCCATTTTAGTTTCAGTGAAATTGGATGTTGAGTCTGTAGTAATCTACCAGTCTAGCTGTAATTTTATTTTGTCTCTACTGGTAAAAGGAAACCGGGGGACAAGAGTTGATGATTTAGTTTATATCAATGTATACTGCCCCCCTGATAAATCTGGGGATTCAAGGCTCTTTTGGGAGGAATTGGAAGAGGTTCTGAATCTCTGCGAGACAAAGTACCCCAAGGCAAAAGTAGTGGTGTGTGGTGACTTTAATGCCCGTGTGGGCTCTGGCCCAAATGATAAAGAAAATAACTTCGGAATGGATAGAAATGAGGTATTCCCATCTGACCATTTCTCACTGGATAAAACAGTAAATAAAGCAGGTCAGAAAGTATTAGAGCTTATGTCCAGCCTGCAGTTGATCTGCCTTCATGGCAGTTCCTGGGATAACTCTTGTGGATATTTTACGTTTCTAAATAGCAGGGCTGGTAGTGTTATTGATTATATTTTTTGTTCTTCTCAGCTTTTGTCTGATAAGATTAGTTATAACATCTTAGATTGCCCAGAAAGTGACCATTTACCTATTCTTTTGATTATTCCAAAACAGATTCCCCAACTGCCACCTCCATCTAATGATCTGGCTGAGGGTACAATAAGGGTGGGAAAACGACTAAAATGGTCACCCTCTGTGGAACTTTCTATCCAGAATCATCTATATAGTCCCTACCTTTTGAAAATGCAGCAGAATATTGTCAGGGGACATACTGATCCCATAGAGGGTATAACAACCATTTCCACAGTTTTAAGGCCATTTTTAATTAGGAAAAACAATCAGCCTAAAATGGCTTTTGGCAACATAGGTTGGTTTGATAACGAATGTAGGCAAGCTAAAAAGAGTCTGGCACAGTTAACTAGGAGGGTAAGACGAACTCATTTGCAAGTTGACCTGGAGGATTTGGTTTCCAGTCGTCAAATCTATAAGGACTTATTAAGGAAAAAAAAGAGGGCTTTTATGATGACTCAGTGGAAGGAGTTAATGCTGGCAGCTCTGGAAAGGAATGAAAGGCGATTTTGGAATTTGATTTCAATATCAGATACAGGTTATACTCCCACAATAGAAGCGTGCATCCCAGCTAATACCTGGTGTGTTTATTTTAGAAATACTCAGGATGGCGATGTGCATGGGAGCTCTCACCAAACAAGCACTAAACAAACTCTGCAAATGGCACTACCTAAATGGCCCCCTGTTTCTGAGGAAGAAGTGGCTAAACTCATACATGCGCTGTCAGCAGATAAAGCAACCTGGTGAGGATATGATTCCAGCAGAGGTATATAAGAATAATTCTGAATGGTGGGCTCCTATTTTGGCCAAACTATTCTCTCATATAAATTCAACAGCTATCTTTCCTGAGGGATGGAAGCAGAGCATAGTTGTTCCAATATATAAGAAAGGAGATAAATCTAACCCACAGAATTACCGACCTATCAGTTTTCTGGATATCAGTTCTAAGATCTATACTCACTTTCTCCTTCAGCAGTTGACTAAATGGGTGGAGGAGAAAAATGTTCTTCACCAGGAACAAGCCGGTTTTAGGAAGGGTCATAGCACAGTGGATCAGATTTTTGTGTTATACCACTTAATTCACAAATATACCATAAGCTTTTCTAAACGGCTTTATGCTGCATTCATTGATTTTTCCTCAGCCTTTGATACAATTAATAGGAATCGTCTGTGGAGCAAACTTGCAATGACTGACATTGATAAAAGACTACTCTTCCTAATACAGGAATTATATACAGATACATCTATGAGGGTCAGGATCAGCACAGATCGAAGGCTGACACAGGAAATCAATACAACAAAAGGAGTTAGACAGGGGTGCTTACTAGCACCCCTTTTGTTTAACCTTTATATAAATGATATAGTACCACAGTTAAATTGTCCTGATCACTTTCCACCCTCCATAGGAACAAGTAAAGTAGCACTTCTAATATACGCTGATGACATCATACTACTCTCAATCAATAAAACTGGGCTGAAGAGAAGCCTCAATAAACTCTATGAGTTCTGTCATACAGAACAGTTTAGGATTAACTATACCAAATCCAAGGTGCTCATCTTTGGTAAGCGACCACCTAAAATTAAATGGCGTTTGGGTGGCAATAATATAGAACAGGTCCCTTCCTTTAAATATTTGGGGGTACATTTTGATGAGAAACTTACCTGGAAGACACAATTATGTAATATAAAAACAACAGTACAGAGGTCAGCTCATGCTACTTTGAAGTTCTTTTATTCCAAAGGGGGGAAATTAGTGTTTCCAGCTTTGAAAGTGTATTCAGGAAAAATAATGGCCCAAATGCTATATGGTGTAGAGATTTGGGGGGTAAATCACAGGAACCTGAATGACCTGGAAGTCTGCCAGAATAAATTTTTTAGATCTTTGCTGGCAGTACCACCTGGAACCCCAGCTGCATTCCTCAGAACGGAGTTAGGTGTACCATCTGTAAAAGCAAGGTCTGAGTTGACAATTCTTACGTATTATAAAAGGGTCCTTGATATGACTGATCATCGTCTGCCTAAGTAGTGCTTAGCTGAGAAATGGAAGATTGGTGGCTGGGCTAAGCTAGTTCAGGACCTGCTAATAACCAAAAGTCTCTCAACAGATATTTTTGTCTTTGAGGGATTTAAATTTAAAGTGAGGGATTATATTTATAAATTGGATAATGAGCAGGACCTAAGTGTAATTAAAAGATCAAAGTTTTCACATTGGTATTGTACGGTGAAATCTAACCATCTGAGAGCTCAGTACTTACATACACTCACTTTTCCCTCTCTGAGAATAGCATTCACGGAACTGCGTTTTCAAACTATGCCAACATCTGTTTTAGATGGCAGATATAGAAATATTCCAAGACACCTAAGGATCTGCATTTGTGGCATGGGGGAGGTAGAGGACATCATACACTACTTATTCTTCTGCCCCCTTTATCAAAATCCTCGAAAGAGATTTTTGGGACATATCCTGGCTCCCTTGCAAGGTGAGACTTCCTATGTAAAACTGTGCTGGTTGCTCTCAGACTGTGATTCACTAGTTACATATAAAACAGCTTTATTTGCCAAAGCTGCCAAAAGCATTCGCGCAAACTATTTGAAAGAGACTGCTATAGACTGTGCCGGGGATTCTTTGATCTAATATTTATATGTATGTATGTAAATATATTTTATATTGGTTTTATGGTTTTATGGTTTTAAGTATAAGTTTTGTAATGGCTTTTAGTCAAATACAATAAAATTTACTGTACTGTAGTATGCAAGCCTGAAACCTTTGAAGATGTTCTGAGTTTGCCGAAGGCACAAGCTGACTGCTGGCTCGATGCCATGGATCATGAAATGGAATCCATGCACAAACATAGGGTATTTACTTTGTGTAAGGTGCCAGAAGGTGTGACTCCAGTAGGCTGCCTGTGGGTGTACAAACTCAAACCCCTGGCTTCGGGGGAGGTAAAACACAAAGCCAGGCTTGTGGCTCAAGGTTTTTCACAGAAGAAAAATGAGTCCTTTGACCAAACTTTTGTGCCAACTGCCAGAAGTGAAAGTATCAGGCTGGTGTCAGCTCTGGCAGCACAGAGAAATGCTTTGGTACACAACTTTGATATCACAACAGCCTATCTCAATGCTGAGTTACCAGAAACCATCTATTCACAGCAGGCACCAGGGTATGAGACAGGCAAACCAAATCTGGTGTACAGGTTAAACAAAGCCATCTATGGTCTTAAGCAATCTGCCCATTGCTGGAACAAGTGCCTGGATGGTGCTTTGCAGGGCTTGGGTTTCAAGCCGAGTGTGGCAGATCTACGTGTGTACACCAAAGGGTCTGGGAAGGACCAAGAAGTCTTGCTAGCCTTTGTTGATGACTTGTGTTCAGTCACAACAACAAAGGAACAGGTGACAAGGTTTGCCAAGGAACTGGGTGAAAAGTTCCAAATCAAAGAACTGGGACCCATTAAACAGTACCTAGGTACTGAGGTACAGAGAACATGGAATGGGTTTCTGCTTAACCAGAAGCATAAATTATTGCAACTGCTGCAAAGGTTCAGCATGGTGGGTTGCAAAGGTGTGCAAACCCCCATGGCACAGAGATTTACAAAGTCTGTGGATGACAAAGTGTTCCCTGACAAGGAAATGTATCAGTCTGCAGTGGGATCTTTGCTGTATTTGGCTGGTTACAGCAGACAAGATTTGTCCCTGGCTGCTAACATTCTGGGAAGGGCAAGTTCCAAGCCCACACAGCAACATTGGCAGGCGGTAAAGAGAGTGTTAAGGTACTTAAAAAACACCCTGGAGTACTGTCTATGTGTATCACCCTCTGGGAAACCTGAATTGGTTTGTTACTGTGAGAGCGATTTTGCTGAGGATTTATGTGACAGGAGGTCAACCTCAGGAATCCTAATTATGTACAGTGGCAAACTAGCGCACTGGAAAACCAAAAAACAAAGTTCTGTGACCACTTCAACTGCAGAAGCAGAATATGGTAGTCTCTCATATTTGTGCAGTGAACTAATTTGGTACACACAACTGGTAAGGGATCTCAGTGTTGACATACCAATCCCTGTAATGGTATTTGATGATTCCCAAGCATGCATCCAAGTGGCAAGTAACGAAAAGGCCAGGGGGTGAACCAAGCATGTAGACATCAAATACCAAAATGTGAAACAAACAGTAGAGAGTGGTGTGATTAGATTAGAATATTGCCAATCTGAGGAGAATGTGGCAGATGTGCTCACAAAGCCACTCACCACTGGGAAGCACTGGGACATGCTCAGGAAACTGGGAATGGTTGAGCATGGAGTGTAAAGCTGCCAGTCCACTACAGAGGAAAAGGAGGGGTGTCAAAGTTACTGCTGGGCAGGCCAGGTTTCCTCTGAGTGGACAGCAGAGGAAGAGGCAATGTATTCAGACAAACAGGTGCAAGATCAGCAGGATTGTTTAGGCTATGACTTCTGTACTAGAGAAGGCCACACTCCAGAGCACTGATTGGGTCACCCCACTTGTTTCAGGGTGAGAGAGAAGCATAAAAGGCTGGTGTTTGCTTTGACCAGCTGCCAGTTAGAATTGCTTAGCTGGACCTGTCATGCTGCTGACAGTTTACTTGCTGTAAGAAGGAGATTCTGCTTGTTTTATCCTCTGTTATCTCGTTATTCTTACTGCTTAATTGCTGTTGGAATGTTTTGCCAAGAGCCTTAATCTTAGAGTGCGGCAATAAATTCTGCCTCTAAGTCTAACTTAATGAGCCTCTGGAATTCTTTCTGCTTCAGTCAGCTGTGGAGAAGCCTTGCTTCACTCACTGCACTCTGCTCATGCTCAGAGTGGAGCCAGATCCTGCCAACCCTGACAATATGAAATATTGATCTTCCTGAGGTTAAGAAGCACACAATGCCTTCTCTGCCACATACATTGTCTCCAGAATACATGCTATCACATGTTACAATCTTTTACATATTTCAGTTATATATTTAGGCAGTAAAATAAATGCAAAAGAAAGAAGAAAACTTGTCAGGCTGATTTTGCTGTTGCATTAAACAATAATAGCTAAAAATCTGTCAGATTTCTTCTCTTCCAACAAGTAAATATCCATTGCATTCTCTAAAGACCGCACTTTTTGCAACAGCAATTGTTGCAATAAAGCTCTTTCAGAATAGAAATGCTTTTAAAAATTATAGTTTCATTTCTATTTCCGTGTCAAATGTAAATATGAAGAAAGTGACCTTGAATATAAAAAATAAGAAGGCAATGTCAGAATTGATAGGGCCTACCATTAGTATTTCATTCTGACAGGTAGGAAATAGGCATGTCAACACTGAATGTTACAGACTGAGCTGTGGCCCTGATCGCAGTCAAAGTGGTAAATTTCTTCCTACCAAAGTAATTTTCTTCAAAAACAACAAAAAAACATGCTTAAATAATACAGCTGAAGTACATGGAAAGAGTATAACTTTTCTTTTTTATTTGAACTGAAAGACATACAAATGAAATACACAACTTCTGTATTTTGCAAATGCCAGTAAAAATATTATCTGTTACAAAATAAGAGTAATCTTGAAAATCTTATAGGTAAAGTTTTACCTCTTAAAAAATTCTTGTTTTCTTGTTTAAAGCATACTCCTGAAAGGTAATTGAAAGAATACAAAGAATCTGTGTGTATCTCTGTATGTGTGCATTCATATTTATGTCATAGCATTCTGGGAATGCTGCTACTTCCGGGTGGCAGAAACCAGCTGCTGCACTTCAAATTTGGTCTGGGGCACATGATCTTGGGGGTCTGGCGCATTCCAAAGCATCTTACCTGAGTGAAAAGTGGATTCTACTTGTGCAAAATGTCCAAACTTTGCTTGGCTATGGAAACCCACTGGGTGACTTTGGGCAAATCACATTTTCGGAGCCTCCGAGGAAGGCAAAGGCAAACCCCCTCTGAATAAATCTTGCCAAGAAAACCCCATGATAGGTTTGCTTTAGGGTTGCCCTAAGCTGGAAACAACTTAAAGGCACACAACAACAACATTACCACAACTTGCCTCTGAATATAAATATATATGATTACACTGTCACACAAGTATAAAGCTAAAACTTAACCAGAACTTACAAATTTGTTTATTTTCTTATTTATTTCATTGTTCTCTTTATGGATTGAAATGACTATGATCCATTCTCTATTTTTTTATGTTTGTTTTTACCACCTTTCAGGAAATTTAAAAAAATTAAAATTGTGGATGCAATATGGTATTAGACATCAGGAATATTTTGGCAGCCTGCATTGCTTTTTTTTTTTTTTTTTTTGGTGGATCTCTATTAGAGGCTAGTGTCCCTAACCTATCTGAGAGCCCATTTTATCCTTTTTAACTGCAAGACACATTTGTTCCATGAACAATTCTACATGCCCTCATTTTGAAAATGGTCACAAGGACAGAAGAATGCCTGCTAAATCCTTTAACTTTTTACCTAATTTTACTAAAGGATTACATATCTATCCTTGTTCTTTTTAAGACCTTTAATGATGTGCTTTAGAGGTCTCTAATTAAGATTCAAAGCATAAAAGTGTGCAAGAGCTGATAACCCACAAAACTTAACAGATCCTCATTAACATTCAAATGCTTCCTCCATTTGGACCGAGACAGTAAGACTTTTCCACCTCGGTGGCAGACACTAATGATACTTGCAAATATGACTAATGTCTTCATTGGTGAAAAATTAATGCACCACAATAATTTTTCTACCTGGGGTTAATGAACATGTCACATGCTGAAAATGAGTTGTTTGAAAGTAAATTACTATAATCTATATTTAGAAGACACTGCTTTTAAAAAGAAAGTTCATACTATGTTTAATTTTACCTTTTAATGCCCTGAAGTACTAATGCCACTATGGATACTGGACGCAATTTGCCTACAATGGACATAATTTCAAGGACAGTAAGCAAGGTCTGTGTACAGCTGCCATAAACAACAAGCTAATAGTCAAAGCTAAACAACAACAATAATAACAACTCTAAAATTTTGAATTCTAATAAAAGCCAAGCTAAGCTAAAATCTTAGAAAAACATTTCTTCTCTGTCGCAGTCTTTTGGTCTCTACCATATAGCCATTTCAAAACAGTGGACTTAAGCATTTCTCCCGCACTTTTTCTCAGCAGCAGTTGGTGGTTCCCATGTCAGTGGGAATTCATTCTGTGTTTTAGTCTAAACTTTAAACCTTGGTTACTTCCTTTAAGGTTCATACTAAAATCTGGAGGTTTGTACTAAAACCCGTTCCACTGACATGGAAGCCATCCACTCCAATGCATTTTCTCAGATAATAGTGACAGAATGTTGCACATAATTGACTAATCCAAGAATAGGGAAGTTTCAATAACTGTACCTAAGAAATTAAAAGAATATTGTTATTCCAGGGCATAAGTGTGGATATATCCAAAGATTCAACTTGACACTCTGAAACTTTAAAATATAGGGAACACTGGCTCTGTGACTGAGCTGGATCATGATAATATTATGCTGGTGCCTTAAGAAATGCACTGGGTCCTAGTCTGTGTCCAGGCTAAATCCAAGGTCTTAACCACCACTTTCAGACTAGGTGCCTAAAGAACTGCCTGTCTTCACATGTGCCCGTTCATATACTAAGATGTTCAACACTGACTATTCTTTGGGTGCTTCTATCATCTGAGATACAACAGACGGCTAACAGAGAAAGGCCTTGTCAGCGGTGGCACCCTGAATAAGGAATATGCTCCTCAAAGAAGCTCATCTGAAGTCTCTTTTGATACTCATTTGGCTTCATAAGTCATTTTATTTTCACAGGCTTTTAAGTAATTTATTCTGATCTGTTATATCACTGCTGAAAGTTTTTAGATGTTCTTTTAAATTTTGCTACTTTTACTGTATTGTTTGTGTGTTTAATTATATTCTGATTCTTTATATGCTGCCCTGGGAATGTATTTCAAGGGTGGCATAGAAATCTCTATAAGAAGAACTAAACCTAGAAGAATGAGGTCTAAAGCCCATGAGGAATTCCTTTTGTACTTAGGAATAAAGGATTATCTATTTATTCCAAAAGGGTAGACGAGGTCAGAATCACATATTAAATTCTGAACTGGAAAAGAACTTCTGGAGAAATGTTATTCAATTCATAAAGAGCCAAGTTAGCTAATTTCATATTCTGAACCTGTAAAGCTATGAACTTCAGGCTTAACTCTTTCCACCTCACAATAGGGTTTCCACAGAGCTACCAGTTTACAGTCAAACCTGCAAATTAACCCTGCATTTCCCTTCTAAGGTCTAATTACAAAATAAAACATGCTAAATGCAAGACAGATTAAGGAGGAAAACAATGTGGTATGATATATGGATATCTTTCACCACTTGGTGCAGCACCTCTCCAAAAACAATGTTAAATGTATTGTCTAGTTTGATCCCACTTGAGCAAGTATTAATCCACCACGGATGTGAGTTCAGCTGAGGAAGCTCTGCTGGTGGTGCTCTAGAGTAGTGTGGCCACAGAACTACCGCATATGACAAAACTTTCTCAATGGTGGCAGTCCCATTACTGAATTTCCATCAGAGTCTGTGATCTCCCAAATTTTCATCTTTCAGGCATCTACTGAAACCTTATTGTTTAAGCTTTTAGGGAATAATGAAATGAATTAACTCATCTTTGACAGCTATTGTTTATATTGCTTTTATTGGAATTTATCATTGCAACTTCTGGGTTCAAGTGTTTGTAATTTGTGCACAGCTAGGCTTTTCGTATATGATTTGTAGCATCCTGAGCTCTTATGAGAAAAGATGGGGTATAAGATGAATGATTTACGGTATGACTTCATTCAGACACAACCCCAGTTTGATGGAGTATGATCTTGTCTGCAAAAGCACAATGAATGCATTGCTTACTCTGTAATGTGTCCCAAATGAGAAGTTTTATGATATTTTATAATGTGGAAAATATGCATTGTTCAGTTAATCAAATCTGATTTGGAGGCCTGAGGTACTAGGAACTTATGGACCTATGGAGCAAAATGGAAGAACTCTTTGGTTTGGGTCATAGATAGTAAAGATGCCTCAGCTTGGCTATTTCAGATTTTGGAATGCCTGAAAAGACAGATGAGTCTCTGGTGACAAGGCCTGGGTAAAACAAGAAGATAATGCAACAGTACAGAGCAGATACCAAATGTGGATTCTTTCAATAGCTCTGTGCCCAGATTTTATTCTGAAAAACCCTAAGATCATGTTACTTGCCCCACGACAACGAAATACTGTTATGAGAAATAAAAATGAAGAAAAATTAAAAAGAAACTTATGCAACACATTTCCTGACTTGCCATCTATCAACACAAAGTTGAATTTCAGTGATGATAGAGAAGACAAGAAAATATAAGGAATTTTGAGAAAAGTTTCAGCTCAGGGCTCACTACTAAATTCTAAGCTGCCACCACCACTATCACATTTCTATCGCAAGTTACGCTTCCCATCTGAACTTTCCTGTTTGACTCTTCTTCATTTAACTTGTCAGGACCCTTGTCTTTCAGAATAGGTAGCTATAATAAGGTATTTCTTCTTGAATCTCTAGACCAAACTGTCAAGCAATACTGAACATTAAGTAGAGAGCTGAAGATCAGAGGAAAGTATAGTGTTTTATAAAGGGTTACTGTGGCTAATTTTGTACATCATAAATCTTGTACATAAGAGACAACCACATCTGACTTTTTGACCTAAGTTGTTCTAATGACTGTACTATATTTTTCCCAAACTTCATGCATTTTCTCTGATAACTACAACATTTAGCCTTCTTTTCATTGACCCGATTCCATGTTTATCTGCTATCCTTTAAATAAGTTGCTAATTAATTCCATTTACGAACAGCCTTTTATCATCTCTGCCCACTCTTTTCGCCATCATGGCAAAGGGAGAACGTCATTTTCAATTCTATCCTCCCTCACACACATTTCTAAATAAAATACTTTCAAGGCTGGGGTGGACAAATGTGGTAGGTCCAGAGGCCTTCTTCCTGCTCCTGAGACCCTATGAGGACAACACAAACTGCCAAAAATGAAAACGAAACCAAGCCAAAAATAGTAGCAGATGGAAGTCCAATTCCATTCTTGAAAAGAGCTATTTTTGCAGTGCAGTACATAATCTGCAATCGACAGAATTTAAAAGGTTAGTTACTGTTCTTGGAGGGTTTTACGAGCTGCAGCTCATCCTTTCGCAGGAACCAGAAAGAAAACAATTTAGGGAATCTGGGGCGCTGCCTACCTCTGTTCAAGTCCATAGCAGTATTTTTCAGTCTTGTGGTCCAAAGTTCTTATCCTCTGGACCATAAAAGCCATAAAGCAATAAAATTACAGGCAAAGTTCTGCATAGGATACTGAAATGTTGCTGTGTGCCTTGTATCTGACTTACAGCAACTCTAAGGTGAACGTATTACAGGGTTTTCTTGGTGTGATTTGATCAGAAGGGGTTTGTCTTTGCCCTCCTCTGAGGCTGAGAAAGTAGGACTTGCTTAAAGTCACTCAGTGGGCTACCACGGCCAACTAGGGATTTGAACCCTTGTCTCCAGACTCGTAGTGCAATACTCAAACCAGTACACCACACTGACTCTCTATGACACTGAATATGGGAATTAAAACTAGGAGAGCAGTCCTAGCTCCCTTTCCCCCTGTTAATAGCAGAAAGGGATTAAGTTATCAGGTGAACTCAGAGAAGTCCTGTTGTTGTGAGGGGACACTCCACCATGACCGAGTCTCTTGTACCCAATCAGACTCTTGTAACTGTCAGGATTTGGCTGGGACTGGTTCCTCTGAGCACACCCAGAGTGTGGACAGTGAGGCAAGACTTTGCCGTGGCCAGAGTTTTCAGTCAAGCAGACAAAAAGGCTGGAGACACATTCTTTAAGCTTAAGGTAGATTTATGACTGCACACTAAGATAAGGCTTTTCAGCAAGCATTCCAAAAGGCATTTAGGAAAGCAGAAACATCAGAAGCAAAGAATAACATTGGACAGCAGTGTAACACGACCAGCCAGGAAAATAATGAATTGGTGGATTGTGCCGGCAGATCCTACCCTTTTTAAGGGCTAACCGTCACGCTGAACATATGGGCTGACCCAATCATCTTTCTGGCCTGTGGCCTTCCCCAGTATACAAGTTGTAGTCATAACAGACAAACATATTGATCTTGCACCTGCACCTCTGGCCACATCACCTCATTTTCTGTCGTCCACTTAGAGGAAACCATGTCTGACTCAGCAGAAATCCTTGACAGTAACATGGACAGGTTGTGCCACTGGCAGCAGCAAGCAGAAATCCCTGAAATAATTGATGGATCCAAAGACACAGAATAATAGAATCACAGACTTGTAAGGGGCCACATGGGTCATCTGGTCCAACCCCCTGCTCAATGCAGGATCTCCAGCAAAAGTATGATCCAGATAGGCATCAAATCCAGGCCTTTCATCTAGGTCAACATATAGAAACTCACCTTCAATGTGACTAACAGCCAAGGTGACAGACTTTCTAACTTCCCAGGGAGTGGTGGGGCTGGGCTAAACCTAGGAAACAACAGGCGTAAGCCAGTGGATATAGTGGTAGCTCAGCAGCTCTCACTGTGTCCTGTCTTTGAAATTCACTTTTACAATCGTCATTTTACTAGCAGCTAATGTGCATTCATGTACATAGCATAAACTTGCAAGTCTCTACACAAAAGAATAAATGAACACTTTTTTAAAAAGCACAGAAAAGTCTGCAGAGGAATAATTTAATTTTCTTTGACATGCAGATTCAAGAGTTCTGTTTCTCCTTATTCACCATGGTTACTTAGCAATGCGAGATTGACTAAATTCATGGTTGTTATCATAGTTGTCTTTATTGCTATTGGAACAGTTGTAGTTTCTGTACCAGTGCAGAGTACAAGGGGTTGCATTAAATTAGTTTCTAATGTAATGTATGGAGTTCAAAGTAGAGTTAATCTTCTATTTTTTATTTCAGATTTTTAATGAAATATGGCATATGTGCAAGCATATTTGACAGCAATTACTAACAATTGTAAATACACACACACACACACACACACACACCATTTTTGTTTGTTTCTTTGTTCATTTTACAACCTATTCCTATGTAAAATGCAGTAAACAATTAGATATCTATACATATAGATATAGATGGTACAGATGAGAGTCAGTGTGGTGTAGTAGTATGAATGTCAGACTACAACCCTGGAGACCAAGGTCTAATTCCTCTCTTGGCCAAAGAAATCACTCGGTGACCTTGGGTGCATCACAGACTATCAACTCCTAGAAAACCTAGTGATAGGTTCACCTTAGGGTTGCCATAAGTTAGAAAAGACTTGAATGCACACAGCAACAACACAAATTTAGATATAGTTGATTTAGATCTAGATATAGAGGGCAGCACAGACTGTGGCCTATAGAAGGTTATGTCACAAACTGCCATTAAAATCCCATAAATTCTTGGTTGCTGTTTCTATTTTGTGGTGAATGAGACCACAGTTGTAACAAAACTATTGTTGTTGTTATTGCTATTATAATTATTATTGTTCCTATTATCAACATAAAAACAAGTGAAAATGTTCTTGACATACCTAGCTTGGCCTTCTTTGGACCATAATTTTACTTTCAACATAACACATATCTCAGTTCGGGAACTGAAGCACACCAGTATATAAGAGTAGGTGAATATGTAACATATATGCATGTGTTTGTGTGTGTGTGTGTGTGTGTGTGTGTACAACTTTGTAGATTAGTTATTGATGTCAGACATGTTACAGCGTAATTCACTGAATCACTGTAAATAATTTAACTAGCAGACACATGTTGTGTTATGGGGCACTAGGGAGGAGAGAAGGGTTTTTTTATGATTCCAAAGTCTAACATTGTATTAGAGTAGGCTACCCCATAACTCTTCAGGTTATTTCAAGTAACCAGTGATGATACCATAAATAAATTCAGAATGCAGCTGTTGTTCTTTTAAAATGCACCAAGTATTAATACATTCATTACAGTCACAGAAAGAGTATTAGAATTTATGTCTTGCAGAACACTGAAACACCACCTTAGATGAAAATGTCTATTTCCTTTCCCTGCAAATTAGAGCCCTGGTGGCACACTAGTTAAATGCCAGTACTGCACCCACAACATTGTGAGTTCGATCCTGCAGGGCTCCAGGTTGACTCAGCCTTCCACCCTTCTGTAGGTCAGCAAAATGAGTACCCAGCTTGTTGGGGGCAATTAGCTAACACATTGTAAACTGCTTAGGAAGTGCTTAACACTGATAAGCAGTATAGAAAGGTAACTGCTATATTGTTATTCTGGTCAGCAATACTGTTATTTTCAGCTTCCTTTGTTGGTGTTTTTCATTTGTAGTTTTATGTTATAACTTAACAGACAATTATTAGTTTTACTTATTTCTTGTTTTCTTTTCACTAGTACTTTGCCATCCTGCCTGAAACACACAATAGAATTTTACTCTTCTTAAATATGCTGTCTATACTCAGAAATTTTGTCACTTCATTTTGACAGATCAAATAATAATGTTATCCACCATGGGAGAAGAATATAAATGTAACAGTACAAGAATCATAGTGGGCGTATAAGCTGTAACCATCATAAATGACACTTTTTATTCCCTTTGAAAATCTTCCTGATTTATTTCATTTACTTAGAGACTGTCAATGCTTATTTTTAATAGACACGTTTTTTAAAACATTCCATCAAATGTGTGAATAGAGCAAATGGACAGGATATGGCAAAATTCTTACCCAGTTTGTCATTATTCAAAATTATTTCTTCTGTTTAGGTTGTTTTCATTTAGTAAAATAATTTCATTTTTCTGTGTCTGCACGCATTGTACTCATATGAGGCAAGGGAGGCTCAAAATAATGTCTCTTGTGTTTAATGTGCAAGGAAAATGCTTAATAAAATCATTTGCAGGATAATTAAAAGCCTACTGATACATCTTATGAAAGTGTGCAACAAGTACAATACGAAAAGAGCTAAACGAGCTAAACGAACTAAATAGAGCTAAACGAACAATACGAATAGAGCTAAATGGCAATTGCTTATTTCTGTAGACTAAGTGCTAAGTCAGAGAGATCATAATTGCTACTTTAGACAAAGAGAATAGCTAACACATTTTGGTTACATTATTTTTAGAAAGGAAACTATCATCTCCTGTTTTTCTACAGAAATTACTTGCATTTGTGCAAAGGTATGCTACAATGCATTGTCACTCTGTCAAACAAGATATCAGAAATTAAAATACAATAGAAAAATAATTCAAGTTCAAATCTGTTTCAGTTTGATGCTTGTTGAAGGCCATGCTGTGCATTTTTGTCTTAGATAAATGCTGGCTTCTCAATATATACACACACACACACACATTTAACATTTGTAAAGAGATGTACTGATTGCCCTCATTTTCCCTCCTATACTATCTACACCTGGTGTGGGCTTCTGTGTGGGAGCCAATTTTTCACCTCTCATACTCCTATGTGCTTCTCTCTCACACACACACACCCCCCATTATGCTAAAATACCATGTTATCCCTTCATTTCTACTTCAGAACAGAGATCAGAAGTGACAGTGCATCACTTCCTGTCACTGCTTTGAAATGGGTCACATGGGCTGCACTTTTCCCCTCCTGATCCGTAACACTTGAAATACTTGATTCAAAAGCAGTTTTCTCCAATACTCCTTTTAATTCAAACTCTTCATTTTATATGAATTCAGTCTATCTTAAGAAATAAAACTCAGCATGGCAATCTCCAGTTTTACAATTCATTCTTTTCTTTAAAGTAACAAAATGCACTCACCTGGTTTTTATTTAAAATTACAATGATTTCAGCTTCTGAGCAATACTGTCTTTAGTACTGGCCTGTTTTCATGAGTGATGTGCAATACAGATACTTCAACAATTAGCATTATTAAAACCTCATAAGAATATGGCTTAAATCTAATCCTAATGGTCCGGTATTACAGCAGAACTGTCTTCTTCTCCCAGCCACCAGCACTTCATGTCACCCCAATCCCGGGATTTTCTCAGTCCTCCAGAGCACACTTTGAGGAGTGGAGCTGCAGGGAGGAATGGCCCTTCTGTTTCTGATGTGGAAGCAATTTCATCAACACAGCAATCTCTCTGGATCTTGGCCAAAATAGTAGCTCCGTGACTAAGGTCATTTCTGCACTACACTGTTACAGTGCTATTATTCCACTTCCAATGTCCTATGGAATCCTGTGGTTTGCAGCTTAGGGACAGGCATTTAGAATTCTCAGCCAGAGAATTCTGTGGCCTCAGTAAACTACTAGCCCCAGGATTCTATAGGATGTTGAAAGTGGAATAATAACACTATAACAGCATAGTGTAGAAATGGCCTAAGTTAGCTCCAGCATTCACACTTAAAACTACTATGTCAACGCAGTGTACATATAATGTAGTCACTTATAGATTTACTCACTAAGTCTCACTGAGTTCAATGAGTCAAATTGCAAGGCTATATATGCTCTCATGTCAGAAAAAGTCCCACTGGAAGTTAATGGAAGTTAAACCTGAGTTCTATATGAGGGATTGCATTGTCAATCCCTATAACTTGCTCTCCAAAAATTTATTTCTTATAGATGTGTTCCTTATAAATGGAAAGATTAAACCAATGGTGGACAACATGTGTCCCATGGGCTGCATGTCACCTCAACACATTTTTGTGATCTCCAGCATCTTCCAGAAATATTATTTGTTTTTAAATTGACATCACAGCTTTCCACCAAAATTCAACAGTAAATCATTAAACGCACTTTAATCAATGGGAATCAATACTAAATGCAACTGTAACGAATAAGACAGTTAATGTCACAGTCAGTAGCATTCTTTAGTTTAACGGCAAGATCAACTAGAAAAAACCTATAGAATGAAAGGATTTTAAGTAAGTGTTAACGCTTTATTCAATAATCAATTCAACAGACCAACCCTTGTTAGGACTAATAGGATTCAGGCCTATGTTTTAATGTTATGTACTGCATGTTTTATTACAACTGTAAACTGAAATCTATGGATCTAAGCTATTCATAAATATTCATAAATAAATAATAAGACAGAGACACAGAAATAGGGTAATGAACTACCCACCAATAGATGGCAGGCAGGTTTGGTCTAACTGGAGAGTAAACTTTCCATTCATAGTTGCATTGGCCCATTCAGGAAGAAAATGCCAAAACAACTATTTATTTTTAACATTTAAATATTGTGTAGGAGGGTAGGTAGGTATATAAGGTTCACGTACTACAATTACAATAAAGAGAAAGGGAACAACCATAGAACTGAACTAAAAAAATAGACTTAACTGCAAGGGTAGGTGTTTCACTTGGATTAACCACTTGGATTAGCTGACAGTAATCTTTTGACCATGAGCTAGGCCCCTCTGACTCTTCTTGTAGCAGCGCTTCTGTCACTGCTGCCAGATTTACCATTGGAAACTTCTGAGGGAAACAGGCTACTCAGCATGATCTACCAAACTGTGTCCTGGAAGGGAGGGAACCAACTGATATGACTTCAATTGGCTGTATAGAAGTATGGACAATGTAGTCTTTTTGTTTCATATAGCCAATGGATTCTAGATAGGTCTGTGGACCTACTACAGCCTATTCCTGTCAAACATAGCAATAGATGATTTCTCAATAGATGATTTATAATGTTTCTGGCATTTCAACTTTTTGCAATTATGAAGAAAACAGAAGGATGCCAGTGATTCCGTAGGAAGACAGGGCTGGTTCTACTGCCTGGATGTACCTATTTTGCTGGATACACAGTAGTATTCCAAGGAATTTCTCCATCTCCACAGTCTTTCCTCTGGGATGCAGTCCTTTTGCGTTTGCTTCTCTTGCCCAGTAGGTGCAGCAGTAGAGGTGGGCCCCAAATGGGAAAGCTTGCAAAACATGCTGCTACTACACAGAGTGATGGGGGAGAACAAAGGGTGCAGCATCTGAGGAGCTATGCTTGATCTTTTTGTACTTGTGACCTCTGCTCTAGTGGGATGAAAGGAAAACTTGAGAATCAGGCTCTGTAACTACAATATTACAGGTTTTTTTTATTGTGGTCACAGACCAAAAAGTATAATACAAAAGTCAGAAAGGAACAAAAGGCAAGAAAAATTAAGGCACTTATATTATTAAATGCTTAATTGGGATTAATTGGGATCTTTACTTTTCCTAGTGCATATTGAATTTTTTAAAAAAAAACCACCATGGTCATTCTTTCAGAAAATTAAAGAGTAAAGGATCTCTAAGGCAATGGGAAACTGTATTTGCAAAAGAGTTTCCAGAAAAGGCTGTTAGCAGAGGAAAGATAAACTGTTCTTGGCAGTCTTTATACAGAACACAGTGCAGAACATGCTCAATTGTTTCCAGTGCTTCCTCTTCACACAAACATACTCACTCATTAACTGGGATCTTATTAAATTGACCTTCTAATAATGCTGATGGCAACACACTGAAACAGGCAGAAGTAAATGCTTATCTGTATTTAGGAACAGTTAACTAATACTGACATGAAGATGTAAAAATCCCATAGCCTAAGAGATTAGTGTAAAATTAAGAAGAGCAAGACCCTTGGATGCTGCAAGTCTAGTTCAACTAGTATTTGGACCACATACAATCGTGCATTCCGTAGCCTATAGTTCCACAGAAGCTTAGCAGAAAAACCCGAGATGGAAATCTTCCTCCTTACCTTCATCCAACAAATAGCAAATAGTCTGAAAACATTAGAAAAAGGTAACTTCTGGGTGCAGATTTTAAAAAATATAATCGTAGCCACCATTATAAGACATCAGTCCCAGGTATAATGTGTAACTGGCTCCTAATGGCATAAAAGGTACCAATCCAACAGCTGTAACAGTTAGAGGAGTGGGTGTCTGCTGATTCCTTCCTTCATGTCCAAGGTACTGTTCTAATGCTAGTATCACCTTCTTTAACCCTCGGATCAAGAAGGAGAAACAATGCTCAGATATATTTTTTCTCTTCACCTGGGGCAGTAATGGCACATCTACTGGGAAAACTGAGAACAAAATCCAGTTGTTAGTTCCAACTAGAGTACCGCCGTGGAGTTAGTGGAATTCATGTTATATGGTAGCTTGCCAAGTTCCCATTGATTCAGTGGATTTAACTCTAGGTGAGACTAGCAATTGCATTTAATTCTGAGCCACCAGGAAATGCTTGCAGTACCAGTGGTCTCATGCACCTACATGCTTCTGGCTAAGATTGGGGAGGCATAGCAAAAGGAACACATCTACTGTATAACTGGGAGCTTGATGAAACCCAGTCACCCTGCAAACTGGCCAACTTTGCCATGCAACTGGGTGAAACAATCCGCTTCAGAAAGCATGGGGGTAAACAACAGAAAACTGTTTTTAAAAACCCTTGGACCTAGTGGTGGAGCATTTTCTCTCTCTTTCATGCAACAAAATGTCTTTTACTGGCATAGGTTTGAAAACAAAATAAATTCCACGGATGAAAAAGAAACTATTTGTCCTTGATGGATGACTTCTCTGAGAAGGGAACCTCCTAGTGGTGAAGAATACCTTCTTGTCACTCATTTAATAGTATAAAAATTCATACAGAGGAAAAGACCTATGTATTTTTTTAATTTGTTGTCTTATTCATTTTTTGTCTTTTCTCTTTAAGAACTTTCTGAAGGCAAGATAAACATATCCCTATCCACAGTGAGACATAAAATCCACTGCGCTTTTGTGATAATGGGCTCTCTCATTATCTGAGCAACACAACTGAGAGGTGTTGGCTCTCTTCCAAATAAACAAAGGGTTAATGATGGGTTAGGCTACCTTGACTGGGGTCAATGTCATATACAACTGAGAGAGATCATGAGAGACAATTGCTCAATGTGGATGACTAGCTCATGAGAAGTGTGAAAGCTCTGAGATACTTCCAAGATGAGACGTTGTTATAAAAGTTATAAACCAAAGTGCCATGAAGTACAAGAGAGACTTTTGAGACTTTGAAAGACGTTGGGGTTGATGGAGCAGTAGGAGAGGTGCTGCCTACTTCACCATCCCTGGGGAAGCTTGGTCATAAACTGGACAATGAGATCCAGATTACTAGTTTCCTACAATCATACAAAGACCCAGAACACCACTGGTATTGTAAGTAGAATAGAATGTACAGCTAGTTGTGTTAGAACTTAGGTTTTCTTTCTAACCACAGCTGAAAATGACTTAGACTGTTTTTGTAACTTTGTAATTGTTCCTAAATAATGCCTGAAGGAAGGTTCCTTCATGTACAAAAGATACTCTTTTGCTAATGTAAGACTGCCTGCATAGAATCATATCTCCTCTTTCCCACTCTGTCTTCATATGTCCTGCTCAATGTGTGTGTGTGTGTATAGATGGGTGGATAGATAAGATTTTCATCTCCCATGGGATGGGGAAGGAGAGTTTCTGCAAATTCAGAAGCAGAAAAAAGGGCAAGTGCCCTAAGTCACTGAAGCTTGGGAAACAGAACATTAGTGGGTGATGACAGCTAATAAAATTTGGAATTGCTCCTCCCCTATTCAAGAGCAGGAGACAGGGTGGAGACTATAACAACTCTCCTATCTGAATTGTGTGGGATTAATAGATGGGTCTTATCTCATTGTTGTTGTTATTGTTGCTGTTTTGCAGGTTTCACACAAGAGCATCCAAGACATAGATTGAAAAAAGCCAAAAAATTGATTATAACAATTTATGCTTTGGGTGGTAGCAGGAAATAAATGCTGACTTCAGTGAATTGAAGACAGAATGTCAGCTTCCCCTTGACATTTGTTATTCTTCCTCACTTCCCAAATCTGCACTGACTCAGTATTATTGTAATATAAGAAGAAAGATATTCGAAAATATTTAAGTTCCAAATACAGATTAAAGCAGAGTGCTAAATAAATGCAATATTCAGGTATGTATGTTCTTAAACCAAGCTGTGGAAAGCAGAAGAGGCACACTTCAGTGACTGCAGACAGCTAAGTGTGCAAAGACAGTTGGATGTTGCTATGGAAAACCACTGCTACCAAAATGACAGACGAATCTGACTATATAAGAATGGCTCGAGTAAGGCTCAAGTACCCCCAGGCTGCCAAGATAGCAATTTTTCTTCAAGCAGTTAGACTACATAAAGAAAAAGATATTCCAAGTTTGATTTGTTTCTAGATATTCTAAATTACCCCTATCCCCTGAGGAATAAAATTTATAATTAGTTTTTATTCATTAAACTGTTATGGTCCATTTATTATAGTACTTAGTAACATTTCATTAAAAAGTGTCAGTTGTCTGCCAATCTATAGCAACAAGAAAAGTTTTGTCTTTTACAGCATACAGTATCACAGAATGCAATAGAGGACAACAGCCTGGGGAAACTACCAGACAATGACTGCATTAAAGATCAACACAGAATGCTTTAAGCGACCTGAAACATTTAGTGACAAGAGAATACATCCCTCTTGCTCTTACCCTGTAACAACTGCAGGGAGGGGGAGTAGAAGGAATTAAGCAAGTTATCAGGACATAGTGCCATTCTCATCCTGATCAACTGATTATCAAGCTGGTTACAAAACCAATGCATTCAGACACAGTTCTGAAGTTCCTTTAAGGATTTTAAACATTTGAACATCAATGGTCCCTTTACCTGTAAGATGTTATGTTCAGCAATACTTGTATAATTCCAATCCAGATTTTTCAGTTTATTGAAGGATGAAGAGGCTCAAATAGGCAATCTTGGATAAGATACAAGTTCCTTGCTTACTACACCATCTGATCAGTTTTTCCAAGAAGAGAACTATAGGTCCATCAGACAAATTAGGAGAAACTTCTACAAAAAGCCTCCCAGGTTTGGGAGTTATCAGGAAGAATTAATTATCTCCTACTTTCAAAGAAAAGAAGGAAGGGAGGGAGGGAGGGAACTGAGGCAATTTGACTGGGTCCACATAAGGCAAGAGCTCCATCTTAAATTCCTTGTTTCCCATTAGCCTCTCTCCTAATGTTGCCATGTTGGTCACCAAAGCCTCTCACATAGTTAGGTCCTTGAAAGAGATATTTGTCTGTCCTAGGCCCATAAAACCTTTAGACGGCTCTGCCTATATGCTCTAAGGGGCCCACCGCTCCTCTTAAATTTGAGTTACAGGTCATTTAGATAATCTGGTGCCTGTTTAATTCCTTCACCTGTACACATCCAATGCCTACTTGCTCCCATATGTTCTACTTCATGTGATCGTTCTTTGTTGTCCTAAACATTCTTGACATATTAGATTCTCCAAAGAATATGGTAGTGAGTAGTTGCCAGGTTGATCTATATTTAGCTAACTATTGTCCAGGGCCTCAGTAACAGTAGCCTGGGGTTAATTTAGAAACTACAAGCAAAGTGAGCATGCAGATGTTTTGTTATTAACTGGTATTACCTGTTTTGTTAATAATTGGAATTGGCTTTCTCTCTTCTTGTTATAACAAGCTCAAAAAGAATGTTAATATTAATTTTACCTGTTTTCACTTTTTACTCTGTTTTTGTTTGACATTGATAAAGATAAGCTTTTCTCTTTTTTGCAGTGTTTACTTATTATGTATGCCTTCAAGTCATTTTGGACTTATAATATTAAATAGAAAAAGAGTAGAATGTCTTCCCTCCAAATGTTCACCTTGTACATTAAAATCAGAGATCACCCAGCATGTACCACATTTTCTTTAAAAAGACTTACAAAGTACTTACGAAGTATTTAAATCTATCAAGGACAAACAGCACTTGGTATTGCGAGATCTTTTTTAAAAAGTCATGAAGAAAAAGTAGGACAAGTTTTGTCTTAAGCCATTTCCGCGCTACACTGTGCTAGTGCTATTATTCCACTTTCAGCATCCCATGAAATCTTGGGATTTGCAGCTTAGGGAAGGGCATTTAGAATTCTCAGCCAGAGAGCTTGTTGGCCTCAGTAAACTACAAACTCCAGAATTCCACAGGATGTTGAAAGTGGAATAACAGCACTGTAACAGTGTAGAGAGTAAAGCCCTTAGAAGATGTCTGTAGGCATGAAGCTAAACCTTGGGGCAGACTCCACTGCTGATGATAATGGCTCACTAACACACATGACCATCCAAACATCTGGGAAATGTGGCCAAGTGCCAAACTTTAGAACCCATTAAAGCAGAAGTAGGCAACTCTCCAGCATTAGTGGGCTCCACAGGTCCTGCAGGACACTTGTGAGTGATCTTTATCATACACCCTAGGCCATTTTAGGCACTTTTTCAAAAGAAAAAGTGACCAGGAGGTCAATTTCCAGATCATTTCCTGTTGAAAAAAGGCTCTCTTTTAAAAATAGTACAGTCCTGTTTCAAAGAGTGGGGAAAAATGCCCCCATGTTTCTTAGGGGGCTTGGGGGAGGGTTTTTTTTTTTTTTTGTTAATCAAAAAATATTTTTTGCATATTGTGGGACACAAGAATAGCCTTTAGGGCTGCACTTTCACCATCCCGGACTATAAAAGTATAGCAAAAGACAAACACGCAGTATTTGTATTAATAAAGATAACCAAGTCATTGCATGGTATTTATCCCATGGTATGTAGGTTGTCTGCTTTCAGCCACATTCTCCCAGAATGAATTCCCCACTTGTCCTGACATTCAGATTATATTCTAAAAAGAGGTTGAAGAGCACAGAGCATTTCTAGCTAAAATTAGAGCTTTGTAGACCAAAGCACAGGTATTTGTGGGCAGCCGTTACTACCATGTAGGGGAATAGCTCCTTTTCCTAGTTGTTCTGGAAAGCAAAGGACACTCAGGTCGGAATCCAGAATAACACTGCAGTGTGTGAGAAATCCTATTACTATACAGAATTTTGGGGTCTACACAGTATTTCATTCACACACAAAGAGATGTGGGATAATGATATAATACTGGTATGTATGGTCTAACTTAACTCTATATCTTACTGGTCACCAAACTTGGAAACAATGACTAAAGAAAACAAGTTCACATGAACGCCTCACATGAAAAGTTTACATGAACGCTTCACATGATCAGAATATATTGGAATTTGGAACTTACACTTTTGAAAAATGTTGATAGTCACAAGGGAAATTGGTAAAAGCCTGCACACTGAATATCTTGTTTGGGAACATCCTCTGATTGCTTTAATGGGCTTTTCTTTTTTACAGAATTAACACCTGGAAAATATTTCTCTAGCTGCAAAAGCAGTTGTCCCTCTAGAGGCCTCCTAAGCTACATCTCTAGCAAAATGTGTACAGGCTCCAAAACAGTTAGCATCTTCACAATTGCCTCTGGGACTGCCTTAGGGTCAAAGCTGCTGATGGACCTTATGGGCTGACTTATTTTCCCAAGCAGTTTTTCTTTGACTCACGTTTCATTGTGAGTGCTTTGTTTCTCTCCATCTTTGTAGTGCTGCTGCATAAAATATAGATGTAACTTCTTCAGGGATTTTAATGGTAAGGAACAAATTATATAGATTGTCTATGTCCTACTGAGATAGGAAAAGGAAAAACAATACAAGAAAAGCGAAGGTGCTTTTTTTTCCTTACACGCATTGTAGTAAAAAACTGTCATTATCAGCCAGAAGCCCATGTATGGTTTATATGGGGTGTGTGTGCATGTGTACAGAGAAAAAGAGAGTTGAAACTGTTAGAAAAATATCTTCAATATCTTAAATATCGAACAATTGAACAGGAGCTCGGCTAACAGGGGCATGGCCAACAGGTGTTTTATGTGGGCATGGTGGAAGAGACAGCATAAGGAGAGCTTCCATCTGTTGGGTGAAACCTCTTCAGCCCCAGAGAGTCTTTGAGGAGAGTGTGTTGTGCTAAGGCTATTGTGTATATTGGAATAAGGCTGCTTGTTTCTGTGAGCTTGTTTGTGTGAGATGGGAAGAGGATTGTGTATCTGCTCATTAGGGCTCCACTGTTTTATTGGGTTTTGGTGAGCTTGTGTCTGTTGGATTAAGACTGCTTGTGTGAGCTGAGTGGCAGCTTCACTGTATGCTCATTAGTATTCTACTGTATTTAGGCCCAGAGAAACTGAATCAAAGACTTGGTTACAAGAAGCTGGCAGACACTATCACTCTGTATAACTGCAGCCCTAGTCCCCGGAGATCAGCAAACAGGAATGCAGTTAATGGGGTGAGACCAACAGGCATTTTGCAGGGGAGTCTAAAGAGCTCTCTACTAAGCTAAGATTTTAAAAAGACATGTACAAGAAATGGAAAAAAGAGGAAATCACCAAAGAGTAAGTCAAACAAATAGCCACCACATGTAGGGTGAAAGTCAGAAAACCTAAAGTACAGAATGAGCTCAGGCTTGCTGTTGCTGTTGTGTGCCTTCAAATCATTTCTGACTTATGATGACCCCACAGCAAACCTATCACAGAATTTTCTAAGGCTGAAAGGGGCTTTTCTGGTTATGTCCTCAGCATAAGCAAGAACAATGGTAGGGCCACTATATGGAGAAGATGGCAAAATGCTAATGAGGATAAAGAAAAGGCAGAACTACTCAATGCCTTCTTTCGTCTTGTTCTTCTCCCAAAAGGAAAGCATTGTTTGATGTCAGGAAAATGGAGGAGATGATGCAGTAGGGGCAATGCAGCACAGAATGAGTAAAGAGATAGTACAGGAATACCTGGCTACTTTAAATGAATTCAAGGCTCCAGGGCCAGAAGAATTACATCTGAAAGTATTTAAAAAACTGTCAGAAGTAATCTCAGAACCTCTAGCAATAGTCTTTGAGAAGTCCTGGAAAACAGGAAAAGTCTCAGCAGAGGAGGGCAAATGTCGTCCCCATCTTCAGAAGGGGGGGGGGGGAGAAGACCTAAACAATCACCAATCAGTCAGCCAGACATGAATACCAAGAAAAATTCCTGAGCAGATCACTGGTCAGTCTGTAAGCACTTAGGAATGTGATGATCACTAAAAATCAACATGGGTTTCTCAAAAACAAATCAGGCCATACTAGTCTTTCCTTTTTGATAGAGTTACAAGCTTGGTAGATGAAGGCAATGTGTGGATGTAGTATGTTTGATCTCCATGAGGCATTTGACAAGTTCCCCATGACATTCTTGCATACAAGCTAGAAAAATATGGGCAAACTTAACGAAATTAATAATGCTACTGTTAGGTGGATTTGTAATTGGTTGACCAACTGAACTCAAAGGGTACTCATCAATGGCTCCTCTCCATCCTGGAGAGAATTGACTAGTGGGGTGCACAGGGTTCTGTTTTGGGCCTAGTATTATTCAACATCTTTATAAATGACTTGGATGCTAAAACAGAGAGCATGCTTATCAAACTCACAAATGACACCAAATTAAAATGGATCTGAGTGCCAGACTACAACCCTGGAGACTAGGTTTGATTCCCTGTTCAGCCATGGAAACCCACTGGGTGCATCACACACTCTCAGCCCCAGAACACCCTGTAATAGGATCACCGTAAGTCGGAAATGACTTGAAGGCACACATCAACAGCAACAACAACAACAACAAGAAGAAGCAGCTAAAACTCCAGAAGATAGGATCAGAATTGAAAATGACCTTAGTAAATTATAGAGCAGGGCCAAAACTAACAAAACTAATGAGGTAAGGCATTACACTCAGGCAGAAAAAATGAGATGCACAGATAATAGGATGGATAACAGCGAGCTTGACCACAGTACATGTGAAAGGGATCCAGGATTCTTAGTATACCACAGGCTGAATGTAAAATAAATAAATAAATAAATAAATAAATTTTATTTGTTACCCTCCTTTTCCCAAGGCTCAAGGCACGATACAGCACAGATAACAACTAAAAACAAATAATGGTCAAAACACACTGAAACACACACCATTTAAAATACAAATATACCGCAATTAAAATACATCATAATTAAAAGTACAATTAAAAATACAAATACAACTAAGTCCTGCTGCAAGAGACAGGTCTTTAGAACTTTTTTGAATTCAGACAGTATATTTGGCTGTCGAATCTCTTCTGGCAGGTCATTCCGCAGTCTATAGGCAGCTGACTGGGAGGTCCTCTGGGTGACTGTTGCCAGTCTAGTCCTGGCCAGCTTAAGTAAATGGCATCCGGAGGACCTGAGTGTATGGGGCAGATTGTACAGGAGAAGCGATCATGCAGATAACTTGTATCCAAACCATGTAGGGCTTTAAAGATAATAACCAACACTTTGTACTTTGTTTGGAAACTAATGGGCAGCCAGTGCAGTGATTTTAATATCAGTGTGATATGTCCACACCTTCTTCTGTCTGTAATCAATCTGGCTGCCATATTTATACGTAGGATCGCTACATGGAGAAGGTGACCAATTAATAACGGGGGGGGGGAGTGAGAACTATTTAATAACTTCTTTGCCTCAGTTTTCTCCCAAAAGGATAGAAGTACCCAACCTGGGGTGTGGGGAGCAGGTGAGGAAGCGGGGGAAATGCAGCATAGAATACGTAGAGAAGTAGTACAGGAATATCTGGCTAAACTAGATGAATTCAAGTCCTCAGGGCCAGATGAACTACATCCAAGGATATTAAAAGAAGTGGCAGAAGTCATTTCTGAACCACTTGCAATAATCTTTCAGAACTCTTGGAGAACAGGAGAAGTCCCAGCAGACTGGAGGAGGGCAAATGTCATCCCCATCTTCAAGAAGGGGAAAAAAGAGGACCCTAATAATTATCGCCCGGTAAACCTGACATCAATTCCAGGAAAGATCCTAGAGCAGATCATAAAACAGTCAGTTTGTAATTACTTAGAAAGCAGTGTCGTAATCACTAAAAGCCAGCATGGATTTCTCAGAAATAAGTCATGCCAGACGAATCTTATCTCTTTTTATGATAGGGTTACAAACTTGACAGATGAAGGGAATGCTGTAGATGTAGCATATCTTGACCTCAGTAAGGCCTTCAACAAAGTTCCCCATGACATTCTTGCAAAGAAGCTAGTAAAATGCGGGCTGAACAGGGCTACTGTTAGGTGGATTCGTAACTGGTTGACCAACCGCACCCAAGGGGTGATCACCAATGGCTGCTTTTCATCCTGGAGAGAAGTGACTAGTGCGGTGCCTCAGGGTTCTGTCCTGGGCCCATTGCTATTCAACATCTTCATCAATGATTTGGATGAGGGAGCGGAGGGCATGCTGATCAAATTTGCAGATGATACCAAACTGGGAGGGGTTGCTAACACACCAGAGGTTAGGATCAAATTTCAATACGACCTTGACAGATTGGAGAGCTGAGCCAAAGCTAACAAAATGAATTTCAACAGAGAGAAATGTAGGGTCCTGCACTTGGGCAGAGAAAATTAAAGTCACAAGTATAGGATGGGGGACGTGTGGCTGGATAGCAGTACGTGTGAAAAGGATCTAGGAGTCTTGGTAGATCACAAGCTGAACATGAGTCAGCAGTGTGACGCAGCAGCCAAGAAAGCCAACGCGATTCTTGGTTGCATCAATAAGAGTATGGTGTCTAGATCAAGGAAGGTAATGGTACCACTCTATTCTGCATCGGTTAGGCCTCATTTGGAAAACTGTGTCCAGTTCTGGGCACCTCAATTAGAGAAGGATGTCAGCAAGCTGGAATGTGTCCAGATGAGGGCAGCCCAAAGTAAAGTGCATTGCAGAAGTCCAACCCTGAGGCTACCAGAGTATGCACTACCACCTTTAGGTCATCCAATTCTAGGAAGGGAAGCAGTTGGCGTATCACTCGAAGCTGATAATAAGCATTCCTGACCATTGCGTCTATCTGAGCAGACATTTAGAGGGACAGATTTAGGAGCACTCCCAAGCTGCAAATACAGTGTTTCAGGGGGAGAGTGACCCCCATCCAGGACTGGTTGACAAACCTACAATGACAGATTAGGACCCTTAACAGTAAGCACCTCTGTCTTGTCTGGATTCAGTTTCAATTTTTCTTCATCCAGTCCATTACTTCTTTCCAGCATTCATTCAGAGGAGACACGCTATCCTTGGCAGAAATTGTTTTTGAAGGCATGGAGAAGTATATTTTGGTGTCATCAGGGTACTGTTAGCACCCCACGCCATGCCTCTAGCTGATCTCTCCCAACAGTTTCATATAGATGTTAAAAAGCATTGGGGATAGAATGGCACTTTGTGGTATGCTATATAAAAGCTGCTTATTTGAGGAGCAGCTATACCCAAACACCACCATCTGGAACCTGCCTAAGAGGTAAGACTGGAACCATTGCAACACAGTGCCTCTGATTTCCAACCCTGCCAGGCATTCCAGAAGGATACCATGATCGATGGTATCGAATGCCACTGAGAGGTCCAAAAAGCATCAACAGGGACACATTCCCCCTGTCTATACATCCACTAAGGCGACTATAGCAGTCTCAACTCCATATTCTGCTCTGAAGCCAATTTGAAATGAGTCAAGGAAGTGTGTGTCATTCAAGACTACATAAAGCAGGAAGGCAACTGCCTTCTTGATCATCTTGCCCAAAAAAAAGAAGGTTAGAAGCTGGTCTATAATTCTTAAAGTTCAGGGTATCTCAGGAGGGCTTTTTCAGGAGTGGTCTAAGTACAGCCTCTTTTAAACAAGATGGAAAGTTATCTCCATGAAAGATGCATTAATAATATGTTATATTTGAAGTCTAATTGTATCCCCTCCCTTGATGACCAGTCAAGATGGACAGGGCAAGGATAGAGAAAGCAAGTCATCTTCCTCACTTGCCCCAGCAGCTTGTCCACATCAGCTGTACTCACCGATTGAAACTGATCCAGTATAATCCCACTGACAGAGCTGCTGGACACCTCAGTATCAACTTCTGCTCCAACAATGGCATCTAAGCTGCAAGAGATTATGCCAGAGATTTTATCTGCAAAATAATCATTAAAAGCATCACAGCAAGCTCTTGAAGACCCTAAAATTGGGTTCAGGAGGGAGGGTGCCTGGTTTAGACCTCTCATCATCCTGAATAGCTCAGCTGGATGTGAATTCGCAGGTGCAATATGTGCTGAGAAGAAAATTTTCTTTACTGCATATATTGCCACTCTATAGAAACAAAGATGTTCTCTAAATTGTGTTTTGTCACATAAAACGAGTTTTCTGCCATCTGTGCTTTGGTAGTTGTCCTTCCTGTTTGAGCTCCCTGAGGGTCTCTATATACCAGGCAGCCTGTTTACTAACAGGTCAAAGAGGACATTTGGGGGCGACCGTGTCAATAGCCCTGGTTAGATTTTGATTCCACTAATTCACCAGAGATTCAACAGAATCATCAGGGTCACCAGCCTTAAAACCCTCTAAGGACTCCTGAAATCTCAGAGGATCCATTAGCCTTCAAAAGTAGACCATTTTAATAGGTCCTCCACCCCTAAAGGGGTAGGGTGTAGCTGTGATACCAACCCTAACCAGAAAATGATCTGTCCATGACAACTCGGAGGTATTAATCACCTCTGCCCACAGATTCCTATCTTCCGAACTGAAGACCGTCAACATCCCTATGTTCTGAACTGAAAACCATCAACAGTGTGATGCAGCAGCTAAAAAAGCCAGTGTGATTCTAGGCTGCATCAATAGCAATGTAGAGTCTAGGTCAAAGGAAGTGATAACACCACTTTATTCCTCACCTGGAATATTGTGTCCACTTTTGGGCACCACAATTCAAGAAGGATATTGACAAGCTGGGATATGTTCAAACAACCAAGCAACCAAAATGTAACAGCTTAGGAGGCTGGGTATGTGTAGCCCAGAGAAAAGGTGACATGATAGACATGTTAAAATATCTGAAAGGATGTCATATGGAACATGGAGCAAGCTCATCTTCTGCCACTTCAGAGACAAGAACAAGGAACAATGGACAAAGAGCAAAGAGACAAGAACAAGGAGCAACCTACAGGAAAAGAGATTCCATCTAAACAGTAGGAAGAATTTCCTGATGGTAAGAGCTGCTCCACAGTGGAATACATTGCCTCAGAGTGTGGTGGAGTCTCCTTCTTCGGAGATTTTTAAACAGAGGCTGGATGGCCATCTGTCAGGACTGTTCTGATTGTGTATTGCTGCATGGCAGAGGGTTGAACTGGATGGCACTTGTAGTCTCTTCCAACTTTATGATTCTATAGTTCTCTGAAAAAATACTTGTAATATAACAGATAGTAAAAGGTACATCCCATACACGGCATGAATATGCTGTAACAGAAGATTGACAGTGCAAAACTGCAGTTATCTGATTTAGAAAATTGTCCCTGTTTTTCATCATTCTATATACTCATGGCCCTCTGATTTCTGTTGTTTCTGTTTGTTTTATTTTCTGATTTCTGCCCGGGTACCAACTATACAGTACAGTATCCATTATCCACATTTGAAGAAGGTCAAAATTAGCACTAAAAATAAACAACCAAATCTTATTTTATTGAGATAATCATACCTCCAAAATTTCGCAGAATGAAAATCAGGACACACGAAGCCAAGCAACATCATAGTTGCTCATGATGGTAAAAGTCACTCATAAGGAAGAAAACACAAACTAGGAGAGGCGGCAGCAGTTTGCTTTCACCTGAGGTTACTGGGGCAAGATTCCACCCCTTTTCTCTCCCCACATGGAGTTATTTGAGTGCAATCTACTTTTCCATTTTGACCTCAGTTTGCAGCAACAGAAGTGAGCTGAGGACAAAAAAGGAGTGAGAGGAAGAAAGAAATTGGGACATTTTTAAAACCACTGAAAAAATAGGACAACATAGAATTATTCAGGACTGTCTCTGCCAAATTGGAACAGTCAGCGGGTACAGACAATGCTGGAGCTGGTAGGTATTAAGTTTTTGTCTCCCAGAAAAAACTGTGAAGCTGATGAGCCTGTTTTATACACTCAGGCCATAAGACACCAGCAGCCTGTATCATCTGGAAACTGAATAATGAAAATAAAGTGAAATGCTAATTGTAATGTCCCTGCAGAGAAAGAATGGTTGAGGTCTGACACTGATTTATTTTAAGTAAAGGACATTATCCTACATACTCTGTAACACCAAAACTATCTTAGGCCAAATCAAAAACTTTTCAATTCTTGACTACATTACTAAGAGAGCAATTACAAAAAACAACGGTGGAAATTCACTTATGGATGTCTTCTCATATTTATGTTTATATGTTAAATAAGATCACAATGAACTTTCCAAGACATTGTGGAGATTAAACCTACCTGCAAAGGTCCGTGGCAAAAATAGTTAGGAGTTTTCATACTTTTTAAAGCATAGCATTTTCATCAATGAGACTAGCTTATTCTCCCTCACTCAGTCATTATTCTACATAGATAATAGCCTAATGCCCAAGATTTCTCAGCATATCAATAGAAACAATCTATGCTTTGAGTGACTCACTTCAAGGCTCCCACAGGCAATAGTTCAGCTAGAATAAAGGAACGTATGAAATTTACCATGAATTCTCATTGTTAGCACTAAGTCTAGTGGAAGATTTGTATGAACAACGGCTGCTTTGGGAGTGTATCTTATTGTTATAAAGCATTGTGATGCACAAGCCTCTGACACAGATTGACTGAGATGTGATGACACAGAATCTATCCAACAAATGTTTCAACTGCATAGTAAACAAAACTGATAGGATGTTTGCAGTCCTGTTTATCTGATGGATGGAGCAAGTGGTTGGTTTATCTGGAAATGAATTTCACATTTAAGGATGTCTCTGCTTTCCAGTATAAAAGTAGTTCCACTGTATCTAGGCTCTGAAAGTAGAATTGGGGAGTATAGGGAAAGGGGGAACAAAGAAAATGAAGCAAAGCAAAGAAAATGAAAAGAAGATATTGTCATGGTAAATTATTTAACACCCTTCTAGGAGAACTTGAAGGTTGACAGATTTGAGACAACATGATGTACAAGAGTGAAAAAAGGCAGAATGCATGAATGCGCAGCACAACTTAAAAATATAGTTAAACACTTGGTGTTGAGCACTGTGGGTATCTAACTGTGACTTCCTGCAGAGCAGACACCAAAGAGACACTAATTTTCTGTTCCCTGCAACACCAAGACACCTGGCTAGTGAAGGTAACTTGAGATACTTCAGTGGAATCACAGTCTGAATGACAGAAAATAAAAAGTGATATTTCTCCCTGCCTTCACATGCCATTCCTTCCTTTACAATTACAGACTTTACAATTACAGTCCATTTTGAGACTTTTGCTATGAGGACTTGATTTGGATTGTCACAATACTGATCTGTTTTACTTCTAATGAACTTGCTAAGAGAAGAGCTGCCCAGCCTGCCCTTACATTTTTGTGCCAGATCTCCATAAGCAGTAAAAGAAATTCCACTAACACAAACAGGACAACACTGACATAAATTAAGAATATCAATTCAAATAGCTTATGATTCTTATTCAAGGTCATCTGAAAGCAAAATAATACCAATATTGAGTATACTGACATATGCAACAGTAGAATTCTGGAAACATACTGAGATATGCAGAGCATTGGTTTCATACTGATGGTACTTTTGTCATAAAATCAATGTAGAAAGATTTCAACCTCATTTAAAATTCACTACTTTGCAAAAACTATAGAAAAACCCACAGCAAACACTACTGAAACAGCATGGACTCCATCCCTCAGGATGGCTATGCTAAGCATTCGAAGAGACTCAGACATCTGCAGGGTGTGTGTGTGACTTATAGAGAAGCCAGTGGAGCTCATAAAGCTCAAGCTTCAGAGGCCTATGAAGAAACGACTTTATAAGCCTCCAGTTCTTCTCCAGCTCACATTAAAATCTAAGCCAAAATAAAATGGTAAAATCTCCTCAAAGCTTCCCAAAACCTCTCTTCTCCTAAATAGTTTCCCTTCCCATCTTTCAATTTGCAACCCCTCTCTTATGAAGACAACAACTGTGCCATTCTAGTAACCTTGAGAAGGATACATCTCTATAGTTAATCAGGCCATTTTGCCCAGAATACTGCAGGAATTGGCAGGCCTCCATCTTTCCCAGCCCACCACGGATGCTCCATTAACAGTGCCAAAGTTTTTAAGCGAGTGTTTGAGGGAATCTGATCATCAGATTGGTTTGGACAGCAATCTAAATTATTCCTTTAAAACAAAATACTCATATAATTTGTAGACCAATCAATGGAAGTAGTGGAGAACTCGCTTATTTCTACTCATGCATATATGTTTCTGTCTGTGTATCTGTATTTTCCTCCATTAGAGAACCTCTCCAATTTTGCAGCTGGAACTGCAGAAAAAAGGCACTAAGACAAAAAACCAAAAAAGTGGTTGGATGTGACAGTGAGACAATACCCCAGAATAGAAAGCCTTAACGTCCTATATATGCTTCTGTCTCCAAAAGCAAGGGGAAAAAAAACTGCCAATAGTCAAATGTCTGTGAGCACAGAATTTCTTCCTTTTTACCTTGGAATATGACAAAGCCATATATTGGCTTAACTAACCACAATTAATAATTTGTACCAGTGTCTCTCACACATGAGACACAAGGTAAATATCCATTCCACAGAAAGTCCTTACAAACTCAGGCAAATTGCAAGGAGACCGGAGCCAGTTAACATTATTAATGGACAAGAAGTGAAACTGAAGCAAACATGTCATAAAATGTTAAATGCAATCTAGACAAACTAGAAATATGTTTTGTTATCCCCAAAATCATTCTATAGTTTCTACTCATGATTAAGTGTCATTTACCAAAAAGAACCTCAAATTATTTTTTTCATTGTTTGTAAATTCAGTCCTTTTATTTTCTGTTAATCTCAGCTGGACAATCAGTGAGCAATTTCTTCTGAATAGCATCCCATGTTTCTCTGACAACAAAATAGTTATAAATCTGGATGGGAGGGGAGCAGGATGGGAATGAAGAAGATAAATGATGATTTGGAAACAATATTATCTAAGCCAGTGGTAGGAATCATATGGTACTCCAATTATTATTGCACCATAACACACAGCATTTCTCAGCATTGGCTTAACTGGGTAGAGTTGCTGGAACTTGCAGTCCAACAAAGAGGTCCACACCATTCTATTCCCTGCTACAGATGATCTATTAAAAAGTGAGCGACCAAAGGCTGGCAATTCCACAGAATAGCACCCAAACACCTACAATGCACCAGGAGCATAGCCACATTTGTTGATCAACACCAAGAACTTCATCATATGCCACTTAGTGCCTCTGCTAGCCAACATTCATGACACATTTTACTTTGCACAAGCAGAGCCAAGACACATGGAACAGAACAAACAGTAACTGATGGGAGACTTCCAAGTGTTACATGCTTACCAGGCATGAGGAAAAGAGCCTTTGTTGTTGCTCTCAGACTGTGGAATGCACTCTCCTCAAATTTGCAATCTGTTCTCACTCTCAGTGCTTTTAGGAAGGGTGTGAAGACATATCTTTTCAATCTGGCCATTTGCAATGTTTTTGCTTCTGTGATATTTTAATGGTGTTTACTGTTTAAATTGTTTTTAGTTTGTGAGTCACTGCCCATGCTGTGTTTTACTGGAAAGGTTGGAAAAAAACATGCTAAGTATTTGTTGGGAAAGTTAGGTACACTTACCTAATCTTTCTAAGAGATGTCATACACACATTGCAAAACGTACAGACATTTCACCACCTCCCAGGAGTGAGACTCAAGCTCTATCCTAATTGCTTGAAACTGAAAACCAAAGTCCAAGAGGAACAGCTCTGTCCAAAATTTTTGTGGGTTACTCAGTGTTTGAAGGTTGCTAATAATAGAAGTTCAGCTAGAAGGTACACCACAGGTCCAAAAAGGTAATACAAAGTCCAAAAGTCACTAGGCTGATCAACCTGCAGTATGAACAATACTGTTGCAAGAGGAAAAAGGCTATCATTAGAAACTACACATCCAGATCAAGCAAGATGAACAAGAAATTCAAGGAAACAATTACAGATGCAGGAAAGGGTTTTGAGGAACATATCACTAAACAGCATCATGAAAGGAAAACTAAATAAATAAAAGAGAATAAAAGTCTGAATGCATGAGGAACAGGAATCCAGTGAAGGAAGCTTTCGAATTGTTAGACAGTGGGGCTTAATTAGGAGTAAAGGCAGATGGAATGATTGCAGGGAGGCTCTGAATTCCTGTCAGGTACAGGAGTCTGTCATTTATTCTCAGTGGAGAAACCAGAATAAATGACAGAGCCCTGTACCTGTTTCCAAGAGCTGAGGCAAATAGTGGCGACAAGAACAGAAGTTCTAGTTGTTATTGACAAATTCCAAAGAAACAAATGACTAGTTTGTGATAGAATCTGAGAGTTCTTAAAGAACTCAAATATGAAATTGTTGTTCTGAAATGTAACATGTCTTTTAAGATCAGCCTCCACCAAAAGACTGGAGAATGGCAACGTCATCCAAAAGGATATTGTAGAACTGGGAAAGGTGCACAAGAAGGCAACCGTAAGAAGGCAACCAATCTAGAGTGATTTTCCTATAAGAAAAGCTTAAGTATTTGAAGCTGTTTAGCTTAAATGAAAGGTAAGTACTAGGAGATATGACAGAGGTTATAAAATTATGCATGGTGTGGAAAAAAGATGGGGTCAAATTCCAATGAAGCAAAACAAAGAGGTAGCACCCTAGATACTTCCAAGTAAATTTAAACTAGAAACTAGAGAAGCCAGGCTTCAGTGCCACTTCAACAGTCAGCAAATACAACCTTATGTGGCTTATTCTCAATAACTGGTTCCAACCCACCCTACAAGGATTGTAAACTGCCTTAGCAGCTACTAAATCAAGCAGCTGCAGGTGAATCTGGGTTCAGTCTAAGATATCTAAGTCTGAGGAAGGCAATGTGACTTTCTTGGGCCAGAGAAGTTAAGGAATCATGGGCTCACTTGGTGTTAGAACTCCCAAAGAGATTAGGATGTTTAAGGCTAGTGCTTTTTTTAAAAAAAAAAATTATAATAACAAAGAAAAAATTCAGTGAAAGAAAAAAAGTGAACAGCAAAATACACCTGTGGACAAGATAGAGTGGACAAACTAGAGTGACAACCACCAACAATGGAGACAAAAATATGGCATGAGAACGTGGGAAACATAATTTCTCAGGTTAACATGAGTCTTAGGTGGACAGACACTTGCTTAATTACATTTAGCATACTCAGTGAACAGGAACCAATATCATAAAAATTATTAGCTGCACTAATGCTCATCTGTGAATGCATCTGAGCAGTCCATTTTCGTATGAATGTCAAATTCCAACAGCATGGATGCTAACCATCTAGTGTTAGAATACAGAGCTCTTTCCATTTTTGATGCAGTGCACATAAAAATGCTAATGTTTTATGTTTCAATTATTTTAGGTCATTAATGAATAATGATATGACCCAATTATTGGAGTAATGATGATATTCTCCCCAACAATTAATCTCCTCAAAAATGTCCACCCAAAACTTTTCAGCTGTTGGGCAAAACCAAGAAAGATGCATCCAGGTACAAGACATTCTACATCATCACCAGCAATGGTAATTAAGTCTGTTATAAATATATTAGTCCTACTCAAGAATGGTACCTTCAGTAGATGGTCTTCAAACAGAATTCATGAATGCGTATTGGTTTGGAACAAAGTGCATTCCAGAACTTCATCAAGTTCAGTTTCTAGATCCCCTTCCCACACATGTTTTAGCCCTCAAAACAACGCCAAAGAACTCAGCATAACGGAATTCATTTGGAATCCACTCCTTTTTAAATCATTTTCTGCATTTAGGAGAAGTTCTTCAAAGCCTGTTAAGGACATTATGACTTGTACCTTCCGAGCAAATTCAGAGCAGAAAAATGAAACAGTTGTACATTTAAAGCCAATATGGGGTAGAAGAAGATGTTCTTTCAACTGAGGTCTCATTTTTGAGGTAGCTGTACAATATACGTCTCTTACTCTATGAATGTTTTTTCTCTTTCCATCCTATACAAATTTATGCATATCAAAAAATAACAGGTGACACTAAGGGATGTTAAAGCCAAGGAAGCAGGTGAGAGATGTTTTTGCCAGTTAGACCATACCTTTAGCATGTTATGCAAATTAGGATTATCAAGGATTTCAAGATTTTTATGCATAACCCTCAGAACAGGTAAGCTCCTTGAACACACGATGTTGGTATCACCATTTTCATACATTCACACTGTCTTTAATCATAAGCCTCATTAATTGATGGATCTGGTATGCATCATAATAAAAATTCCAAATGGATACACCTAAACTACCGCTTTTAGAAGATTTATATAAATTTGGCTTAAGGATACTAGGTTGTTTTCACTGGCTAATTAAATTCAGTAATTATTTCTGATATATGATTAACAATCTGTTGTGGGATCACTGTGGCTAAAGTCTGAAGCAAATCTCCCAGATTAGATAATACTGACATTTTTACAGAGCTTGAGCTTCTCCAGTTTAGCCCTCTTCTTTCTTTTTTTTCCCTAATAGATGTAACTAAAGAACGTGGTCCAATTTGACCAATTTCGACAATGGATGAGGAATGGAGATTCCTGGATACTTTAAAGAAGATACACTAACAGCTGGTTCCACCAGAGAGAGCCTTCCACTGTCATATTTAAATTCAATTTTTCAATTTAGCTCTATGTATCTCTAGTCTCCAAATTTGTCTGAAATATGGCAACTACCAGCTACTGTTTTTTACAAGATAGAAAGATGAGTGGATGAGAAGAAAGACAACAAGTAATGCTGTTTGGAATTTTGTAAGAGCACAGACAAATGGAAGAGGTTTATAACCTTTCTGCTTGCACTGCAATGGTTAAAAGGAATGGAGGGAAAAGGGCACAAAGAGCACTAGACTTGTGAAAGGACGGTGAGGCTACCACCAAAAAACTTTGGAGGAGCTTTCATAGATTCCAAATCTCTGCTGTGCCAGTGCAGAAACGACCCATTCGTAACAGTCACAGGGATCACATAGATCACATAGAAAAATTCTAAATGATGAGCCAACCTATTTCCCTTCTCTTCATATGACAGACAGGGGAAATTAAAAGGTATACACATTCAATACTTTCCATATGGGAACTTTTCAAGCTATATAGTTAGATTTTAGTGTCCTCCCCCCTTTTTTTTCCTTTTAGATACGCTTTCACAATAGCCATTAAAGTTGTGAGCAATACCAGTAATGCAAGCAAGTCACAATTTTGGTTGGACTCAAAAGCAGGTCATTTGTTCATAAACTGTCTCTCACAAATATAATTCTTGCCACTCATAAAAAAAACTGCAGAAGATTTTAACAAATTTCTGGACATCTTAACCCATTCTTTTATACTGAAGTTTTCCCTAATTTTACCAAAACCTACTTCCTCTCAGTCAAAAAATCCACAGTACAGCAACCTATTAAGCAGAACTAAAGTGAACAATTGCCTTCCCTCTGCCTCTTGATGTTAGCTTAAATATGTCAATACATCACTCCAGTATTATTTTTGAACATGCCCATTTTCTTCCAGCTTCTGTAAAGTGACTTTAATGTTAACATCTTATCATTCTCATAGCTCTCATCAGAATCATTGCAATTTGCCACCTTCCCTCTTTTAATGTGGTACCCAGAACTAAAATCTCATGCATCATGATTTTCCATTAGCTGTTCAAGCACAATATCAGTAATAATAATCCTTCTTCTATTCCAGCATTTTCCGCAACTACAAATTGATTATATTCATTGTTATTCATGCATATTGATTATTGCTCTGAAAGTTAGCATACTACATATTATAGGCAGTATATCATGAAACCACATTGAGACAAAACAGAATGGTGAAAAACAAGATTTTAAAAGTCAAATTAAATAGAAAAGGCAGTAATAATTTAAGATCTATGCTTGTGCAAACCATGTTGTTGTGGTTTCATGACATACTATCTTGCAATAAGGTTTTATTAGCATTAGCAATTGAGAGAGAGAATGAGAGAGAGAGAGAGAGAATGTCTGACATTCCACTTCTAATTTGCTTTTCTCAGAGTTAGCTGTTATAGGCTACTCACTAGCTAAACTTGCAAGGGAGGCTTTCTGTAGGTGATTTTCTGTATCTCAGACTGATCAAGAAAAGGGAAAACTGCCCCAGAATTTTTTAGCTTACAGCCTGCAGATCTCAACTTTGAAGAAAAAAAAACCCTGTTTCCTCTAGAGAACAATCTGGACATCTAGTGTGTGAATCACCCCACCTATAAGGATGCTTGTTTTAAGATTATGTAGCCTGATATGACCATATCTGTACAACACTCCTGCCCAGATGTATATGGGTATGTCCTAAAATGACACAGCTTTGATTGTTTGACCAAGGGCACAAAACGGTTAGCTAGAAAGGTCTCTCCTGGTCAAATCTCATAGCTGGCATCTCTGGTGAACTCTTTTATGATGGTAGCATCATCAAGTTCACTTAAGCTTCCTGATGAAATAATTGGTATACTTAATCCCCCTTCCCGCCTGCCTTGTGCCACCCACACAACATTCTATCCCTCCCAGCATGTGGACCTTTAATTGGCAAATAACAGATTACAGATAGGAAATGACACCGATAGGAAATGTCATCCTTGGGGCAAGGGTAATTGACTGAATACTCCTGCAATATCTTTCTTGAGTGGGTGTCCGTATGAGCCATTACCACCAATGGCTAAACCACGTGTTGGGTAATATGCCTCAGGAAATCCAAGTTGACATCTTTTGTCTGAAGAAGCTCCTTTGTTTTAGAGCTTGCGGATGTCATGCTCCCCTGCTCTTACACGAGATGCTTTAAAAAAAAGAATCCAAATTGAAAAGCAGTATTCTGAGGTGGAGTTCACCTGAAGCAAAACTGAGCTGCTTGCCTTCTTCTGGAGGCCTCTTGCTGAGCTGAAATCACTCTTTCCTACCCACCAGAATCCAGGATTTTGGCCAGAGAAATTAGCTTATTCTTTTTCTCAAAGTCCTGGGTCTGGCTCAGAAGACCTTAGCTTGTTCTCCTTTCCTTACACTGTTCCAGCCAGGAGGGCTCCTTAGCTTTTCACAAGTTCAACAGAACCAAGGAGAGGTAATTTTTCAATCACTTAGATCTATCTTTCATGGAATACTTTCCCCGCACATTGCAGCTCCCCACAAGTGCCTCTCTTTCTTGTGTGTGTGCACATGCATATTTGTGTATTGGGGGAAAAATATTGCCTTTACTTTTGAACCTCTTTCTCTTTGTGAAGCCCTACTCTGAATGTGATTTTGCCATTTGTGAAGCTCTACCATACTATTTGCTATTCCTTAAAATCACTGTGTATATCTTGATTGTTGTATGTTTGGAAAAATTCTGCTTTTAGAGAGTTCTGTGTGAAAGTGGGTTTTTAAGTCTAATTTACCTGACACATTATTTGCCAGGTTACAAGATCCCCAATAGGCTTGTGTACTCAGATCATTCATATGGTAATACAATTTTGTGGCTGTGTATACAGATTACACTGAAGACAACATGTTTTCTTTACTGGAGCTGCTGGGAAGGTTAATGAGAAATGTATAGCTTGCCTACTCTAAATCAATATACAGTATTTTCAATATGAAAAACCAAGTGAAGATCAACTGAATGCTTAATGATGCACAATTAAGAGTTTTCAAAATGTATATGAGTGAAAATGGACACTGTAGTAAAGTGATGACACACAAAAACTCAGGTGAGGCACAGTGAATGAATGCTGGGTAATTGATGCCATTAACTAATTGACAAGATAGTCTACACAGTATCTAAGAAGGAATGTTAATGCCCATGCTGAAGGCTAATGATTCTTTGGGGAATTAAGAGTTATAAATATTAATATCTGGTGTTAAAGGTAATTGGAAGAGAGCTGGATTGTAAAACTGTTATTGTTTTATTACTCACGGTCAAAGGCGTACTTACAGTGTTACTTATCAGTGAATGGTCATAATTAATGGATAAAGATTTGGGGGAAAAAATCTTACAGCTAGCGAGATTTTGGTCAAGACAAGCTGCCTTGACACATCAGGATAACCTGTTGAGCTTTCCCCATGTCTTGTGAGAATCCTTGCCTCCAATGGGAGCACAAGGCAATATGGCCTTTTTTGTTCTACTTTCCACGATTTCTGGAAACTGTGCAAAACCAGCAGTTTTACCATTACTTTAGGTAAGCACTGATACGTCAAGAACAAACTGACAGATTGATCCGAAAGACACAAATAACCCATTCAATGCTACTATTCTTAGTAGTCCACAAAACAGGGCAATTTTTATTGCATTTTTAAATTTTGTGCTTAGTGACCTCAGGAATTTCTCAAAGACTGACCAAAACAAAAAAACAAAAACAAAAAAACTTTCACTTTCCCAAAGAAAGGAAATAAGAGGTATGAAAACCACCAGAAGATACAAGGAGTTCAGATGGGGTCTCTTTGTGTCTAAGCCTCCATGTTAGTGTAAAACAGGATGGCATAACCTTGAAACTTTGTTGTTACTGATAACTGCCATGAAGAGACCTCCAAATCATTTTCTGCCTTGATTTTCTTCAGTAAACGTTCCAAGACTTTGCTATTTTCTACTAGTGGTATAGTGTCATCTGTATCTCTTAAATTGTTGATGTTCCTTCCTCCAATTTTCACATTTTCTGGCTCTCAGTCTAATCCTGCTTTACATGTGATATGTTTAGCATACAAATTAAACAGATAGGGTGATAAAATGCAGCCTTGCCTGACCCCCTTGCCAACTGGAAACCATTCCATTTCTCCATATTCTGTCCTAATAATAGCTTCTGGTCCAGTGTAGAGATTACATATCAGGACAAACAAACATTGCGGCCCACCCTTTTCTTTAAGAGCAGCCCACAGTTTCTCAAGATCTACAAAAACAAATGTTTTGCTATAATCTATAAAGTACAGGTTGATTTTCTTCTGAAATTCTTTGGTATGCTCCATGATCCAATTATGTTTGCAATAAATGACACCCCATTTCTTCTTAAATTTTCATTTCATGAACAAAATACTGTGTAATTATCTGAATCAAAATGTCCCATTCCTGTCCACTTCTGCTCACTCACTCCAAGTATTGCAATGCTTTTTTTTCTTGGAAAACTGAATTACATGTTGCATGATACTTTAAAAAAATATATTTTTATTAATATGTATTTAGTATATAAAACTACATATAGGGGATTACAAAGACAGATAGTAAACAAATGGTCAAACAGACATCTAACCTAATATTGTCTTATCTATCCTAAACTACCCAAACTAAATTAAACTTAACTACAGCCAAATTAAAAAGGGGCCAAAAAAACATATAAATGACTTCTAACTCACCAACTTCTAGTTATATCTACAAGATATATTTCTTCTAGTGTGTCTGTCATTATCACACTATTGCCTAGTGTTTAATGACTCTAAGTTTAACCTTCAAAACTAAAAATTCAATTTTCCCCCAACTAGCTCTTAGATATACAATCAATTTATCCCAAACATTTTCAAATTTAACCAAAGATCTTTCCTTAATTTAAATAGTAATTTATCCATTTCTGCCAAATCTAGCACCTTCAACAGCTAGTCTTTAGTTTATGCAAAGGAATACCCACACTTCTCCATGTATGTGCATACAGCACTCTCACCACTGTGATCAGGTAGTGGAAGATTCTTCCCAACTTCTTATCAGTCTGTTCACCAGTCAGACTCAATAAAAAAGGTTCAGGTTTGAGTTGTATTGCATTCCATTCCATTCCTTGTTTTACTATCTCTAGCTTCCCCTGATTCATGGTTCTCATATTCCATGTTCCTATAATATGTGCAGCTTTGGACTTTCCTTTCACCTCTGAGCACATCAACAGCTGAAAACCCTTTTGGCTTGAGTCCAGTTGTGTCATTAGCCACAACATTACTTGTAGTTGTCCTCTGCTCTACCTCAATAACTTGTGGGGTGCCCTCCAACCTAGGAGTCCCATTTTCTGTCATTATCTCTTCTTTAATTTTGGATTGTCTCATCACAGGGTTTTCATGGTAAAAGACATTTACAATGGGTTTATCAAGCCTCCTTCTGCACAGTACTAACAAGCATTAGCCATGCTGCTACTGCCATTGTCTGTGAGAAATCCTCTGTCATCCCTCAACACTGTTGTTGTCCAGTAACTGTTTGGCACATTTAGTTTGTCTTCTCAGCAAAGGCCTATCTAACAGGGGAGACCCTACCAGCAGCGCTGCTGTCATCATTGAATTGAAATTTCAGAGGCCCTTATACTAACAATTTGTGGATATGACCCTGAAAACAGGGCAAACAATTAATCTGCTATAAACCTTTATAAAAGTGCCATTCAAGAGGTGAGATTAATGAAGTTGAAGGTGCATGCCTGCATATAGGCCAGGAGGTTTTCAAATATAGATAAGAATCTCTAAATTCTGTAGTAGGTTTTGACACATACCTACTGTCCACTCTCAGTCTGGGCAGTTGGCCAAAGGGCAGCTGATGAGGATTAGAAGTACACAGCAAGCAGCTCTTTCAACAAAGTGATTCCTTATTTTACTCTAGTAAGGAAACAGACTCAAAACAAGTATGACGCAAACAACAGTCTCAGCAATATGTATAAATCAAGACAGTCAATACAATCCTAAGTGAGACATGGCAGGAGAAACAGGCAGAGACACAGCAGGAGAAACAGTCAGTTAATCACCAACAAGTTCTGGAGGGGAATGGCTCAGCTTTTATGGGTTCAGAGATCAGCGCAGCTGGCACTTGATTAACTGCTGTTTGTTATAAATTTGCTGAGATCTGTGTAGGTGTTCCCTCTGGTGCCTATGCTGGGAGAAGGTGGGTATCGGTAAGTTATCTTCCGTGTCAGAAGGAGCAGGGCTCTCTGCTGGGGCTGGCACTGCCCCCTGTTCTGTCTCTGAGGTGGGTGGTACTGTCTCGTCCTGTTCAGCAGGTTCTGCTGTTTTAGTGTCTGAGTGAGTCTGTGTCTATGTCCTGGAAGCAGAACGTGACATCTACACTGGTGAGGTGCTGTGTTCATGCTAGCCTGCGACTGGAGCTCTCTATAATCATTTGTTTGGAGCTCACAACAACAGAAAGGAGAATATGAGATCATCTTTGCTTAATACCTTTCCTTGTCTTTCTTCTTTGCCTGCTAATAAAAACTTCAACTTTCCCTACTTGTATATTTCTTTACTGTTGTTGTTTCCCATTAGCCTCTTCCCTTTGAAAAAACAAGTAGTATTGTTTTTTATTTACCATAACAGGACAGACTAAGTAAAGACTTACAGGTTAACTAATGGTCTATAAATATGGCATAAGAGTTAAAACAACAGGCAGATACATAGAAGTTTAAGAACTACTAATATCTCTAGGTTTATGTTTAGAGTCAGGAGTTATTTTCTCATAGATAAAATTCACAGATAATCTTAAACTGGCCTGAAAGCAATATGCTACTGTTGAATATTGAACCTCCAGTTTTTTAGCTGACGTAAGAACAGTACTGTTTACTTATTTGCCTTAAATCAACTTCAACAGAAATTGCTTATGATGGCTACCAACACTCTCAGTGGCATAGCTTGGCGCGAGCGGGGCAGGGCAGAGGTATGGGGGCAAGGCTACTACATGTGGGGGTGGGGCTACAGTGCACAGGGTGGGGTGATGGCACATGGGGGTCAGGCAAGGAACAGCATCAGCCCCAAAAAAGTGCTTCCCAGGGTGCACTGCCCCCCTCACCTCTCCGTCCCTATGCCACTGAACACTCTTTTTCCTTCCCTTCCTCAACAAGCAAAGTAGAATCCTGTTGTTGGTGTCTGTTCCTTTCAGTCTCTACATTGACCAACAGAAACAATACAGTTCTCACTTACAAGCTCTTTCTTTAAAACGCTCCATTCTAAAAAACCAAAACAAAAAGGTCCTTGTCACCTGCGAGAAGGACAGTAAGGAGGCAGCCATTTTGGCCTCCCTGGGAGGGAGTTCCAGAGCCTAGGCACAGCCATTAGAATCAGGGCCAGGCTGCCAGAAATGCAAGATTGATGAGTACTTAATGCTTCTAATTGATTAATTGTATTTAGTGATCTCATCCGAGCAACTCTCCATCCCATGACATTAATTAACTCTGTCTTGACCAACCTAGCTTGGACATTTGTAAAACAGGGCATGCAACACTCATGCTGGATAATGATCACGTGTACAGCAACTAGCACCACTATCTCATCCCGTTAATGTATTTTAATCTCATTGGAATCTGACAAGAGGGAAAACTGAACTCCCATTTATGAAAAAATGAATAAAATGACATTAAACAGAGTACATAAGTACACTCTGATATTGTAAAAATATTAGCTTCTCTTATCACCATGCAAAGCTCACAGAAACCTATACCAGTTCGGTAAGAGCTGTCCTTCTAAATCTAGTGTGAAACTCCTGTTGGGTTTACTCTGGTCCAGGAACCACTGTGTAAAACAAAAATGTGAATCGTCCTGTCCCCATTATAGTCACTAGGCGTGATGTGTGCACGACTGCTGTGTCTATTGACTCTAATAGGACATTATGCTTTGTGTGACCTCACATTCATGCCTGCAGAGGTCATGATAAGGAAGGGAGCACTGTACTCATTTAGGCTGTGGAAGCCTAAGCATTTCTTACTGCTCAGGAGTTATTGCTTTTGCCTGCATATGTTGAATTTTGATATCACATTTTATTGATAATGAACTTTTACGAAAAAAATGTATTAAAGGATTCCTCCCCCTCCTCACTAGTTAATGCAGTATCAGAAATGACACCCATCCCATGATAGTTTTTTGCACGGAGTTAGGTAGAATTATAGATGGTCAACTGACAGCCCAAGGGTCCCAAAATAACAGAAACATAACCTGGTGACATTGACAAAGGTGCAACCAAAGATTAGTTTCAACTTAGCACTGGAGCTGCAACATCAGTACAATGAAAATTAAACTTCCTTCTTTCTTTGCTGCAATTTTCCCAAAAACTGGCTCCTGAGGGTTTCCTAGACACCAGAGCAGATTTTTAGACTACACAGAGAGCTGTAGGGGGAGGGGGATCACTCCCTCCCACTTCTACAGGACTCCAGTGTTCTGCCAGGAAAAGTCTACTATTGGATCCATAAGTGGAAATTTCACTATCAACACAGACTGAATCTGCCCATACCTACTCTTGTTCTAAATACCACGGTGTTTCAATTAATAGCACTGATGTCATGTAATACAGATGCATCATCTTCCATTACTTGTTAAATGCCAAAATTTACTTAGTGCTGTACAAGCATATAAACCAAACATTGTCCCAGAAGCAGGTTTATATTCTAAAATGTTGGTGCTGATGACAGTAAATACAGAGTGTTAGAGGAAAACAGTGGTGAAACAGAAAATCAATATGCATTTTGTGCCAAAAAGTGCTAACAAAAAAAATACAGATGATCCCTGGGGTCACTGGGGACTTCAATTTGGCTGAGTGAATGAAGAGAAAATCAACTTGAAAGATGACCCAATATATTTGGCTTATGTGCTGGGGAAACTAAATGGATAATTGAGCATTTCAGCAAAATAAAAGCAATTCTTAGGAAAGTTAAGGAACGAATTACCTTTGGCATTGATCAGGCAAAAAGTAACTTAATTGTCGGTTACAGCAAGATCCCAATCTTTTTCTATTTAATCTTGCTATAAAGCACAGCAGAAAACACTTGCCACTGTCAGACAGGACTCAGAGCAAAAATGTGCTTGCAACAGTTCAGTAGTCTGCTAAACTAAGAGTTACTTATCAAGAAAACTTTAATCTGTAAGGACAGTGCCTCAGTATGACATTCACAGAAGGAGCAGACATTTTATGTACTTGGGAATCTGTGGAGACTACAGCCTTTTCAGATAAAGAGGACAGATGTCATTTTAAATGAGAACAATATAGGCTGTGGTACATGGTGAAGTATTTTAAGTTGTGTCTATGTTTTTTGACAGCAAGCTACTATCTATGAAAGCAGTGTCACTGACAATAACACCACCATGCCACCACCGCCATCATCACTACCACCACCACAATGAAGAGTCTTTTATTTATTACATGATTTTCAAATAACATTGTTGCACAGAAGCCTTTATGGTTTTGACAGAGAGAATACAATAGAACATCTAAGGGTACAAGCAAACAATTTATAGAGGAGGAAACACAATGACACATCACTACAATAAGGCATGTAATAAAAACAAAAACAGTCTGTTGTTTTGTCACTGCTCCTGAAAAAAACCTCGTGACAAACATTCTTTTTTACTTAAGCAATTAGAGATGTATTCATTTATAACACAAAACTAAAATATCTACATTGCAATCTTAACACCAATTAAGGGGCTGAAATCATCAAAACACCACCTTCAGGAGTAGTGTGTCTTTGGTATGGTAGTCCTAAAACTGTAGCCCTACATTATTGTAATAAATCCTTGAAATGAAAACCATAGGGCTTGAGGAGAATAATACTGAAAGTAGCATGCAGGGCACAAAATAGGAAATTCTGTTGGAGTCACTGAAAAAGCAGATTATACTCTCTTCCTGTCGCACGGCGCGCATGAGCAGTCATTCGGAATAGCGCTGCGCAATTCTGAACCTCCACCTGCTGGTTCCAGCTGGTTCGAGAGCCATCTGAACCAGCTAGACATCCCCTCAGTAAGGGGGATGCGGAAAAGGTCTGAAGGGGATCCAGAAGTCCGGTGCTGAGCTCTCTCTGAAAGGAGAGAGTGGAGGCGCTGTGAAGGATCGTAGGACCGTGATGGAACCTCCAGGCTCACCGCTTTAGCTGCACAAGCGCCGCCGTCGACTTTTAAATCAAGAAGACACACAGAGACTACAATTAGCAACTCGATCTGGATTACAATTATTTAAGATCGCAAGAAGTACAGACCTGCATTCGCTGAAAGTGAGCTGCTTTAGAAAGAGACCCCGAAGGCTGTGAGTTGGACTGAAAGGGCTGACAATTTAAAGCTACAGTAACTGGGTTGGTGAGTGCGAGGCTGGAATTTTCCTTTTCTTTTTTGCTATTTCTTTGGATATAATACGGTTTCTGCTACAAATAATTAAAGAGTTGACTTTTTTGGACTGGACGGGACTGGGATTAACATTGGAAGGTAAAGATTTCAAGTAACTGATTCAGCTTTCTTGCTTAAAGAGACTTTATTTTTATTTTTTTTCCTTTTAGTTTTGCTTGGCAAAACAGAGAGACTTGTGGATTTACATGCTGTCATAAATACATTCCTCTGGATTAATACTTCTTTTGGGAACTAACTTGGATTTGTGAATTGTTTTCTTGGTTTTTTTGTTGGAAAATGTACTTCGGTGCGGTGGTTTGATGAAGAGCAATCTCTGTGTTTCTTTTAGTTCATCAAGGATTTTTGAAGCTAATTGTTGTCTTTGGCACCTGGATTTTGATTTTGGATCCTTTTCTTAGTGGACAATGGAATTAAAAAGAAATATCAGTACAAACTCAAAGCATTTGCAGATGATTTGGTTTTGTTTCTGGATGATCCTCTTAGCAGTATTCAAAGGTTGATGGATACTGTTCAAGAATATGGAGAATTTTCTGGATTCAAGATAAACAAGGAAAAAACAGTGCTTATAACAAAAAACATGAGGGAGAAAGAAGAGAAGGAACTTGAGCATTTAACAGGTTTTAATAAAGGTCAAAAAGCAAAATATCTGGGTGTCTGGATTACAAAAAGAAATAATGAATTATTTCAGAATAATTATGAAAAAAAAATGGAAAGAGGTAATCAAGGATTTGGAGAAATGGACTAGAATGCGACTATCTTTGATGGGAAGAGTGGCGGTCATAAAAATGAACATACTTCCAAAGATGAATTACCTTTTCCAAAATCCTCCTATTATTACAAATACTAAGCCTTTTATACAATGGAAGAGAGATTTAACTAGATTTATACGGCAAGAGAAAAAACCAAGAATAAAATGGAATATCATGACAGACTCAATAAGAAGAGGAGGGTTGGGTCTACCGGATTTACAGATATATTTCAAGGCAGCGCCATTTACATGGATAAAAGACTGGACGAATCTTCAAAATATGAGAATGCTGACATTAGAGGGAGCTGATTTAAGGGTGGGTTGGCATGCCTATATGTTCTATGGGAAAGCTGCAGTTGACAAAGACTTTATTCATCATTTTGTAAGAAAATCACTACTTAAAATATGGACTGACTACAAGAATAAGAACATTAGGCAACTACCCACATGGGTCTCCCCTCAAGAAGCCTTCTCTGGAAGCTGGTCTGATTCAGATAAGTGGCTGTGTTATGATGACATATTAGAAATGACGAATCTGAATCTTTTTAAGATGAAATCAAGAGAAAAATTGGAATCAGAAGGAATAAAGTTAAACTGGTTCCCTTACAGACAGTTAACTGAGAGATTCCAGATGGATGTGAAAACTTATGGAATAGAACAAAAAGAGCAAGGAAGAATGTTGAAGTTACTGCGGGAAAACCCGCCTCATTTACTATCACATGTATACCAGGAGATTTTAAATCAAGAAATAGAAGATGAGACAGTCAAATCAGCAATGATATTGTGGGCTCAAAATCTCGGACATCCAATTCAATTAGAGCACTGGGAACAGAGCTGGCAACGGACACAATAATTTACTGCAGCTCAAAACCTAAAAGAGAACTATTATAAGCTTTTTCATAGATGGTACATGACACCAGAAAAATTAAAGAAGATATATAATACGGGAACAGGTCAGTGTTGTGTTGGAAGTGTCAGGAGAATGTTGGAACACTATTTCATACGTGGTGGTCATGTCCTAAGGCTAAAAAATATTGGAATGATATACATAACATGATATGTAAAATATTGAGGGTTCAAATTGATAAGAAACCTGAACTGTACTTATTAAATATGACACATGTGTTAGATGGAACTGTTGCAAAGAAATATTGGCGAATAATGCTGTATATGATTACGACAGCCCGTATTGAATATGCAAGGCTATGGAAAACTGAGCAGATACCTACAATGGAGCAATGGTGGGCAACTTATTGAAAATCGGAATGCAGATATAGTCTCTCAGAGATTAAAAGGAAAATCAGATGATAACATTAACAAAGAATGGCAAATTGTTCTGGAAATGGGTAGGGTGTTGACAGGTAATAATTCTTAATTCATGGTAGCATGAGTAGTTAGAAGTAAAAATCAGTGGAATATCATGGAACATGTAAAGTAGGGTCGAAGAGCAGGATCTATCTTGTATGTTAACAAATGCAATGTGATGCATAATGTTGATATGTCGATGAAATAACACTATTGAGATCCAGAGAGGAGTGGAAGATAGCGGTAATAGTTCGGTAAAATGTACAATGAGAAATGTTGTTTTATACGATGTAATCACAATAAAATTAATTAAAAACAAAAGAAAAAGAAAAAGCAGATTATATAAAATATAAAAGCTATACTCTCTTCTTATATAAGATGACAGTGATTTTTTAAAAACAGCTAGCGTTGTACTATGGGCCATGCTCCTGAAATGCTGTAACTGTCAAGCTCTGGAGGCTCCTCTCCCCCACCATGTGTTTGCTTCTTCACCTCCTTCTCTGAGCATGAAAGCAAGAATCTAACCAAGACAATAGTGCACCATCCTGTTCTCTTCCTCTCGATAGTTCAGAGAAACTGAAACCACTAGGCCACATGTGACCCCCAGTTCCATTTTTGACTCTCTATGCCCCCAGGTACAAGATAAAAGATGGAGATACATTTGCCTAAAGTTGGAATCATGAGCAAGGATGACAGTTTAGTTTGCTGCTAAAATTCAGAAGCCAGCCACAGGTATGGTACCCAAGAGAGAGTCTCTGGATTCTGTTTCATATCTGCCACCACTGCATGGAATCAGAGTGGAAAGGGATCTTGTGGGTGGCTGGTGAGATGGGGAGGTTTCAGTTTTTCCTTGAAATAGGAAACTGAATCTCCACTTAGTGATGAAAGAAGTAGCAAAAAGAGGAAAGAGTGTGATCTTTGACTTCTGCGCATCGCTACTGGGCGGGAGGGGAGGCACTATTGCCAAGGGAGCAAAAACTTTGCAAGGGAGGTCTTGTATGCAACTGTGCTCCTCCTCCGCCACCACCGCCGCCTCCTCCTCCTCCTCCTCAAATTAAATTTAAAAAAAAGCCCAGTGAGTGTGGAGAGCATTTAATTTTATATGTTGGGGAAAACCTTTTAAAATTTGGGACCTGAGGAGCCTGACAAGGAACTAGTTTATTCTCCTAGTCCCTGGTATCCCTGTTTGACAGACTGAGGCTAAAGGGAAAACACAAGTGAATGGACAGCAGGAAAGGAAATGCAGTAGGCCTGCTTAGGTGGGAAGTCTGCCCACTGAGGGGTACTTACCCAGGGGCTCTCGAAATCCTGAAACAAGCACTAAATTAATAGATTGATGATGATAATGATGGTGATGGTGATTTCTTACCCGCCCCTCCCTCTGGATCGAGGCGGGGAACAACAGATTAAAATTCAGCAATAGATTAACATGTAACACAGTTAAAAAAACATGAGCACCAATTTAAAATACATAATCAGTTAAAAGAGCATAACATCAGTTAATGGACCCTAAACCTAATGACTGTGATGCAGAATAAGTGGCTGTAAGGTTGTTGCAATATAAATAACTCCCCTATTTTACATGGCATGGTGTAAATGAAGCTCAATCAAGAACACAGATTGTGGTGAATGCTCTTCTGACTAAATAACCTGGACATTTATTTCTTGGTTTAGGAAATGTGCTACATTGAAATCCTGAAAACTTATGTTTATGAGCTTTATAAATTAATTCTCCAGTGTTAAGAGCATCCTGTTGATTCACCTCTGTGAAGGAAATAGCACTGGAATTATAGACCTAGCTCCAAATATTGCTTTCTGCATTCTTATTTCTTACATCAAATGACTAATGGAAGAGATTGATTCCTGCAAATTTCCATAAGTATTTGTTGCTGTTGCATGACTTATGGCACCCATAAGATGAACTTATCACAGGGGTTTCTTGGTGAGATTAGTTCAGAAGGGGTGTGCCCTTCCTTACCTCTGAGGATAAGTGTATGTGATTTGCCCAATGGTTTCCATGGCTGTGGACAGATTCAAACTCTGGTCTCCTAAGTCACAGTCCAGGCCTCAGATCACTACACCATGTTGGTTCATACAACAATAAATGCTAGAATGCTGTTGGTGTTTTATCCATGGGTAAGTTCCCACTCAGAAGTCACTGGAGATTTTGACAGACACGAAAAGTTTGCATGAATGGATTTGCACATGTGGTATTAATCTTGGACAAATAATGCACATGGATATGCACATGGTTGCATATTGCACATGGACTTGCATGTATATCTGGTGTCTTGGTTCAATTGCTCAAGACTGCCACTCACCACAAGGGTTGTGTAACACAATGCTTGACTCTGCATGTGGAAATATATGCTATTCAACCCTGATATAGTATCTTGGTCAATGCCTGATGTTAAGAAGGGAATCACCACAATTAGTGTTAATTTACGAATGTACAAATATAAACAAATAAATTACAAAAAGATAGCACACATTCCAGTTACAATAAAACATAATAGCAAGTCAGCAAACACAACTCAGATAGCCCTCTAGTATTTGGACTACAAACGTTAGATATCATGCACCAGACCCTATCTGACCTTGGAAGCTATGCATGATCAGCTCTGGTAAGTATCTGGATGGGAGACCACCAACAAACACCAGATACTTTAAGCAATATATATCAGAGGAAGAAACTGGCAAAACACCTCTAAGTATTCCTTGCCTAAGAAAACCCTATGGGGTTATCATAGATCAATAGGATACTTGAAGGCACATATACATACACAAATATTAACTAGTAAAAGCTTCCAGTATTATTTAGGTACGACTTTTTTGCATTTGCTTGCCTTGTGAAATGGGAGTTTTCATCATACAACACTAAAGATATTTAAAATATTTAACATTTAAAAGATATTTCCACTGTTTGTCAAAACTACTCAGTATCCCATTTGCCAATATCCACAGGCTAAGGACAAGAAACATGTCAAGTGCAGCATGATCACTAAATACTGACCAGTTCTTATTTTAACAGTGTTCCCAAATGGTGACTAATTTAAATGTATTGTATTTGACTGATAATGGAGCCACAGATATTGCTTGTCTCTGAAAGTGTCTATTGATATGTAAAGCAAAGACATTAGCCATGTAATTAGCCTACAGCATAACGATCATCCTTCACTCAATCATTTCAGTTCCAACTGCCCAAACAATAGTAACATTTCACAATGTTTTCACTTGTAATAGCTGGTACTGTAATCATAGTGTGAATTTCTTATAAAAGCTCCCACTGATAGTGTACATCATGCTGGGAAAATGAGTTTAAGTAGAAGAAACCGATTAAAACTCTAACAATCTCCAAGGATAATTTGTTAAAAGACTTTGTTACTTTGTTTTTACTCTAAAAATATATCTTTTGTTAAAATCTTCAGTACATTAAACTTATTTAGAAATTAGCAAGGCTAATTCTACTATTAAAAGCTTATTTTTATTTATTTATCTCTCTCTCTCTCTCTCTCTCTCTCTCTCTCTCTTAAGAAATGAATATACAGCTGTTAGCAAATGAACATTTGTTTTCTTTTCATTATTTATTTGGGGCTTTGAAAGAAAAAGGCAATGGTCCACTGTCAGGCTCATAAATCTGTGTTATTAGCACATTGTTTTAAAAGAAACAAGAAAATCAACGCGAAGCCTGTATAATGTAGAAAGTTCAGCTGAGTTTGCAAAAAGACAAAGACATTTAGTAAGTATGAAAAGAAGAAATAGATGACATTCCAGCCATGGTCACAGAAGGCTGAATATCTGATATTGTACGAGAAGCATTGTAACAGAAGTGAGAGAGGAATAGTATTTGGTATTAAGTAATGAATTTAAATGTATTGTAAGTGTGATGTTCTCTACAGTGGTGGTGATATTTCTTACAGGCCAATAGACAAAACACATTTCTGCCCTTCCCCTCCCAATTTAATTTGAACTAAACTACATATCTTCTGATCAATGACGACAATTTCTAATTTTCTAAGTCAATTTCACTTTTAAAATGTGTCCTTGTTTTGAAACAAACAAGCATATCCACAGTTTGAAAGAGGTGATGCACTTTTTACTGCTTTGTCAAAGAACAGTCCTGACAATTTGCCTTGCGCTGAGAGTTATTTTTGTCAGAAAAATGCAGGGGGGGCATGCTGTAGATCTTTAGCATGACCCACAATTAAACCGTCCTTAAAAGCAAGACAAAATACGTCTTCAGTCCCATAAAACTGCCAGTGAATGAGGCCAGCCAGTTTGACTAAAACCTACAGTTTATTGAAGAGAATAATCAGCAAAGCTATGTAAAATCCATGTCTGAACACACAGACAGCAACAGCTAAGAGAATACATGAAGAGAAAAAATACAGAAAGAGACACTGCCTGTTTTTCAGGCTGCTCTTAAGTAGAATCATGTCAACAAGTTTTCACACCATGAGACAGGGAAGTTCGGTAGTCTAAACACACCTTTGTTATGAGAGAAGCGAAGCAGCAGAGATTCTCAGGCAAAACCTTATCTACTTGAGCTGGGAACAGGGACCTCAGCGGACAGAGGACAGCGGAGTAAACAAGAACACAGTTAACCGTTAACACAGACAGAACTGTCTTGGCCTGCAAATGCCAACAATTTTGCCTCCAAAAATCAATATACTGTCACCAGTACAACACTACCCTCTCAGTAATTATACATTTTTGTCTCCTAAAATACTTTGCATATTGCCTGATGATCTCAAAGGTGATTAAAGGCTTACTCAATTTTTGGTGCTCTATGATTGGCCTAGAAAACATACCTCACCACTATGCATTTTTGAAATTCATATGCCTTTATCAGACCATGTCAAAAATTCTAGAGCATTCTGTCAAGAATAAGGATCAGTGCATGAATTCCTCATTCTCCATCACCCAAGGACCACTGTTCAATGCACATTAAGATATCAGGTCCAAATTTCAGCCTTTCTATTCAGTCAATCACAGCCTCTCAGCCTAACCTATCTCACAGGATAGCTGTGAGAACAAAAGTGTGGAGTGTGGGTAGAAATCAGTTCCTTTAACTGCAGAAGACAAACAGAGGAATTTAAAATATAAATAGATAACAGCAAAAAAAGGGGGGGGGTTTACATGAACCAGTGCATTACAATAATGATTTCTCAAGAAGTCTCACTTTGGCTGCCATCTTAGTCACATTAGTTGTTGTCAAGTGCCTTCAAGTCGTCTCCAATTTATGCCAACCCTAAGGTGACCCTATCACAGGGTTTTCTGGGGTTGAGAGTATGTGACACACCCAAGCTCACCCAGTGGCTTTCCATGGCCAAACGGAGAATCAAACTCTGATCTCCTGGGTCACAGTCCAATGCTTGAAACACTACACCAAGCTGCCTATCACATTTACTGAGGAATAAATCCTGCTGAGATTACTTTTGAACAGACAGGATTGTATTGCTGCCATATGCTACATATCAGCAACCCTGACTATCAAAAGGAATCTTCTTCCATCCCCAGTGATGCTTAACAGGCATGGAATAATATTCTATAGTAACTCAGAACAAACATTCAGACTTTTTCAAATGGTGGACAAATCTACAATTGGTAAAGCAAATTTTTATCATCATTCTAATATCACTTGCAGCCCAATTCCATAGATGTCTACTTATAAGTAAGTTTTACTGAGTTCAATGCCACTTGGGCCATTTCCACCCTATCCTGTTACTGCACTATTATTCCACTTTCAACATCCTATGGAATTCTGGGGTTTGTAGTCTACTGAGGCCAAAAAGTTTCCTGGTTGAGAATTCTAAATGCCCCTCCTCAAACTGCAAACCTCAGGATTCCATAGGATGTTGAAAGTGAAATAATAGCGTTCTATAACAGTGTAGCGCAAAAATGGCCTTACTCCAAGATAGTATTATAGGAACTCCATTTCAAAAAAGGCCTCTTGTGGGTCTAAATTGCCCAGGGGCCTGCAAAATGTGGTATGAATGAACCTAATGCACCCAGAAGACATTTTGGAGCATTTGGGCCAAAAAGTTTTTTGAAAAAATATTGCAAAAATTGTTTTTACCCCCTGGAACCTATCCAAATGTGGAAATGACATCCACTCCCCCAGAGAGCATCTGGGGGCATTCTGGAGGGAAAAAATGACCCCTGAAGGTCTATTGAGAGCCACACTTTGCTCATTCCTATGTAGATCATGAAAAATTGGGATCACTCTTAAAGAAATGGGTAAGCCACAACATTTGATTGTCCTGATGCATGACCTGTACTCAGAAAAAGAAATCACCATCAGGATAGAATATGGAGAAACAGAATTGTTTCCCATTGGCACGGGTGTCAGACAAGGCTGCATGTTAGCACCCTATCTGTTTAACTTGTTCTATGGATACCATGGACTGCTTTAAAAGAAGAAAGAATAAATAAATGGGTCCAAGTGCAAATCAAGCCTGAACTCTCCCTAGAAGCCATAGTAATTAACCTGAGACTGCCATACTTTGGACATATCATGAGAAAATCTGATTCTCTAGAATTCTCTTGATAATGTAGAAGGCATTAGGAAAAGATGAAGACTATATTACAGGTGGATAGATTCAAGCAATGAAGCCATGGCCCTGAGTTTGCAAGACCCAGTCAAGTTTGTTGATCACAGGGTGACTTCGAGGTCTCATTCATAGGTTCACCATAAGCTGAAGTCAACTTCATGGCAATTAACAACAACAAACTCCATCTTCACAACTTAATTTCTTGCAAAGACACTGCTACAACAGAACCTCTGCCGTTAAATACTAGAGATGGGACACATTCAGAATTTTCTGAATCCAAATCCGGATTGAATCCCTGGAAGGTTCTGGGAATCCACAAATCTCACGAATCTTGAATCTTTCAAATCCCTTTTTTAAAAAGGGTTTTACAAGCAATTTTTTAAAAACAGAACTTTAAAAAAAAAACTATTTTTTGGTTGGTGGATTTGAAAGATTCAGTTCACCAATTTTTGCTCAGGGATTCGAATTCATGAATCTTGAATCCTTGCTGAGGATTCAGGGATTCAGTTGGCCCATCCCTATTAAATACATGTAAAATGTTTTTCTATTTACCATAATTATTTTAAACAACTATTTAAAAACCACTTTAAAGCTGTAACTGTGAAAATGAAGAATAAGTACATATGACAATGCCATGTGCATGTTTGAAAGATATCAGTTAAACAAGAAGCTGCTGATGTTCTTGAGATTATTCCACTGATATTCAACAATATCTCACCTCAACTGATAATCACATTGGCACTCTGATTTTCTGACAGGTTAGGACGACTTTCGGATTTTATTCCCATGATTTATTGGAACATGTTCCATATTGACAGCTATATAGACACTTTTTTCTCTAGGTCCAGAGAAGTCTGATGAACACCCGAATAGGCACTTTGATAGGGTGGATAAATGAGAACAGAGAAGGAATGATGGTAACAATAGGTTAGAAGTCAGAGACGATGGGATAAAAAAAGAGAATATGTTTTGGGATTCAAAACTGACATGGTCAAGGAAATTATGATTCTACACTGTTTTTGATCTATTTTATGGCAGTTCTTAAAATAGTCATATTCTATTCTAAAAGTCTAATGTATTTTAAAATCAGTTTTAATTGCTGTTATGACATAAGATCAAAAACTATGGAGAAAATGCTGTGACAGAATATATGTATTAAAGATCTTCATATTATGTTTTGCCTGGTAAATATTCTATTCCTATCACATATCCAAATTGTTTGGGATATGTTCTCCAGTAATAGAATCTAGTTCAAGCTTTCAAGAAAATTCTATCTTTCTCTATATTAATATATACATAAATGTAGTTTACATGTGGTATTATTCAACAGTGGATCACTGAATCAATTCTTCAGTTTATCACATATACATTACACTCAGATTAAGCAAAGAAGACATAAAAGATTTAAATGAATTTCCATATCAGTAATATCACACCATCTTACATCACTTAAAATAGGAACTACTACAGAGGAAATGGAGAAAAAACTGTTTCAACTTAACAAAGATTATTATGCACATAGGTCTTAGCCAATGGCAATAAAAGGAATCCATACAATTAAAGGAAGGCAGAAACACCATTTATTTTAGATATTTACTTGCCCTATCTATGGTGGGGATACAGTTCCAGGAGTTGATCTAAAAGTATATCAAGGAAGGAAATAATAACTACAATAATTGTAATAATTTCAGGAATGGACTCATTTTAATAGACCAGTTTTTGTGGCAAACTCAATTAATTTTCTCTGCTTTAGGAAACATAGTAGAGCATTGCAACATTGCCAGAGAAAAAGCAGAATGAGGACGGTCATACACGTATCCTCTGTTGCATAATTTATATTGTTTGCAAAGCAACTTTACACTAAACTTTATGATTATACAGTGAAAATGGAATGGAACTTCTTTAACAATTAAATTCTTCACAGAATTTTAAATTCTGTAGAATGGTTTGAAAATCCTTTGAAAACCTGAAAAGGAAGCTTTTCCTGAACTTTTGTTCATACTACAAAGAAGACTCTCCAAAAGGAGAGACTTCACTGGTGACAGCAGTTGGATTTCCTACAAATCTCTTTCCACCTCACAACCGATAATGTGGAAAATACTTAACACAAACAGTTCTTGCAGTAGTTATCTAAAGCAGTTGGTGTTTTGTTTTGTTTTTACAAAATCTGCTGTATCAACCTACATTACAATAATGTTTATACTGACTTTACAATGTGCCTTTTAGCAAGAATAACATTTTAGCCACAGCCAGCCACATAATGGCCTAGAGTGGGGAGAGCCAGCATTCTGGGCCACCACATCTGCCCCATCGTCATCCTTGGAAGACCAGGGGTGAACTAACACAATGTCAGCATCTATAGAGGACCTTGTACGCCAAGAGAGAAGGATTTTACTTCTATTCTCTCACTTTCCTTCTTCATGATAGGCAGGGTAGAGAGACAGAAGGGTGTATATATGCATATTTATACAGGTTTGCGAGGGCTGTGCCAACATTGAGGACAGTCTATAATGGCTGCACTAAAAATAATACCTGCTAGAAAGGTGGTGGTACCTTCAAGGAGTGGGTGGAGGACTGGGATGGCTTTTATAACTTTGTATTTAGGTCACTAGCCATTAAGTTTCATCACTGGTTATAGCAATAGCCACTACCGGATTTCTGTTACAGAATATTTGAGGAACGCAAGAAAATGTATCAACAAAACTTTCAAGACAGTGTTTTTTTAAAAAAAAAGAAAAAAGAAAAAAAAGAAAGCAAAATATAATTCAGTCTTTTATGTAAATATTCAACTTGTGAAGTGGTCTGACCTAGTGTGGAGTGTGCTAACAAAATACTAACATCCCCCATTTGCACTGCTTATCACATGAAGCAAACACAGATCTTCTGTTCTTCCACTCTATTCTCAAACACAGAACTCAACAGGAGGTGGATGTTAATAAGTAAAAGCATTAGTTTCTTTTTACGGCGGCTCTGCAAAGCCTTGCTTTTGTCCTGTTAATAAATGGGAAACCAGAAATTACCAGTAATTTCACTTGGAGCACAAAAGAAAGTGCTTGTGAGAAATATCACACACAGTGCTCTGAATAATTATAGCACATAACTGACTGAGGTTTTAAATCAAGGGTACTTATCTTAATTGAACATCTGAAATGTTTTATTTATACAAAGAAAAGGTGTAAGAAAAAATTAACTGATCCAAAGTATGAGGAATATAGCATTTTGTTCCAGAAGACACTCATATATGAATTCTTTCTTTTATTTTTTAAAGCATAGTGGGCACTGCTTTAAAGCAGATTCAAGTTTATACAGAGCTTTCTGGTCAAAAGAACCCTTTTCTGTTAGGCTTCAGAGCTAATGTCCTTTTTACTCCAACAGCAAACACACCACTAACATTTTTAAAAATCAAGCTGGATTTTGTGGTTTCTTCACTTCTGAGTACTGATCCACAAAATCCTCCATGCACTGAATGCATCCTTCCATAGTCCATACTTGCATAATATATTATCTGTTTGCATAATAGATCATCTACAAATGGAAGGTGCTGGAATGTTTTGTACAAAGCTATCATAACCCTTTTTCAGACTCTGTGAAATGTAATCAGATTGGTTATTACAGTTCTGAATCACCTTGTTGAAATATTTCTTTATAATTGTCAACATAAAGACCACAAGTGGCAGACACCACATCAAAACTGTTGACAATGGCAGAGTTCACAAATTCCCTTCTGGGTATAGACAGAAATTCTCCTGTGCTTATTGGAATTCTGAGAGCTTTTTTAAAATGTCACCTTGTTCTGACCCTCACCAAAGAAAAATAAAGGAACAGCTGTCACTGCCTTACACCAACCTGCCTAACACAAAAATATGGCTGTCTTTTGATAGAAAAAATTACTCATTCACCCTGGCAAATGAGGGAAGTGGTCTTAATAAAGAAGGATATTCTATTTTCAAAAGGCAGAAAAAGACGTAATCATCACCCTGGACTCGTTCATATAGGGTCTTAGTGCAAATCCAAGAAATCACCACAAACACCCCCACCTCAAAAAGAATGGAATGGGTAGAGGTAGAGGCAATGACAACCAGCAAAACCAGGCCAAAAACAAGAAGCTATAGCACAAGTACTCAGACTTCTTCGGATCTGTCTGGGGAGTCTGATGGCTCTCACCAGGACACATATTCCAGCACCTACAATTCCAATTTTGCTGCTGCATGATAACAACTCTTGTTCCATTTGCTTCTGAATTTTGCTGGACGGAAACATTTTGAGGGCTTCTAGTTGTTCATTTGAGGGAATATGTGAACTAAGCCAGAGTTTGAAACCATTAGGACATTTAGGCAATTTTCTAGCAATTTGCAATACAATCAGTTGATTCCAGATTAGCTGTTTGACGAACAGAACTCCTACTCTTTTCAGAAGGTATCAGGATGCAGCCCATTTTTTATCCTAGAGAATGGGAAGGGGAGGAAATGTACCTCAATCCCCCTCTCAACCTGTTGCTTAGAGGGTCTGAAAGCCTATCAAATAATGTTTTAAAGAGTCAGGGGGACTGGCAGGGGCCAAGGAATTAAAATAATCTCTCTACCTTTCTACAGTTTCAGAACTACTTTAAGCCCTGCTGTGTATCCAATTCGTTCACCTGAGGTTATCTTCTAGAGTATTATTTATGAAAAAAAATTACGTGAAATTTATATGAAATGTGTATTATAAACATGTTTCACAATCAACCTTTTCACACAAACATAAGTAACAAAGTATAGGAAATAAGGACATGAAGGAACATGACATTAGAAAGAAAGAACGCACATTATTGTTACTATCTTTTTAAAAACCAACTCATTCATTAAAAGCTGGGTGTTTAAACAAGGCGAACAAGGAATTGTTTAAGGACTAATTAAACTTAATAGTAATAAAGAAGTTATATTGGCAACCAGAGACTTATATTAATAAAACATGCCGGAGGAAATTGAAGTATAGAAGGGATTCTTAAGGAGTTCCACAGGGTTCAATGAGATTTGTCACTTGTTTAGCAAACTTATTACCTTATTCCATGACTCATGGCAATTAACTTGCATCAGGTAAGTTGCATCAAGCAGAAAAGAAGAGCCAGATAGGGAGATGGGAGTTGCAAAACTGACCCTTCATTCAGTGTATTAGTCTAATATGGTGTCTGCACAAGAACTCATATAAACTTGGAAGTGTTAGTGAGAAAAAGCAAGGGTTTCTTGACTGATACAGGAATATTCCACAAAAAGATACCATAGCCATTTTTGCACTAGAGGCCATTAGTGCAATATACCATTACAATTGCGGCACTGCCATTTGTGCAATGCTGTCGGGTTAGGAACGCTGTTTTATGCACCCTTCCACCTGCAGCGGATGGTAGCAGTACTGCTACCAGTGTTCCTTCTGCACTACAGCATCCTTGGCCATTCCCTGTTACCACCTTCACACTGCCCCACTGCCCCGATTGGTCGGGGGGGGTGTTTGTTTTTCTTTGGAAGCCATACCAAACTTGGCAGTACACTATTGCATTTTCATGCTATAAATCCCTAAAAATGTATTTAAAAAAATAAAAAATTTAACTCAAAGGAGAACTTTAAAATAAACATGGAGAGGTGATAGATTTTGTAGTTACCACACCATGGAAGTCATGGAGGGAAGGACAAGCTGGGCATACCCACAGCCTACCCACTGCTGGATTCACAATGACTGGAAGCATTATCAAGCACTATAACAGTACTGCACTGGGCTGGCTGATGGGATTGAAGCACTACAGGAGGTGCTTAATGGATTTTTTCTGGAAATAGAGTAGGGCAGTCTGGCAATGCTTGGGGACGGCATAGCAACTGGATAATGTTGACGTGTGGTAGCACAGCTCCTGAGCTGGAAACAATCCGCTGCTATGGCAGTATAGCAACGTCATGCAGAAATGTCCTATGTCTGTGCTACATGTATACTGCACCTCTTACCATTTGCCATTAGATGAAGACTGCAATTATGAATTTAACAGCACCTGAGCTACCAACAAGGATCCCCCCTCTCATAGTGTGTATTTCCTGTAGCATGCTCAATTTAACCTCTCTAGGCTCTCATGTAAAATAAAGCAGACACATCTTTTCTATTTAATTTGTTACAAAGACAACAGGAGGGCTAGTGAAGCTCTTGGTCAATAATCTATTCCTGAATCCTTCATGTATCAGAGGCACTGCTAAGGCAGAATTGATTGATACAATTGGACAAACCAACCATCTGTCCATCTGTCCAATCTTTTAGAACAGCCTTGTCATTCAAAAAAAAAAAATTAAACCCCTACTGGGAATGAGGATAGGAATGAAGAGATTCAGTCAATGCTGAGAAGGAGATGTTTGTGTAAAGTGTTTCAGTGACTTCATCAGCATATAAACTATGTCTTCTTTCTCCAAGTTATACCCTCTTTCTGTTTTGTTACTTGCATCCTCTTTTTACATAATATCCTTTTCTTATCCTAATTTTAACCGTTAAAGAAATAAACATCTATGAATTACAATTTTTAACCAAATATCTCAACTATGACTTCTTCAATAGTCAGCAGCAAAGAGGTACAGTGCAGAATTGAGTACTAAAATCAGGATTGTCCATGACATTGTATTTCCAGTTTTTATGTACAGTTGTGAAAGCTGGATGGTGAAAATGACTGATAAGAAAAGAATCACCTCATGTAAAATGTGGTGCTGAAGAGGAGTTCTGCACATAACGTGGACTCCCAAAAAGAAAAATAAATGGTCATAGAGCAAAAAGAAATTCGGAAGGGCAGCTATGTAGAAACTAGGCAAGAACCTGAAATGTAAAGATATATTATTGGATATGGGACTGCCCATGCCATCATATTTCAGTTTCTATGTATGGTTGAGAAAGCTGCACAGAGAAGAAAGCTGATAGGAAGAAAATGGTTTGAAATGTGGTGCTGGAGAAGAGTTCTGCAGACACTATGGACAGTCCCTAGAAGCCAAGATGACTAAACTGAGGCTATTGCATTTTGGACATATCAGGAGAAGACATTACTCACTAAAAAAGACAACAATGCTTGATAAGGTAGACAGCAGTAAGAAAAAGAGATTACTGTATTACAGATGGAAAGACTCAATCATGGAAACCATGGCCCTGAATGTGCAAGAGCTGAATGGGGTTGTTGATGATAGGTGACTTGGAGATCTCTCATTCATAGGGTTGCCATAAGTCAAAGTTGACTTAATGGCAGTTAACAACAACCAGAATGTGAAGCCCTAAAGCCTACCTGCATTGATGCACCATTGATGCACCATTTGGGAAAGATTAAAGCCAGAGCTCCTTCCCATCCACTCTGAAGATTTTTATCTGGTTTAATAATTCAGTGTTTGTAAACACTTAAACTGACAACCTTAGCTACTCCCAAACACACACACTAATGGGAAAAGGTACAACATTTTTCAAAACTAACCAGTTAACTCCTGCATGATCTGGAATTTGAATCTCTCATTAAGCATCTGAAATTAGTTTGGCAGTGAAATATGTGTCTACTCAAAAGAAAGACTCAAGAGTTCCACAGAGCTTACTCCCAGGTAACTGTCCATCTCACATGACACTACCTTACCTGATGGAATTGCAAGTTCCTGTGAGGTAATAGGATACGCTGATGGTAGCACTGGTGTTGGTTGAGTGTCAGACAGGCTTTCTGCTGAGAAGTCAGACTAAATGAGCTAAACAGCTACTGGGCAGCAGCAGTTGGTGTGTGTGTAAGAAAGAGAGACCGGCAGAGGATCTTTCAGAGAAAATGGCAATGGCACTATAACTAACACTTGTCAGTACTGAGCACAAGATGGCACAGTAAACTTCTTTCAATCGTTTTCACCATGAAAACCCTATGATGACACAATCCCAAATGAAACAAATGAAAGTGCCAGAAAATGACACTCCCAGGTCAGAAGTTGCTCAACAACCTACTGGGGTAGAGCAGAGGACAGTTTCAAATAGTGCTGTGGCTAATGACACGACTGGAATCAACTCAAAATGATGTTCAGTTGTTGACTTGCTCAGAGATGAAAAAAAAGTCCAAATCTGCACAACTCATATTCCAGGGACATGGAATGTGTGCAGCATAAATCAAGGGAAGCAAGACATAGTAAAACAAGAAAAATAACCATAAACATTGCAATCTTTGGGGTGAGCAAGCTAAAGTGGACAGGAATAGGACATTATGAAACAAATAATTATCATGTTTTACTCAGGAAATTAAAATCTAAGAAAAAATTGGTGGCATTTATAGTGAAGAAAGATGCAGCAAAAGCAGTCAAAGGACATACAGTTGGCCCTCCATATCCATAGATTCTGTATCTACCGATTCAACCAAACATGGCTTGAAAAGACCCCCCCCCAAAAAAAATCCAAAAAGCAACCTTTGAGTCTACCATTTTATATAAGGGATGCCACTTTACTACACCACTGTACATAATGAGACCAGAGCACCCATGAATTTTGGCCACGGCGGATCCTGGAACCAAATCCTAGCATAGAACTTTCCAAACTTTTCATGTTGGTGACACATTTTTTAGACATGCATCATTTTGCAACACAGTAATTCAGTAAGTAATTCAGTAGAAGCAGCCCATCCACCCAAGCCTGACCCTGCCACCACCACCGTCCTCACCGGGGTCTTCCTTGGCCAAGGGTGGTGGCGGCGGAAGAGGCAGTCCCTTCACCAGGGCCACAGCGGTGGGAGAGGCAGCCCCTCCACCTGTTATATTCACACGACACACCTACACACTGCAGCCGACACACTAACGTGTCACAACACACAGTTTGGAAAGCTCTGTCCTAGCGGATACCGAGGGCCCACTGTAATGCAACGTTTGATGGAATCATATCAGTAAAACCTCAAAGAAAACCTATCCATATAACCATAACCCAAGTTTATGCTCCAACAACAGAGGCAGAAGAAGAAGAAATTGAAGGATTCTGTGCTGGAGTTCAGGAGGCAACTGATCTCACACCCAAACAGAACTTGTTAATCATAGGAGACTGCAATGCAAAAGTAGGAAACAAAGCAGAATCAAAGAATCTGGTGTTGGATCAAGAAATGAAGTGTGAGCAACTGACTGAATCAAGAAAGCCATGGCCCTGAGCTTGCAAGACCTCAGCAGGGCGGTTGATGATAGGGTAATTTAGTCCCTCATTCATAGGTTCACCATAAGTTGAAGTAAATTTGACAGCAGTTAACAACTATCTATAATATTTCAGTTTAAATGAGCCAAACCAGCTCGGTATAACTTGAATGAACTGTAACACAACTGGGAAACCAACATGTTTTTCTCATATTATTTGCTTTTTAAGAATATTCCCTTTGTGGAAGTGTACCCTAAAGGCAGTCTGAATCTACCGACCCTGGCCAAGAAGACATGCAGCTTTTCAGGTGTTCTCCAAGTGCAGTGCAAAAGACATTTCACTCTTTTGCAGCCACTAACCACACAGGCACTGCTTAGAAACGCTCCTGCTGTCACCAGGAGTTAATAGAGATGGAGACTGGAGATACTATGCACAAAGCAGAAATAATTGAGTGTTTTCCCCCTAAATGAAGTGTGGGAGATGATGGAAAAGCTGCAAAGAATCACCAGCCTGAAGCAAGATGAAGTGTCAACATGACAGGGGAACATCCACGATACAGCTGCAGCCAGATCTTTTGACTAATATCTCAACAGCCTCATGTCAAAAAATAATTCGCTGCCTGTAGGGGGAGAGATGCAAAAGTGCTTCTTTTCAGCTTTCTACATTTCCTAACTATATGTTAAGGAAGTAAAACTTAAATATACTTTAAAATATCTACCTTTTCAGGACAAATGAAAGACAACATGTTTACAAGGCTTTACTTTTCAGCATTAAATTAACCGAACAGCAAAAGAAATGCCATAGCATTGTGGGATGTCTAAATTGAGTTTTCACCTATGAAGCTCAAAAATGCACTGAGGTATTTTGATATGGGGTAGCTGCAGAGACTTTAAGGCCCTTTTTTTCTGAAGACTATTTTTTTGGAGGGGAGAAACTCTGGTAGATAGAGCTAGTGTAGCACAGTGGTTTGAGTGCTGGACAAGGGCTCTGGGAGCCCAGTGTTCGAATCGTCGTTCATCCATGGAAACCCACTGGGAGACCTTGGACAAATCATAACCTCTCTGCCTTAGAGGAAGGCAAACCCTGTCTTAATGAATCTTATCTAGAAAATCCTATGATAGGGTCACTATAAACTGGAGTCAGCTTGAAGGCACCTAAATAAATTCAATTTGTAATTGTAATCTAAATGAACTGCACTTTTAGTATACCAAACATGACAATTTTATGGTAGATCAAATAATAGTACATTCCTGAACTAACACGATTTTCAGTCTGTAAAATATACTAATATCACATTTTTTATTTTTTAAAAAAAATTCCATTTTTTAAAAAAAAGGAAAACAATTTCACCCCATGGCTTCAAAATATAACTAATTTTACATATTTAGGCAATAGTTAAGTTTCTTATTATCTTTCACCACGGGTTGTCTTTCACACTATTTTTTTTTAGTGAAATTTAATCTAAAACCCATTTTTTAAAATATGGAAGTAGAAAGCCCACAAAGAGAAAGGGCACCTATACAACTTGGGACCTGGCTACCTGAAAGACCACATTCTACCATGAGAGCAGTCAGCTTTAAGACACTTGAGTGGAAAAAATCTCATCCATTCATGCATATTCTTTCTTTTCCTTAAAACTGGAACTAAAGGCAGTTTATAAAAAGTAGATAAAAGCATATACAAAGACTTAAGTAAACATTTGCTTACATAAGTAAAAACTTAAAGTTTTTATTAAAATGCAGTTAAACAGTCTGTAGAATTAAAACCTCTGAAGCCCTCCTCTTTGTCTTATCACTATCGGAATCACGTATAATATGAAAACATAAGGATGCCTTTTTAGCTCCGGGCTCTGAATTTCACTCCTAAGGACCACAGGGTAGTTCCACCTCTAAAGTCTTTCTGCTGTCAGGCATACATTTGTACCAATGACAGCTTTGAGCCTTTATGCTGACACATTGAAACAGGATTTGATAACCTATTGGCTGCTCGTTACATCTTATTTTATTGGTTTGTCATAATTAGTTTGCTTTTATATTTTTGTTATAATTTTGAATTTTGTCATTATAATTTTGACTTCTGAGCATCACTAATTTATTTATTTGTTTCTTTGAGAGGTGAGAATCACCATGTGTGGAACAGATCCTCGCCCTTCCTGGATTATTTTAAAAAAAAAGTAGAAGGGGGCTGGCTGAGTGGGTAGAGGTAATGGTTAATGCCTCACTAAAACAAGGCAGAGGTCCAGCTTGCCTGAAAGAGCTATTATTTTTAAAAACTCCTCCCTGGATGCCACCATTCTGGATAAGTATCAGTCAGTCTCTAGCATTTCATTCTCGGGCACACTTCTAGAGCACATGGTGACTTCCCAGCACCAAGGTTCTGGATAAGACAGATTATCCAGATCCATTCCAATCTGGTTTCAGGCCTGGTGATGGGACTGAGACAGCTTTGGTTGCCTTGGTGGATGACTTATGCTGGGAGCTAAACAAGAGGAATGTGTCCCTGTTGGTTCTGCTGGACCTCCTGGAAGCTTTTGATGGCATTGACCATGAAATCCTTCTGGGTCACTTTGCTGGGATGAGATCTGGGAGCACTGTTTTACAGTGGCTCTGTTCCCTCCTGGAGAGGTGGATCCAGCAGGTGGTACTGGGGGATTTCTGCCTGACCTCTTGGCAATTGGCCTGCAGGGTTCCCTCAGGGTTATATTTGTCCCCCATGCTATTAACATAAACATGAAACTGCTGGGAAAAGGTTGCCCAGAGTGCTGGGGTTTGGAGCCATCCATAAGCAGATGACACTCAACTCAGGGTCCATGTTATTTGAAGGACTGTATTGCCCTTTATGAACTAGGCTGTGCTTTAAGATCTTCTGGGGAGGCCCTTCCCTCTGTCCCATCACCGTCAAGGGTATATCTGGTGGAAATATGGGAGAGAGCCTTTTTGGTGACCTCCTCCAGCCTCTGGAACTCCTTTCCCAGAAGTTAAATTGGCACTCTTCCTATTTTTTTACATAAAAAAGTAACGTTTTTTTTCTCTCTTTAGACAGACAATTGATGACTGACAATACAAAGCCTGTCCCATCAAAATAATGTTCTGGACCTTTGAACTGAGAGGTTGATATACTCCAGAATGGCACGTTGGCCTCCAGCACAAATTTATTTCCAGAAATGCTTAAATGGGGAGAAAATATATCCAACATTTGTTCTGAAGTGCGCCCAGCCACCCAGGGGAAAAAAAAAAGGAAAAAATAGGTTGGGAAGCATCATAGGAAAGCCGCTGTTGTGGTGGAAGGAGTGACAGCCCTGATTTGCCTATGCCGTGTATTTCTTTCTTTTGTTTGACTGATTGTTGTGTCGTAATGGTGTGTGAGTGGGTGGGTGTTACCTTGTAAGGCATGCTAGTATGCTGCAGGCGAATGTTCTTACTTACTTTTTGAGCATCACTGATTTGCTTTTCATTAAAAGGCTCTTGGGAGGGATCAAATATATGGCTGGCTATCAGGATCAGATAACTGCAAAGCTGGGCTTATACTTAGTTTCTTGGCTAAGTTACCTCTCTCCACATTTCATCAGTTTGATATGGAAGCTGAGGCAGAAAGCTGCACCTCATCAAGATGTGTGTGTGTTTTAGAACTTACCCTCCACCATCTCTAATACCTTAGATCTCAACTCTTGAACAGATTGCTTCCCTTTTAGCCCCACCGGTTTGCCTTTTAAAAAAAAGTGACGTTGTGACTGGCTACCCTCACTGTATCAGCCTTTTTGTAAGGATAGCCATCAGGGGTGGATAGTGGTTTCCATATCAGTGGTGCAGTGAATCTGCTTTTTTGTGTTCACTCCAGACTTTAAGCAGCTGCCCAAAATGCCAAACCCTATTCCCAAAATCAGGAATGGGCAACTGTGGGAGCCTAGGGGGCCACATTAGCCCTCTAGAAGACCTCAGTGGGCTGAACAACCAATTCTACTTCCTCACTGCATGACCTCCCCAATTTCTGCCTCCAAATGCCCCCAAACACCCTCTAAGGGCCCTCAAATGGTGCAGGGGAACTCCAAGACATGGCAAAAATGTCCCACATTTGGAGGGAGAAGTATTTTTTTTTTAAATAAAAATCTTTTGACCTCTGTAGGGCCCTGAGGGCCACAAAAAAAGACTCTGGGGATCATGGTTTGCACTTTGTCCACTCCTGCCCTAAAAAGAAAGGTTGAACAGCTTTTTTCCAATCTGAAACAAAACCCAGAACAGATTCACAACACCACTGGCATGGAAGCCACTGACCATCACAGTGTCCATGCCTATGTGCCACCAACTCCAAAAAGCTGGTTGTACACCCCTGTTGTACGGCCCTGCATTTTGTCTACTTACTAATTCTGAACATTTCATAAATACTTCTAGGTTATCACTATTTTCTTCTCTACGGAACAAACTGACTTTAGAATTTTTTAAAATGACCTTTGGTTTTGTAGACACTCCTCCTCGTAATTCATATGCAGATTGGATCTCTGCATTTGGCCCTTGGCCTTCCTTAGTGGATTGCACAACATGCGCCATGAAAAAGTGGTTTAGAATTATGGGGTTGTGCCTTACTCCTATTTTTTTTCTTTTAGAATTCTTCAGTAGACAGATTTTGCTCACTGTATGAAGGGAACATCACAAGTAGAGTCAAGAATTTTTTTATCATTGTCTTGAGTTTCCCACAATTTTTCTTTATTTTTGCAGGTAGCCACAGAGTGCATATTTGTTGTCCCTCATAATATGCAGGTTGACTGTCTTACTCAAGTCATCTGAATCTATTTGCTTTCAAATTATCGTTATCATTATCATAATTTTCTGCTTTTGATACACTATGAACTGTGCAGTTAGTACCTGGTGAATGAACAAGTTTTACCTTGGAACAGAGAATCACTAATTCCTTCCATTTCTATGATTTATAAAGAGATTGTAATTTTTTTCCCATTTGAAATGGGAAATTTTCTTAATTCTATGTGCAGCAATATAGGCTTTGTCTTTAGCCTTCCCACCCTGATTTCTGAAGGATAGAGTTGTCTGCCTAAAACAGCTCCAATATTAGCCTAGATGCTTCATCCATATGAATGATTCGTATCTACTGTTTATTCATAACAGTTTTGTTATGCATTTCTAAACTATAGCCACATTTTTAACAAAGTGACAGCAAAACAGAATTATGTAGCTAATGTTTATCATCTCTCAATACTTTTAAGCTCTAATTTGTCCCTGTTATGAATAAAATTATGACTATTCTAACTCACAGCCAAGCAAACATGAGATGGCATCTGAAAGACAATCTGGATTTTTGCTGGCTCAGACAGCAACAGAAGTTCTATAACTATGAAAAATAAAGAATGTAAATACACTTTAGATTATCCACAAGTATAGGTAAATGTCTTTTTTAAAAAAAACTGCGGAAGCAAAAAGGTTATATCTGGCATAACTGAGAAATAAGAGGCACAGTTTGAAGTACAGTGGATCTGGATGGCCACATCAAACAAATCAGGAAGAAGCTTACTAGCCAATCTACTGTGTTTCAGGATGCTGGCTGAAGTCTCTGGGAGTTTCTGAGCTTCTCTAAGCTCCAAGTCTGGGATAAACAGAAAGTCTGACATAAGAGCCAGGATAGATATCTCCATCCATTTTTAGTGTTTTTCACTTAGCACAAAGGGTTTATACGCATATTATTAGTCATAAGGGGAATGTTGTAAGGAAAAATGCTGGCTGGAGCATGCCGTTGGGTTTAACATGCCATCTGGAGCACCAGTCCTATAACTTGTGAGATTTCCTCCTGTATCAACCAAGGCATGGAAAGCATAGGGTACGGAGCAGGGAGACACCTCTTTGAGGGGTGAAGATGAGTTTTCACAAACCTCAACAGCAATATAAAGCCTGGAAAAACAGAGCACATTTTTCTGCCTGCCTTCTTGCAAAAAAAAAAAGCTTTCATATTCACAAATGAGCTGTCCGCTAATTATCGCATGCCTGTTTTCCTGGAGAAAACCTACACTGAGTTCTGTGCATCTACTACTGGGTAAGTAGATATAAGGTAAATTGCAGCCTGAAAGACAAAGAGATTCTGAAAAAAAAATGTTTATTAACCCACCTCATTCAGTCTCTGAAAATGTGAAGAAAATTTCCTAGTATGAATAAAGAGCACTTTTTAAAACCAAAGACCGTTAGTAAATGCCAGTGGTAAATGAATACAGCATGGACTATTCTCTAAAAGGCAAAGTAACTCTGAAAGGGACTTCTCCTTCTACTGAAAGGAACAGAAATGTTCTTGTGGAAAAAGACGCAGGTCTCCATGTGCATATCAGAGCCAGGGCTGTGCATATTTATGGTGCAGAGATCAGTCATTCTACAGTTTTAGATCTCTAAGGCCCTGCAAATGCCAATCACTGTCAATCACTGGCTACACTTAATAACTAATTAGTCAATCATTAGCACTATTCCCCTCATCACTTTGGAATAAAAATGTATGGTAGTTTATTCTTTGTTGGGGCCGTTCAGTGAACATGCTATTTTAACATCTTATTTCCAAGCTCTGCATGAAGCAATCAGAGCTCACTCTCGAGGCTGCACATGAATGGTCTGTGAGTGAGGGCAAGGAAATCAGAGTTCATACTTCAGCATAAAACCTTACAGTGGCCATGGCTTTAACTCAGTAACTACTCTATGGAATTTTAAAACATCACTGGGACAAGGCCTTCTTTTTCTCCTCACAGTCTAGTATAACAGCTCCCCCCACCCCGCATCCTGCAACAGTTCTGCCTTTCACTTTAAACACCACCTTCATGTAAAATGGGTAAAGCCTTTCAGTTGTTATTTAGAGTTATCTAACTGATCTATGGCAGGTATGCTGGGTTGTCCTCCTCTTCAGTTTGTCCTTGTGGTTCTCAGAAGGTTGAAAGTACATCACAAAATTTTTTTTGTCCTGTGTTTTTTATAACCAGGCTTGTGAACAGTTCATTTACTCAGTACTAAGAAATTTACCAAGTAGATCAGATAAATTCTCCGTCAAAGTTCTATCAGAGGATAGATATTCTAGCGTAACTTCAACAGTTGCCAAGTTTAGTGGTAATTAAGGTGAGAGAGAAGACAATTCCTTCATACAGTCAGAGTATTTAGAATGTTCACAATTAATATGACTGTTTTTATGCTTATGCTCTGCTAAATCTTTTGCTATTGTTTATTTAATACTATAAAATTTAGTTCTCGTTGTACTGTTGGGTCTATGGACTACAATAAACTGAACTTGATTTATAATCTAAATTAGCCTAACTCTATACCTAAATATAGATTTAAATTTTTATATTAGCATAATTATTTAGATTCTGGCATGATTAACATGATATTATGAATACTGTTGGCGGTGGAGTAATCTCTAAAATGTACTGTTCTGAAGGCATTGGATGTAGCCTCTAGAATCTTATGTTCTTGTTAAAACATTGGGTATGCTTCTAGCTATAATTCTAAGACACCACATGTTGTCAGAACCTCTCGCTGCCAATGTTTTGTAAGCACTTACAATTTCATGGTGTGAATGACGATCTGTTTTTCTAATTTTATCCTGTCTTTTTACTTTATATCTAAATAAAGTTACATTTGATCTGTGACTGTTTCTGAGTCCTAGGTCCATGGCTAACAGCTCAAATTCATTTGGTTAATTTCAACAATACCTATACTAAGCTATGCACTACTCGTACTAACCAATGTTGGTGACAGGTTTTCTAACCACAGAAGCAAGAGTATAATAGGCCATAGATTATATCACTCATAGATTAGCTCAGCAACATTTGAAAGGCAATCAGTGAAAATTGTGTGCCAGACTGATGGATGTCTGCAAGGCACCAGGGCACGGTTTTCTTTCCTGTGTTATTCAACGGTGATACAAGTGTATATTGGAGACAATAGTAAACAGTGTTTGTGGGAAAACTGAGATAGTAGTATAACTCATAGCTTGTTTACAACTACTACAGGCATGGCTTTTCAATGCAATATTTGCATTTAATAATGTTCAGCTGAGATTTGCACATTATTCATAGTGGTTTTTTTCTTCCAAAATTAATACATTTCTGTTTGCTGTTCAATAATATTTGTGGCAATAAAATATACCCACTGACTTTGATATTTGCAAAAATTCTAAGCCAGTATACTCATCTTACTCAGTATCTTAGAGTGGTTAAACTATCATCCCTAAGGACTGTTTCAACAAGGGAGACTCACATCATTAATCTTGCTTCCAAAAAAAAAAAACCCTACCAATTTATGAATACTTTAATTAAATACGAATGCTCATAAAAGTAATAGGTGCTTCCTAGAATTGCTTTCTAATTTGTATCTGAAAAAAGAGGAAATGGCCTTTTAACATCTACATAGAATATATTTGCTTCAAATTGAAAAGTATTAGAACCCCAACAGAAGTCTTTCTGATCAAACAGTAACATAATGGGTTTAGTCCTGTGTCAGTATATGTTAGCCACCATCAGAGGAGAAAATAAGGACAGGGTTGCTACTCTGTCACTATTTTAGAAAGGCCTTCCATCTGGTAGGAAGTACAAGCCATCAGCATTGTAATTAAATTGCAATTACTGTCCCCCACCACAATCCCAAGATGATAATTCCATCTGTGTGATATGCAGCGGGGGAAAACTCATTTTTGCACTTTTCCAGTGCCATTAAGTTCATTTTCTTTGTATTAATTTGTCTAACACCACTGAACATTTATTTTTGTCTTGCAAACTACACGCCAAAAGCTCTGCACTGCTAAAGCTGAAAATCACATGAATCTTAGAATGGCCATAGTTTCCTTTCAATGTAAGACCTTAATTAATTCTGACTACATCTGTAATTAAAATATATCACTCTGTCAGAGTTACCTGCATGTGGAGGTGCTGGGATCTATGCTTCTTGGCTGCCAAAAACGAATCCCACAGAGACAATATTGTAAAAGAATGTTAATAAATATTGGAGAAAAAACTGTAGTTGTATGTGCATGTACTTTATCCTGCCTCCCTTGAAAAACTCCACCATATGTTCCTGAGTATGAATTAAAGACAATAAATGTAACAGGAATGGTGCACATATTCTGCAGGAGTGACTCTGTGCCTGAAACTGAAGACAATTCTCCTTTGAAAGAGATCCCTCTCCTTATGACAGTCCATGACAGTCCATTCATCCATTCTGGCACAATCTTAAAATAAATAGTCTACCTCCTCATAACTTATCCTTTCTTTGTTGTGAAGGAGACTATAGGAAAAGTTTGATTAAGCTCCCCAGAATTAAAATGTATACTTGTTCTATGAAAGGAACAAAGCTTTTTCCTGGTTCTTCACAAAACCCGGAAAAGGATCTTAATACAATCCAGACAGGTTCTAATCTGTGTCCATGCATCACTTACCACAGTGTTGGGACCAGCAGTAAACCAGTTCAGATGAAGCTCACTAAATAATGCCGTCCTGCTTGGCATACAAATACAAGGGAAAAAAGAGCTTAATATTCCTTTCATATTTAATTAAACACCAAATTTTTCAAGGTCACTTTCACAGGTGAGAAATAGATAGAAATAACTAGGATCATATTTACCTTGCTGTTTTGTTTAGAATGGCCAGGACTGAAAGAAACCATAATGGTGGCAGTAATTTTAAAAGATAACAGTAACTAAGATATCTAAGTGTGATGTTGGGTTTTGAGGTTTCAAGTGGGAGTAATCTCATGAAATTTGGAATGATTTAGCAGAATACTTAGCTGAAGGATGCAGTACAATAGGGAATTATATACAGTTTCTTTGATAAGCTTGAATGCAGATACTTGATCTTTTAAATGAGTACCAATCTCCAGTGAAAGAAAATGAGGGGGTGATATGCTTTTATCATAATATATTGAGAAAAGCTTCCTATATTCTGCTTTGTGATTCAGTAAACACCCATCTCAAGAAATTAGAAGATAGTATTGCTGTATTCTGAACATACACTTGAACCAACAGCCTGAACAAGCATTTGTGTGGGATGTGGGTAGCAGCCTTGACCAGTACTCCTTTTGCCTAACATCTCTCACAAAGCAGCACCACTTTGCTGGCCTAGAAATATTGGCATTCCTGGATCCGAAATTAGTACACTGCATTATATTCACTAAAATAATCTGAGATGCATATATGCACTAAACATAATCCAAAAAGTCTACATGCAGCACCCGTCAATAGTCATGTGGAAGAGTAAGAGTGTCTTAACTTTGTTTTGTCATCTAGACCGTTAGAAGCGAACACAGCATAGCCCGTACCCCCCTGTAGCTTTACTTTACACTAAAAACAGAAAATAGGTATCAAGACTAGCCCTAGACAGCAGTAACATGGAATAACAGGAGTTGCGGCCTAACAGCCTGTAGAGGCGGGTAAATTTTCCTCCGCTGTACATATTTATCTGACAGTAAATCCAACACTAGAATGCAGCATAATTTGTTTCTGAGCATGTGTTCATAGGATTGCACTGACAGTTCTAAACACTTCTCAGAAGTACACTGTACTTCTTTTAGAAATATATATTTTTAAAGGATTTCTGGGTAATGCTTAAGCATTTGGACTACTGAAAGTTTGTGTTAATTATTTTAGAAAAACTGAACGTCAAGAGATAAGAAGAGCTATTACTTTTATTGAAGTAAACCTAGGTAGTTGAATAAAATAGGGGAAATAGGAGTCAATACTTACATTGTAAATTGGCAATGCCATGGCATTGCTTCAAGATTAATTGTGAATGGCCAGAGCAATCTTAGAGAAGGGTCTGGATGTGATCCAGAGACAGAGGAACAGATTTATCTGTGTTTCTTCTCTCTAGTTTCCCTTTCATTGATACTAATTTAGGGTGCATCCAGACTGATTAAAAAGACCAGAAAGTCCCAGATTTTGTTCCTATTCTTTCTGATCTTATTTTGGAGATCCATACATGTTTTGTTTATCCCACAATTCTTTCAGTTTTCAGTATAATCAATTTTTTTTTTAAATATCAGCTTCCCAGGTCAATTTATTTTAACGCAGTACAAAATTGGAAAAAAACAGGTAAAAAAGTGTGTGTTTTTTTTTAACCAGACTCAATGCACACATAGAGAGAGAAAAGCAGGCAGACCCTATTCCACGTGGACCTCTACTTTACAACAAGACTATCTGTCCTGTTGGAAGGATCCTGACCATTTGTTGTTAAAAAAATACATTGCTTTTTGTGATGTTACACTATTATTCATCTTAGCTGTAAACAACTTTGGAAGGAGTTGCATCCTGAAAAATGTGATATACATGATTAACTAACTAAAATGAGAGAGAAATGATCTTATACAGCACTCATGATGAGTATTCATTTATAGCTCTCATCAAATTTGTCTAATTCTTTTTAAAGCTTTTCACAGGGGTAGTGGTACAAACCTATGGCATGTCCCCCAGAGTACTTGTCTTTTTTTCACAGCAATGTTACTGCAGTCTCTTGATCATTTTGCTTGCCATTTTCTGCACATTTTGCAGATATAAAACATTTCTTTTAAGATGCCATTATCAGAACTGCACACGCTTTCCAGATGTGGTTGCAAAATACAGGGCATTATAATACTAATATTTTTTTTTAACCCTTTATTAATAAACCCCAATGTAGAATTTGACTTTTGACAAAAAAGCACACAGGCTCGCCCTTTTCACTGAGCCAGCCATCACAACCCCAGTATCTCGCTTCTGACCATGCATTGTCAGCTCAGATGCCCTTTAAGCTTATGTGTGAAATCTTTTTAAAATCTTTTAAAAGATTTTTTATTGGAAGTAAAATTTAAACTATACAGCCACACAGCTAAACAAAAACAACTGATAGTAACAACTAATTTTACACAAAACATAAGTAGAAAGCCAAATTAACAAAATACACAAAACCCTCTACAAATTTACACCAGCTAACACATAAACGTTGTTGTTGTTGTTGTTGTTGTTGTTGTGCATTCAAGTCACTTCTGACTTATGGTGGCCCTAAGATAAACCTATTACAGGGTTTTCTGGGCCTGTGCATGTGTGACACGCCCAAGGTCACCTAGTAAGTTTCCATGGCTGAGCAGAGCATCAAACCCTGTATTGGTCATAGTCCAATGTTCAAACCTCTATATCATGCTGGCTCTCAACACAAACACTACAGATATTGAAAAGGATGGTGTCCAATTTTCCCAGCACAGACTCTTGATCACACAGAAGGTACGTGAATATCGTTCAAATACTGTACTTCCACTGCTACCGTTCCCAAAATACTAATTACTGAATCCTTCTATCAGTATATAATTATCTTTCTCTTGCAAAAAGCATAATAGAACCCAGTTTTCCACGAAAGTCTCCGGTTTTTTCTTTTATCTTCGTTGTTAATTTATCCATCTTTGTTAAGTTGAATAGCTTGATTAGCCAGTCCTCTTCTGTAGGAATTTCAATACTCTCCCATTTCTGAGCATACAACAATATTGCTACAGTCATTATATATACCAGAGTGTTGCCCTATTTCTTTTCCAATGCCTCTTCTGTCAATCCCAGCAGACACAATTCTGGTTTCATCTGAACATTAATTTTTGGGGAAAATAAATTACCATTAGATGTTTTTGATTCCAGAGTTTTTTAACCTTATCATACGTCCACCACCTGTGGTAAAATGATCCCACATGTTATTCATATTTCCAATATCTATGGGGTGCATCTTTATGTATTTTGGCCAATTTTCTCTGGTGCTAAATACTACTGATACATCATCTTGTAAAAATTCTCTTTTACATCATAACACAGAATAAATTTGATTCCTTCTGACCACATTTTCTGCCATTGTTCCAACATTATATTGTGCCTGTGATTTTGTGTCCAAAATTTTGTGTCCCTCTCCCTTTGACCACCTCTTTTTCGATCTCTGGTTTTAACAAAAATTATACATCTTCCCAATCATTTGAGTCATCTAAACACAGCTCTTTTTCAAATTCCATTTCTGTCAATGTCAGGCGGCGGCTTAAGCAGAAAACGGAGGCAGGAGCCGAGTTTTATGGCTTTTAGTAATAAAGTGATAAAGTAAACAAGAGGTTACATCACTCAAAACGAACAGAGGCAGCAAACTCAACAGCTAGGGTCGGCCTGGAACAGAAAGCACAGAATGCAGATTTCCCGGATGGAAGACGGTTGTTGCCCCGTGCCCAACTCCCCCCAGCGTCTGCCTTAAGTACATAGTCTTTAGCCCAGCTGGGGCTGGTCAAACGTCCGTTGGCCCAGCTCACAGCTGGAGGCCCTCAGACTTCAGACGCTTCTCTTGCAGCCGCTTCGATCTGCACCCCGCCTCCTTCTCCAGTCGCCTCTGGAGGAACGTGGGGGGAGGGTCTGCAGCAAACTCCGGGCTGGAGTCAGGAACAGCCGCTTCTGTCGAGCCCGAAGCACTGGTCTCATCTGCTGCAGGTACTGGCTCGGGGACCGCTGTGGGGTCGCTGGCAGGCCCCTCCCTTGTCCCTGCAGGAGCCCCCTCTCCCTCCCAGGGATCCACCCCTGGTTGGGGTTCCCAGTCTAACTCAGAGTCCCCGTCTGAGTCGACAGCATGCTCAGCCTGGCTCATGACAATTTCGGTCAATTCAAAATCATGCATCTTTTTGTATGTCTTATATTTTTTCCACCATTTGTCTATATGAGAACTAATGGAAGCTGAAGCCTTCCAATATTAATCTTTCAATCAGTTTAAAAGTCATCCATTTTTCTTTTGCTGTCATCTGTTTTATATAAAAAACTTCATGTGGAGACACCCAGATTCATATTTTAGGGTGCAGCGTGGTTTATATCTACAACATTTTCTCAACAGAGCTTTTCTTACATAGTGGTTGTTAAAACCCACATTCACTTTGGTTTCATCATACCACACATATTCATGCCATCTAAACCTGAATTCATGTCCCTCAAGTGAAGTACTCTCTTATCGGTCAATAGGATCCATCCAAACTAAAAGATGTACAAAGAAGTACAATTTCAAATTTGGCAATCCCAATCTACCTCTGTTTGGCATCCAGTAAAATTTTATATTTTACTTTAGGTATTTTCCCTTGTCATATGTACTTCAATAAATCAGTACATCATTGTTTAAATAAAGAATCATTTGTTAAAATCTGTACAGTCTGGAACAAAAATAACATTCTAGGCAGAACATGCCATACTATCACAGAAATTCTACCCAAATATAATAACTTAAGTTTCCCCCAATTCTGCAGGTCTTTCTTAATCTTATTCCATTTTTTAATATAATTGTTCTTCAACAGCATGACAGCTTATATCTGAAGCCTGTAATTTTTCTGCCTTGAAGTGCAGCCATTTTATGCCGTTTTAGCGATGCCATTTTAGCGCTCATCCTCTTCACCTGCCAGTTTGATGCCTCTGGTCATATTTTTAACCATCCCAAGTAAGTTGGTGTTTTCAGCAACTTGGCCACTCACTGTTCACCCTAACTCCAGATCTTTTTATGAACATGTTGAAAAGATTAACGCTAATAGAGATCTCTGGAAATCTCCACAGTTCGCACTCCTCCATTGTGATTAATTAACTGTTTATTCCTATTCTCTGGTTTCTATTTTTTAACCAGCTACCTTCTACAATAGAACTTCTCACCTTGTCCCATGTTTAGCCAGGACTGTTTTGCGAGTGACTTTTTCGTAGTCTTTTATAAGTGCAAGTAAACAATGTCTTTTTGACTGCCTTGTCTAACTAATGTCCACATAGATGATTTTAAAGAACTCAAACAAGTTAATGAAACAGGCCTTGCCTATGCAAAAGCCACACTTACTTTTCTTCCAAAAAGACCAGTACTTCTATATGCATGATAACAGCATCTTAAATAAAGCTTTCTGCCTATACAGATGGTAAGCAATTGGCTTGTCATTTCCTGCATCCCCTCAGACCCTTTTTAAAAACTAGTGTCATATTGGCCCTTGTCCAGACCACTGATACAGAGGATGATTTTACAGACATGTTACATATTTTTCCCTGAGGACCTCTAATTTAACATTCAAATTATTTAAAGAATACTCAGTTGGAGCCAGTGTTCAGCAAGAGATCTCCAACTTCACTTGGTTCATTAGATTCCCTCCCTAAAAATATTTCAGGAGTTGTTATCTGCCTTACATCTTTTGAAATGAAGACAGAAGAATATAACATGTTGAGATTCTCTATAATTTCTTCATCCTCTTGTATTATTACTTTAACTTAGATGCCATTGGATAAAGTAATTCCTAGCTGTTTTCCTGCCTCTCATATATTTTCCAAATAATAATTATTAATCTCAATATTATCAGTGATATACAGCTCAAAATTATCCTTTATCGTCTCCTTAATTGTTTACTTTGTTGAAGGAACAAAGGATTTTTCCCCTCTTTTTGTTTGGGCACTATATCCATTTTCTGAAGAAATCTTCCTCCCTCCTTCCCTCCCTCCCTCTTTCTAATAGCTTCCATAGAACAGTTGGTTTACCAGTCTAGTGATCTCTTGGAACAGTTTAGGTGGACCAAAAACAAAAATATGTTAAGAGTGATATTCTGCTCTGAATCAGACACTGAGTGTTTCAGATTCAGAAAATAGAGTAGTTTTCGTCTGTCTCAATGGCAGAATGGGCAGGAGGAGCTGCAATGCCTAAAACACATAAGATTTAATTTGTAAAGGGAAAAAAAAAAGGAAAGAAAGGCCAAACAGCAGGTGCTAGTGTTGAATTTATAAGTTATTGTAGTCAGTTAAGTTGTTTGAATTAGTCTCTACTCAATGTATCTAGTTACCCATGGAAGTATAAGGAACGTTATTTTAAACATCTTTATTCCCTTTTACAATCCTATCCAGGTTTTAAGATGCTTAGGGGAAGCCCTTCTCTTAGCCTTGCCGATTTCAGACATTTACATGGAGACATGTCAGAGGGCTACCAAGGGAGACCAGGCTGCCCTTCTGCCAACTTGTCATGACCAGAGGCGTATCTAACATAGAGCAGGTAGGGCACATGCCCTGGGTGCCAATGCCAAGGGGGCACAAAAAAGCAGTGCTGGAAATGGAAGAGGAGGAGAAGGAGGAAGAAGTCGCCCCGGGTGTAGGGACACAACTTCCACGCTTGCCCTAGCCCCTGAGGGTCACCATAAATCAGAAATGACTTGAAGGCACACAACAACAACAACAACAACAACAACAGTAAAGTGAAAGAACTCATTCTATTCAGCTCTTTGACAAACTGTTGTCATTTTAAAATTCAGAGGAAGGGATGGGAATTCTGGATTTTCCCATTTCAACATATATCAGGAAAAAGCAATCCATTTTTCTTTCCACAATCTGGAGACTCAGGTACTTTTTCTCTCACAACAACAGGAAACTGCATAACTTTCTAAAGAAAGCTACAGAGCTTCCCCAAAAGCACAAAGTTTTCTGGAAAGCTGCACAGTTGTCCCATAGAAGCTACAGAGCTTTTCATAAAGATGGGGGGTGGGAGCACAAAACATAATGTTGCACACCTTTAAATGTTGTACAACTTTAAATGCTGTACTGCTTTAAAAGCATTTTTCTCCCAAAAGGCAGAAGGAAACGCAAAATAGAATAATGTACAGCTTCAAAGCTACCGAGTTTCCAAAAAGAAGGAGAGAAAAAAGGAGAAAATAGAATGTTGCATAGCTTTAAATGTTGTGCAACTTTAAAATGGCAATGGGAACTACAGTCCCTAAAGTGGAAAAAAACAGCACATTGTTCACAAAACAAAGAACACAGCACACACAAAGAGACAGCACTTTAACATACAGTTCTTTGTATAGTTTTTTTTTAAATTTTATTTTGTGCAGTTTTCCTAAGCGTGTATATGGTAAAAAAAAACAATGTAAGCTTTTTTTTTTTTTGAATAGCTGCATAGTTTCTCAGACTGCACTTTTCACAAACTGCACAGGTTTGGTTGTGCCAAAAACAAATAAATAAATAGATAAAAAAGCTCACATAGGGTTGCAGGAACTTTCTATGTGCTGTTTTTTTAGGGATGGGACGAATCCAGAATTTTCCCAAATCCGGATCCAAATTCCTGGAAGGTTCTGGGAATCCACAAATCTCACAAATCTCGAATCCTTCGAATGCTTTTTTTTAAAAAAAGGGTTTAAAAATCAAGGGAAAGAAGGATAATCTTGGGCAAGATAAACTCTAGCAAAAGCCTAGACAAAGGCAAACCTCCCTCTGAAGAAATCTGGCCTGGAGAATTGTCATAGTTTTGCCTCAGGATCTCCCTAGATTGAAAATGACATGAAGGCCCTTTCTACACAGACAGGAAAATGTGGATTAATCCCACATTTTCCTGCCTGTGTAAACAGGGTCACATACTACAGTACAGAGATAATCCAGGTCAAAACTGGATTTTCTTTGCGGAGCTGATGATTCAAGGATTCGTTTGGCCCATCCCTACTATTTTTCTTCCTACAAATGTTGCCAAAGGGTCATAAACTCACATTTTGAGTCCAATCAGGAAATTATCAAATACTCTTTCCAGCCCCATTTAGAAGTAATGCCTACTCCTTTAAAAGTGTGGATCTTAACTTGTTTTAGTGATGCATCTCAATCCAGAAACAGAAGGGAGCGATCCTAGGGGTAACTGAGACAGGAGAGTATAATTTACCATATACAATCACTGGAAATGTGCAAGTATCTAGATGTGAACCAGATCCTCATAGTCATCGGCTCATGCAGATGTATAGAGCTTCCAGTGGTCTTCCTTTATTCCTCACTGCCATATGTCAAAGGATAAAGCAGAAGCAGTATGCATTCCAACAGGAGTGAAAGTGTTAGAATCTTAAAGTGTCGCTTTGTGGTAGAAAAGTTATGACACTGGTTGTTCTAAATGCGATTATTTATTCACCAACTTAGGAACTATTCACCATAGGAATGATCTACTCTTCAAACAGGAAAATTAATGATACGGCCTCAGAAATATAGTGATTAAGAAATATAGTGATTAAGAGCTTCAAAATTCTTGCTTTTCCAAAAGCTAGGCATTAATTCAGTACCCCCAAGGTTATTTTCCTTCACTGAGCTGGAAATAAATGCCCTTATATTCACTCCTTCATCAAAATATTCATTCCTTCAAAAGTATTCACTAATAAAATAAGTATTTAAACATCAGCTATGCTTAACATAACACAGTTGGCATTATATGTTTTAAAAGACATCCTGTGATCATTTGCTGTATTTTGCAGATACTTGGGAACATACCGGGAACTTGAATTGTGTATGTTCCTTCTTCAATCAGCGCATGTCTATTTGATTGCAGTGGATAAATGTAAAGGGCAACACTGAAGCAAATCATCAGAGCACACATAGATTCTGAGATGATGGGTCTAGAATCCATTGTTTCAGGACAGTCTTTGTGGGGATGATAATATCACCAGGGAGCTCTTCACCCTTATCCCTATCTTTGTACGAGGAGAACATACCTGTAACTCATTCTCAGGATTAGAATTCACAATGGAAACCAGAAAGCAAAAAAAAAATCTCTAAGATTTGTAGTCAGCACTATGGACATACACCTAACACACCAAACCAATAGTCTGTAGGAAATTTCTGATAATCCATTCTTAGCATTTTTGTTCCCTTGCTTTTGATCATCTTTTCAGTTTTACTCTCACAGCCAAAGTGGAAGAGAGGTTAACACACTGCTAATTGGGATATAACTTTGAACAGCAAAGATTGCTTTTTTTAAAGACATATATTAATTCAATAATCCTGAATTAACAGGAAGTAAAGGTTAATTCAAAATCTACATATTTATTCTTCTATTTGAAACATCCTTTTAAGTGCTGTCTTTGTTGTACCATTTGGCTAGATAATTTATCATTCTGCTTTAGAAATGTCCTAATTTGTTCCTTAACATTGAGGGCAAATACGATCATTTAAAAATAAAAAGTATATGGCTAGGGAGCATTTGATTAATAAACAGATGCTGTTAATACACTTCTCCAGCATTAATACTTACTATTGTTATTGCACATTATTTTCCCACATGTTTAATATGACAGAAAGTCCAAGAAGATCAAAGATGTTCCTACAGCATTGCAACATTAATGACAAAAATCCAGTGAAATTTTTTAAGACAGTTGGAACTTGTTTGGTAAAGACAATCTAGATAATATTTATAAAATAACAAATAAATATTTTACTATTTTCCCTTGACATTTCCCAAAATGTTAATTTATTCTTTTAAACCACTGCTGAAAATTGTACTTCCAGATATTGCTGAACTGCAACATCCCATTGACTTTGCTGGCTAGGACTGCAGGGAGTTGCAGTTCAATAACATCTGGAGAGCCACATAATTCCCAATCCTGTTTTAGAGTGAGAGGAAGAAAACCATCCCAGATTGTACTTCTTCTCTCCTGCAAAAATAATTGTTTGAATACCATGATTAATTATGTTCTTTTCCATTTGTGCAGCACAATTTCAAATCTAATTGTTAGCCTTCAACTAGAGCAGAGCCACTGAATCAAGAAGAGCTTGATACTCAGCACCTAAGTAGGTTCAGCTGATTTAGTGGGTGTGTTGTAGTTGGGACTAACAATTTAAACTCTTAGCATTTATGGAGAAGCATAAATCTATGGCAGTGTAACATTTTCTTAAGTTTACTGCTAACTACCCAAAGCACTAACTGTCCTAATACCCCAAAGGCAGCAGATTCTGTCTGATCGTGGAAGCTACGCCGGCTCAGCCCTGGTTAGTACTTGGATAGGAGACCATCAATGAATACCAGGTGCTGTAAGCTATATTTCACAGGAAGAAATTGGCAAAACCACCTCTGAGTACCCCTTTGCTTAAGAAAACCCTATGAAATTCATGAGATTGTCATAAGTTGACAGGCAACTTAAAGACATGCAGATGTACACACACATCCAAAGTAGTGTGTTTTAGATCTGAATGTTCTATAAAAAATACTCAACTTTTTAAAAGAAAAAAATCACATTTTAGCAAGAATCAAGAAAATGAATAATCTTATAAGAATGTATCTACACATTATTTATGTATATTGGTGTATTTATGTATTCATGGTTTTTCATTTTTTTACTGTTCCATTTTTCTATAATGAACATTATAATAGAAACAGAAATAGCCTATGTTTCTATGAATTCTATTTGCATTTGCCTAGCACAGGTTGTTATTTATTACAATGTATATACAAATATTCTAGATTTTTTGAAGGTGACTCCATCCACTTGAGTTAGTAAGTCAGAGACAGGAAGCAAAAGCATTTACTCAGCATCTAGGGTACACATTACAAGCTCAGCTCTGCATGAAGGACAATTTCTGCCATAAAGAAGCAGCAAACTAAATCAAGGACAATGGTAGCTTAATACATTCAATCTGAAGCAGTAAAAAATAAAACCTAAGCTTAAGAGGGAAACTGAAGACAAAATGAGGTTATAAAAATAGGTGCACTGAATTATAAAGCAAGATTAAAGTACAGTCTTGTTTGAGCAGAGACATAACAGTTCCAAGCTTAAGAACTATGTTCAAAGGAAACCTACTATTCCTTGGGTTTTTCCACCACTATTTAAATGAAGTTCTTAAGTTCCAGGACAGTAAAATATTAAAATCTATATCATCTTTGTGTGCTCTCTGACACACTCTCATGCATGCTAACACATGTGCATGCGCGCACACACACACACAGGGGGAGGGAGTGGGAGAAAAAAGAACATTTTCAAACACAGCCAGATTACAGCAAAGATGCAGTTGATGACTGAAGTTTCTTCAGTGTCAACACAAACTGTTGAGTTTGGCAATCTGTGCAATGGAAAAATTAAAAGGCAAAGTATACCGCTACTAGAGGGCGCAAGCTGACCAGCAAGAAGGACATTAGACTTAAAACTTACCCAGGGGTTTTGCTTTTCCCCATTTTACTTTTAATGTGAGTTTGGAATACATTAGTGTATAGGTGGAATATTTTTGCTTTTAAAAAAAACTAACCCTAGCATCAAAATGCTGAACATTTCAAAACAAAATTCCAATGAGTATAGAGTTCTGCTATGAACCACACTAATAAAGTGTGTTTTCCATACTCACTGCTTAGAAAAACCACACATCTATTATTGCATCCAGCTTACCCATTACTAATTTCATCCTGTTCTCCTTCAAATGACTTCCATTGTTGAGCTATTGTTACTATACTCACAGATTCAACTATATTGCCTTGGCAGTTAGGAATCAATTTAAATCACTACAGAAACATGTACGGATGCAAATTTTGATCTGCCTTCGATCATGCCAGCATTTAAAAACCTGAATGTTACTAATGTATATACAGCATGAATTCAATAAGAAAAATATCTTCTGTTGATAAGGTTCAGCACTTCCATATTTCTAAAATGAATTTGAAAGCACATCCATCAACATTTTTTCCAATCTATAGATGCAGCCTCCACAATATCACTAATACTACTAGTACTACATTGTCATCATCCATTTGTTTCTATCCTTCTTTACATTTATAATTTAAATTTAAAACAGAGTACTTTGCATTCAATAGCCACATAATCACTATTGAGAGAGCCCTGTTTCCACCAAGCAAACATCCAGCAAGAGTGAGCTAGAGAACAAATACTCTTAAATTAATCTTAGAGTTTCCGGGTCAGAGACCCAGGCAGCAAGACAGCCCAGAGAAGGGCGTGGGAGAGCTAGCAGAGTCCTGCCAGGAGGAGTCAAGGAAGCATTTACTCGAGGGAAGTCCATTTACCTAAGCCAGAGTGCCAAGCAAAAGCCGTAGCCAGAGTTCCAAAAGCCAGGGGTCTGGAGCCAAGAGATCAATCCAAGGTATCAGGAGCCAGGTGTTGGAAGCAAGGAGAGAGCTTGTAGAAAATTTGCCACAAGCAAAGGAAAGCTTCCAGGCAGGCAGTTATATAGCCCAAGACACAGGTGTGGCTAGTCACTGCTTCTTGAACTTAACCAAGGAAGCCTCCCTTTGCTCAGCTCTCTTGAGTCTACGCCTTGTTTGTGGGCTGATTGACACAGGTTCCAAAGCATCTTCAGAATCGGATCCCTGTTGCCCTAAAGGAGCGGGCAGAGGAACGTCCAAGCCTGCTTGGTCCATGGCAGCAGGGGGAGCTCTTGAGCTGCAGAATTCATCTCCAGCCAGAGCCACAGGGACCAACAGCTGCTGCTCGTCATCAGCATCTCTGACCGGGGCTTCAGTTATCACATACAGGGGAAGACAGTCCTTAAGATGCTGTGGTGTGCAGCAAACAGAACTTCACACTTGGACTCACAGTCAATCCTCACTTTTTGTGGGTTTAACTTGCATGGATTTGATTATTCACAAGTTTGTAGCTACAGCTTAACTAGCAATGTAGCTGCCATTTAATTAGCCACCACTGGAATTAGAAAAACCCTAGAAACAGGCCTAGATCTGATCTTGCAGGGCCAGACCAGTGGTAGCTCATCCTCCTTGCCCCTCCATCTCCTTTCTTGCCTACAACCCCAGTATGTACCTCCCTTCCCACTTTCGCACCACAATGCCTCTACTTCCCACCAAGGCTGCCTCTGCCAGACCAGCGCAGCAAGCTGAGGTATCAGTTGTTGTTATTGTTTCTGTTGTTGTTGGTAGTGGTGGTGGTGTTGTCATTGCCAAGCTTTTCTGCATGTCTGGAGTGATTTTGCCTTGGTTTGGTGGTTAAAATGACTCAAAAATCACACACCCCCAAAAAAAGCAGGGGGCTTCCAGGGCTGCAAAAGTAAGGTCCAGAGATTACATGCAGTCCATGGATCACATTTTTCCCACCATTGCTTTAATGAGTTAGCTGTTTCTAGAGAGGCACAATTATGTATCTATTTATTCATTTATTTCATTACATTATGTGGTGGACCTGTCCCATTGTGTTGCAGTTTTGGAGATGGATATTAATAGAAATGAGGAGCATTAAATATCAACCTATCCATGTGGCACAAAACTGGCCTTATTAACACTTTTGGAAGAACAAAATAAAAAGTTACATCCAAGGGATCAACGGTGTTTGTGCTAATCGCATCTCACTGGATAACAACAAAATGTTGAAAAACTAAAAAACCTTTAAACATTAAATTATCAGTATATACAGCTGTTACAAAAAGCCATGTCAGGGAAAAAAAGAAAAACCAACAAACACATCAGTTTAGATTAAAGGTGAAGCAAAGTATCTGATTTCTATAAAATATGGTATGACTTTCATATACAAATCAGAAAGTATTGAACAACATCCATCAAAGTTCTACCTCTGACTAAACATGATTAAATACAAACCGTAATAAGAAGAATCACAAAGAAATTTCCGAGCCACTAATGGATTTTTTTTCATATCTACAGTCATAGAGTACAAGACGAGCCTAAATATATAATTCTCTGTGAATTATTCATTTACAATTGCATGTATTTTCTGTTCTTTTTATTTTAGGGGTTGGGTTTTTCATGTCTTTTATTTGTTTACTTTATTTGCTTTTGTTTCTGTATTTGGATTTCTTAATTTATTTTTATTTTTATTTTTTTAGTTACCAGTGTTCAGTCTACAACCTACTAGAAGTCAAGGGGCTTCTGTAGCAGGACTTTGCAGATCACACTGGCTCTAGCAGCTTTGACTACATAGAAGTCTGTAGTGGAAAAGTCAGGTGGCTGGTTGCCTAACAAGACCTCAGAGCTTTAGGTATAGTTGCTCAAGGAAAGAGGCCAGGGAAACATAAAAGCAGTAGAACAGAGGAGACAGGTAGACAGGAATCTCAGAACCAGGGCAAAAAGCTTCAATCACAGGAGTGCTAACAAAAGAGGCCAGATCTGGCCAAAGGTGGGTCAGACTCCCAAAGCCCAACAGGTCAAAGGACAGGCTGAATACTTGGGATGTGGATCACCAGATCATCGTATTCAGAGGAAGCTAGGATGAGCCTGAAGGAGGTCCCCTGGCTGCCTATCAGCAGATCCAAAGCAGGTCTATCAGGGCAACAGCTTTCCCCCGTAAATCCAGCATATGGTACTGCCCAAGTGCCTAGATGCTGTCAGCACAGTCTTCAGGGGCATCCCCTAGGGCTTGATCCACCTCATTTGGCCTGCTTCTGAGAATGAAGAGTGCAATATCTACCCAAAGGGAGCCAGGCCTGCTACTTCTCAGAAAATCCTGACAAGGCCAGAATCTAGGAAGACTGCACTGATCCAGGTACCAGAACCAAGGAATTGGCACCAGCAGTCAAGTTGTGATACTGAGACAACTGGACAAGTCTTGCAGCCGGATTTTGGAGTAACTTACCATCAGGAACTACAGGCTGCATAGTCATCCTTCTGGGCCCTATCAAGAAGTGACTTAGCCCTCTCTGGTACCCAGGTCCACAGCTAGCCGTCTTCAATGCTGGTGTCTATTAGAGGGGGCGGGTCAGCCACAGCATAGGACTCTTCTCCTGCAACAAGCCCAAAGTTAAGAGGGCTTGAAGGGGCTGATTCTATGAACTACAGGAAACTGGTGGAACTTAATAAAATGTGTTGACAGCCATGTGGCAGTCTGATGTTAGCAGACAAGGCTCCTCTCACTGGCAGAGGTGGGAACTCCCAACAGCTCACAGGCTAAGGAAATTGTTACTAACTTACCCAGAAACAGTTTTATAACTACACATTCTAAAAACTTGGGTTCTTTTCACTTAAGTTTCTTTCTAACTAAATATTTAATACAAGAAAGTATAATAGTGACAAAGCAATTAAACTGTAATACTAAAACTAAATCCTAGGAATCACTTTTATCCTAAAGTGCTAGCCCTCAATCTTGCTTATGATTGTTCATCCAAACTTTGGAATATTTGGTTTTTAAACAATGACCATTAGAAATCAAGCACTTAATTAGGTGTTGTTCACATGGAGCCAGAATTTAATTTGCAATGTTAATGTTAATTAATTCAATTCAGTTGTTCATTTTTAAAGAAAACACTTTTTTCCCAAAGAACAGCATGTTAGATTTCCACTATTGTTGCAATTTTTTTTGATTGATCAAAAGCAGTAATTTTGTCATTTTCAAGCTGTTTTCCTCAATCTGGCACTTTTTTTTAGCACTTTGGACTACAAATCTTACAATCTGATAGCTGAGAATAGTGGGAATCGTACACCAATTGCACACATCTGGAAACTGCCACATTGGGGAATATAACAGCATGGGATCTGACAATCAGTTCATTTAAATTTTATCACTGATCTTCACCTCTCTTCTTTTTATCACATCAGCTTTTAATTGCTCTAGTTTTTTTTTTTCTTGGAATTGAAAAAAGTGAATAATCATGTCCAGTTAGAAAATACTGATCCAGGATAATACTGAAGTATACCAAGATGGGTTATTAAGATTGGGTAGTGAATCTTGGGTGGAGAATTCTTTAAAATATTTTAAGTGCCTCTGAATATATGCTGAACACTGGAAAACAGGGAGCTCAATTTAGCGACAAAATGAAAAGGCACAAGCTAGAGGAACAGCTACCAAGAAATGATGCATCTCAACAGTATAGCCAAGGCCAGAACATGAAGAATAAAGAAAATGAAGGATGGAAGTGGACTTGTTCAAATTTTAAAAAGTATATATGACTCCTGCATGATTCTGGCCACTTGAAATGATATCCAGCTTCATATCATAGCCTAGACATTCCAAGTTCCACCTTGAGCCCCATTTTTGGTTGTGCTTTCACGATTTTTCTGTGGAAACTTTGACTCTAAAAATAACCTAGATTGTTGGACTGAATCTTTCCAGAAATACCAACTAATCTCACTTCTCCTAAGGACATAGCACCCAGCATGAGTTATGTCATTAAAAGAATGGTGCTTGGTTAGGAGGAAAAGATTAACATATAAAGATTTTACTATTTGTTCTTAAAACACAACTAGCTTAAGTTGAATATAACTTATTAATATTACATGTCAGAAATGCTCAACACCATTAAAAAGAATTTTGCACAAGCCATTTATTTTAGGAATTATTTCTGCACAAAAAAAAAGAAAAGAAAAGAAAAGAAAAGAAACATCTAAATTGAAAGCAAGAGAAGAAAGATGTCAAAACAATGGAAAAACCCCTTCTTTGGAAACATAAGAAATCACATTATCTTTAGAAGTTACTGTAGGGAATCTTTCTACTGACAAAATGGACAAACATAAGGAGAAAAAAAGCCTCCTAATGTCCTTTGCATTTGCATTTCCTGAGATGTGTCATGCTTAAATAAATCATTTAAAAATGCATTTTCCCTTGAGGAAATCAATGTCATGAGCCAGGCTGAGCGTGCTGCCGATTCAGACTTGGACTCCGATTTAGACTTGGACTCCCAGCCGGGGGAGGATCCCTTGGAGGGGCCTTCGGGAGAGGGGGCTCCTTCAGAGTCTAGGGAGGAGTCTGCCAGCGACCCCACAGCTGTCCCAGGCACGGATCCCGAGCCAGTACCGGCAGCAGATGTTTATGCTCCAGAGGCAGAGGCTAGTGCTTCTGACTCGACAGAGGCTGGTGTTTCTGACTCCAGCCCGGAGTTTGCAGCAGACCCTCCCCCCACGTTCCTCCAGAGGCGGCTGGAAAAGGGGGTGGTTCGGAGGTCTCAGCGGCTGCGGGAGAAGCGTCTGATGCAGCAGCCCTGAAGTCTTGAGGGGCTCCAGCTGTGAGCTGGGCCAACAGACATTTGATCAGCCCCAGCTGGGCCAAAGACTGTGTATTTAAGACAGACGCTGTTGGAGTTGGGCAACAACCGTCTATCAACCGGGAATCTGCGTCCTGTGGCATGGGCTTTCTGTTCCAGGCTAAACCTTGCTGTTTGAGTTTGCTGCTCCTGGGACTTGGATGTTTGTTTTGGTGATGTAACCTCTTGATTTCTTTATTACTAAAGCCATAAACTCAGCTCCTGCCTCTGTGTCTGCTTAGCCGCCACCTGACATTGACAATCAACTTCCAAACAAAATGGCGAAAAGATAGTTTTGTGGAATATAACAAAGTGCTTAGAATTTATAGTATAAAGTTATTTCTTTGAACAACAGTTACAATGCTGGATCTCTTTGCTCAAGAACGATACCGAATGTATTTCTTCTGCTGAATTCCACTGGGGATCTGAAATGATACTAATGTGTTAATATGGTAAAGTTTAAAAATGGCTTAGAAGTTTTGTTTAGTAAAGTGTTTCTCACACATATAGAGCCCAAATGAGGAAAAGGCAGGGTAAATGAGAGCTTCTCATGATGGCAGACAACCCTACACTTCATAGAACAAAAGTACATCCTCCCACAAATGTCAGAACCCAATTCAAGTGTAGCGATGTGTGTATGTTTCCCATTGCCACTGGGTGATATCACACATGCAATAGTCCTGATGCAATCTAATGCTAGCCAACACTAGCAGCAGCAAATGTATTTATCATTTATGTATTTAAAAGATATCTATACTTGCTTCAGGATAGCTCTGGGGATAACTCACAAAAACAAGATAAAAAACAAGTGAAGTATGTTAATAGCGTACTTTTTAAAAAATAATGCATTAACGGTTGTGATGAGAAGACATCCAAGAGATTCACAGTCTGGAATACGAATAACGACTGAGATGAAGCAGAAAGAATGATGTAATAGGATATGAGCCATTCTAGATCAGACCGAAGTTCCACACAGTCCAGCATCCTATTTCCAATAGGGTTTAGTCAGTTACATCTGAGAAACTCACAGCAGGGCATGAAGACAATAGAACTCCCAAGTTTATCCACCTCAGCAATTGGTTTTCAGAAGAGGCACCATATAGTCATTATAGCTAATACCAGTTGGAAGAGATACTCTCCTCAAATTGTCTAACCTCATTTTAAAACCATTTAAGGCTGCTGTCACACTTTGTGGAAATAAGTACCACAAATTAATTGTGTTTTGCATGAAGAAATACTTTCTTTCACCTGAGCTGAATGTACTGTGAATCAATTTCACTGGGCTACCCGAAGTTTTAGCATTATGGAAATAAAAAAAAATGGTTTATATTATGCCCTCTCTCAATGCAGTATATGATACAATAAACTTCCATCTCATCACTTTTTAAAAAAATAATTTTACTAAAGTAAAATAGTCCTTAGACTTTCTTGGTTTGACCTTTTGCATCCTTTCTAGCTCTAAGATGTTCTTTTGAGATTGGGTAACCAGAATATTTTATAGTATTCCAGATGTTACCACATAACTGAATTACATAATTGAATTATGTAAGGAAGACAATACTAATTGTTTTATTAATTTATATATTTACTTAATTTATATCCCACCTTCCCAATGGCTGCTTTTCCTCTTGGAGAGAAGTGACTAGGGGGGGTGCCACAGGGTTCTGTCCTGGGCCCAGTGCTGTTCAATATTTTCATCAACGACTTGGATGAAGGAATAGAGGGCATGCTCATCAAATTTGCAGATGACACCAAATTGGGAGGAGTTGCTAATACGCCAGAGGACAGGATCAAAATTCAAAATGACCTGGATAGATTGGAGAGCTGGGCCAAGGCTAACAAAATGAAATTCAACAGAGAGAAGTGTAAGGTCCTACACTTAGGTAGAAAAAATGGAATGCAGAACTATAGGATGGGGGACACGTGGCTGGATGGCAGTACGTGTGAAAGGGATCTAGGAGTCTTAATAGACCACAAGCTGAACATGGGTCAGCAGTGTGATGCGGCAGCCAAGAAAGCCAATGCAATTCTCGGCTGCATCAATAGGAGTATGGTGTCTAGATCGAGGGAGGTACTGGTACCACTCTACTCTGCTTTGGTTAGACCTCATCTTGAATACTGTGTCCAGTTCTGGGCACCACAATTCAAGAAGGACATGGTCAAGCTGGAGCAGGTCCAGAGGAGGGTGACCAAAATGGTGAAGGGCCTGGAAGCCAAGCCCTACGAGGATAGACTTAGAGAGCTGGGTATGTTTAGTCTGCAGAAGAGAAGGTTAAGAGGGGACATGATAGCTCTGTTTAAATATTTGAAGGGATGCCATGTAGAGGAGGGAGAGGGCTTGTTTTCTGCCGCTCCAGAGACCAGGACAAGGAGCAATGGATTCAAGCTGCAGGAAAGGAGATTCCACCTGAACCTCAGGAAGAACTTCCTGACGGTCAGGGCTGTCCGGCAGTGGAATATGCTGCCTCAGAGTGTGGTGGAGTCTCCTTCTTTGGAGGTTTTTAAGCAGAGGCTGGATGGCCATCTGTCGGGAGTGCTTTGAGGGTGTTCCTACATGGCAGGGGGTTGGACTGGATGGCCCGTGTGGTCTCTTCCAACTCTACATTTCTATGATTCTATGATTCTATGATTCCCCCTAAATGAGACCAAAGGCAGCTCTCACATGAGTTAATACAAGGTATATGAACTGAAAATTAGTAATAAAAATGTTTTAAGAAATCAATTAAATAAGCCAACATATTAATAAAACATCAATACTATAAAACAACGTAAAATCATTTTAAACAGAAACAAGAACTAAAATAATGCAGGAAATGCATTCCATTAAAGCCTTTTCTATGTAGCTACTTAATCACTAAATCCTTGTTCAAATGAAACAGTCTTTACCTGCTGGCAGAAAGAGACAAAGGAGAGGACAAATCTAGTCTCCCGTGACAGAGGCAACAAGAAAGCTCTCTCTTGTGCCCTCACCAAACATGCCCATAATGGAAGTGTGACTGCGAGAAGCCCACCTCTTAAGATCATAAAATCTTAAGATATTAAAACCTGGGCAGGCCAAAATGGGGAAATAGAGTCTTTCAGCTAGCCTGGACCTATGAGGGTGAGTCAGCAGAACAGATAAATACCAGAAACAAGGTCTAGAGAAGGAGTTCCTTCAGTGAGTTAAAAGGAGTCAGAGCACTCAGTAAACAAAGAGAGTGTTCCTGGGAGCGGCTTAGTTCCTTAGATACCTAAGTTTGGGGCAAAGAAGTAACCTGCCCATCTCTGAAAGGGATCAGAGAGTAGAATTCTGAATAGGAAAATAAACTGTTTGAGCTGGGAAAGCCAGAGGAGTATATGAGTAAGAGAAACTTCTTCCTTCAGTGAAAGGTGGAAGAGAGAGTGAGAAAAAAGCTAGGAATGGTGGGAAGAAGTCAGTAAGGAAGATTGCAGAGATGAGCAGCGAGGAGAGCACGACCTGTAAGAGTAGGAAGGGTGCCTCAGGAAGAGCGTGATGAAGGTGGCCTTCTAGCCTGGGCCGAGGGGTGAAGGCCGATCTTTTTAGCTGTCAGACGAGCTTTCACAAGTTGGTCCATTGCCTCGTCTGTAGTGGCATGGAACAGCCCTTGGTCGTCAAAGGGCAGGTCCTCAATACGCTTTTGGCTATCCTCGGTTAAACTGGTGGACCAGATCCAAGCAAAACGGTGGAGAGCAACTGCAGAGACCATCACGCGCACCGCACCCTCAACAGCATGTAAAGAGGACAAAATCTGTTGATTCGAAAGGGCCACAGACACGTTAAAATATTGAACAGTAGTGGCCCTGTGATCGTCCGGCAGGTGGGAGAGGAGGGGAAAGAATCTATCCCAGATGTTGCATTGACAGGCCACCAGGAAGCTTGAGTACTGGAGATCCTGGTGATCAACAAAGAAGCAGAATAGAAGTGACGGCCGAAGACATCTAAACGGTGGCCCTCGCAATCAGGCGGGGTCATATGAGCCCTTTTGCCCCCTTTAGTTTGGGATGACTCAACAACAATCGAATTTGGAGTAGGATGATTGAAAAGGAAATCAGCGTCTTTCTTCTGGGTGTGGTAGAGATGCTCCAGGTGGTGAGGGATTGGTTGAAGCGAAGCTGGTTGGGCCCAAGGGTGCTTCAAAACCTCCTGCAGGATGGGTAGAATCAGAGCCGTAGATGGGGGAGCGAGTATCTACATAGTGGAAGACCAGGTCCTGTACCGTAGGAGCAGGTCCAGAGATATCGAGGCCCAAGGCAGTGGCCATGTGGACTAAGATCTCCAAGAACTGCTTGAAGTCCTCAAGACCAGAATCAGGTCTCCAAATGCTAGAGGCAGTGAGGTATGTGATTGTGGTGTGGAATCCATAGAATCACCATCAGAATCATAAGAACCAGAAGAAGGAGACGATGAGCGAAGAGATTGAGAACGACGATGTTGGGCTGGTCCCGTCACAGAAAGAACAGCAGATGGAGCAGAAGCCAGTAGAACAGTCAGGGCTGGTAGTGAGACTGGAATCTGCACTGGTACCGAGGCCAGGATGCGAATTGGTACTGAAGTCAATGCCGACAAAATGGGTAGTATGGTCGGGATCAGTGCAACGACAGACTGTGTTGATAACGAAGCTGACAAAGATGTTGGCAGAGTGGACGCAGGTTGAGTATCCGGCGGAGGCCGTGACACCATGGCTGTCACCCGAGGAGGAGGTGAAATGGCCTGACAATGAGGTGATGGGTCTCAGGCCTGGTGGCAAGACCGAGAGCGGCAGTAGTAGGCTGATCGGGACCAAGAATGGGATCTGGAGTGGCGATATCGAGGGGAACGCCGGTAACGAGATCCTGAAGGGGACCGCGATGGGGAGCGTGAACGACAAGGGCGGTAAGGAGACCAACGACGAACATCAGGATGGTACCAATCATGGTAGGTCAGCGAGTAAGAGTGGTAGGAGCCAGGCTGCTCTCTCCAAAGATGTTTGTGGCTGTACCTGGCGATATAGGAGGCCAAGGAAAAGGGCGAATCAAAGGCTCATAAGCAGTGTGATGTCGGTAGTCCCAACGATGTGGGATCTACCCCATTCACTACGTCCCAGAGAGCGAGCCACACTAAGCTGTGGTTGGTCTCGGGAAACAGCCCAAGCAGCATCCAAAGGAATCGGACAGTCGAACTCCGGAAGGCCAGGAGAGAGAGTCGGAGCCATCAGGGTTCATAGGCAGCCATCTCCAGATTGGCCAGAGATCACAGGCAAGGAAGCCATCGGTGAGGATCAACGGTCCAAGTTGGCAACCAGAGCCACAGTAGCTGGGACTGATAGTACCGGGAGCTGAGTAGCGTCCTGTACCAGCGAAAGGGCGGGAGCATCCTCCTCCTTGACAGTGGACATCGCAGGCTGCACTGGCGGCGGAGTCAGTAAGGGACCGAGAGAGGCGGGTCAAGTACCCAACGGATGGGTAGCAGGAGAAGGAGAGCGGTGCTTCTCCTTTCTCTTCTTCTTCTTTTCCTTGTTGGAGGAAACATAAGGATGGTGCGACGAGGCACGTTTATGCTCTGCCAAGGTAGGGACCTTGCGAGCTTGTTGCGAGGTCGAAGTGGCATCTCCAGCGGCTTGGACAGTAGGCATCTTGGAGAGCTTCGGAAACTTAGGCAGAGACGAAATTGGTGGTAAGGTCGGCGAGGCTGCCGTCCTACTGGTACCGAGGCTGTCGATACCGAAGGAGTGGACGTTATCGATAACTTCAGGGCTGAAGCAGAGGATGTCGTGGAAGGCGCCGATACCGACATGGTGGACAGAGAGATATTCAAAGAAGCATGCTCCTTAATGTGAAGGGCCTGTTCCCAGGAATAGGATTTCAACTGAGAAGCTCTATTCTTAAGAGTCTGTGAGGCGAAGTCCTTACAAATAGAGCAGGCTCTAACATTATGGCCCTCCCCGAGGCAGAACAAACACTCAGGGTGGGCGTCCAAAAAGGAGACCTTACAAGTGCAAGACATGCACAACTTAAACAAAGACGACATAGGAAGGGGGGAAGAATTCTTAGTTTTTGTTGTAAAAGATGAGGGGAAAAAAAGAACAAAAGGCAAAGAAAAAATGCCAAGAATCGAGGAACTACTCAGCAAGGAAGCCTTCCGAGCTGCTAACAGGTCGGTGGACAAAAAGAAACTGAGGAGTGACCGTTAGCTTGGCGGGAGTGAGCATGCTCAGTACCGGGTGGGGGAGGGGTTCCTGCCAAGCTGCTCAGCTCTGGAACTTTCCAAAAAGCTACTGCGCATGCACGAAGATTCCTCATTGTGTGAGGCACAGAGACCATGAAGAAGAACTCTCTCTCTCTCTCTCTCTCTCTCTCTCTCTATATATATATATATATATATATATATACACACACACATATATATCTCAATAAACTGTAGCAGTATCTTCACCATGCCAAATAAATTAAAATTTATTTATGCCAAGGATTCATTTCTGCATTCATTTTCAATTTTGATGTTTTTCTTCCCCTCAAAGAAGAAAATAAAACTGTTCTCCCAAATGTTGCATCACTTCATGCTCTGTTACCTACCTTATAAAGAAAAATAAATGTCATTGGTTGTGACCATTGATCAGCTTTGCATATGTCATGTAGTTGCACACCATGGAAAGAAAACAACTGATGTCACCGCAGAGCTTGTCGAATGGGCCCTTACATAACTGGAAAGTATTTTTATTTACTTATTTATTTTTTCCTTCCTGTGACAAACCAGATTCCCACTGCTTTGGAACATAATAAAAAACAAGCAACCCTTTTGTTTCACTAATGGAAGCATTATGTTCTCCATAAAAAACCATAATGCACGTCTAGCATCAAGGCAATGCAATCGTTTCTCCAAATCAGTTACTGAGTTTTCCATGTATGCAGGTAGTACAATGTCCTGGTTCAACGAAATTATGACTCCACTTTAGGTCAAAGAGTAATATCTGGCCTTAAAAGCAACTTCCCTTTATGCAAACACAAGTATGGTGCATCCATTCTAAATGCACATAATTCACTGGCTCTCTTACCATAGGTTTTGCCACTAGAAGAATAAAATCTCCAATCGGAACAATTGGAAATCACAGTTTGTCAGTGATTTAAAGGATTTATGTGTAAGTTGTAACAGTACTACATTCAAAAACCCACCCCGGTACTGGTAGTCGTACTGGGAGGTGTAAATGTTTATAACCTGGAGCAAAACTCTTAACTGTAGGGTCCATAAAACTAGAAAGTTTTCCTTGTTGCTGAAGATACCAGAAAAATGCTGATAAACAACACTTTACCTACCAACAAGATAGATCTCCTGCGAAAAACAATATATGCACAGTACCGCATAATTGAAAAGTGATCCCGATGTCCTTTAAGTAGGAACAATACTTCTCCATTGTAGGCAAACCATTTAGACGTAGAAGGTTTGTGAGCAGCCAAAAGCATTTTGTTTTGTTTTTTTGTACCCCCCCTTTTATTTTTTTTTGAAAGTCGAGGGGACCTTGTACCAGAACATGAGCGTCTGCCATGAGACCTCAGAGGCAAAGGTGGTGTCCTTCGCCGACGCCTTGTCGGAGAAGTTAGTTCCACAAACTCACATTGTCAAGATCTTGACTGTCTAACCTCAGGGGATCTCGACTCTCGGCCATGTGTTATGGATCCCACAGAAAAGATACGTGAGGAATTCATGACACCCCCTTCAGAAGCCACACAGACTTCTCCAATCTCGCTAGATGGTACTGTGTCTCTATTCACATCTTGGGCAACCATGCAACGTGCATTCCCTGCCGCAGTACTCAGTACCGTTGGAGACAAGGATTGAATTGAAGCAGGAAGACTAGGCTGCTCTACTCTTTTTCATTTCTTCAATGGTCCTTCATGTGAAGAGTCCTTCAACCTACTCTTCTTCCCTTTGTCTTCTGTCTTCTGTCAGGAACAGTACAGCTTGTTGTCTTTTGTTTTCAAATAGATCCAACACAGTACCATCCATTGGAGGAATATGTTACTTATTCCAATCTCATTCAACCTTTATCTGTGGCAAGACAAAGGTGTTCCGTTGAGTGAACCTACCAAAAAGTTTTCTGTCCCTGGTAGATGAACTGCGGAGTGGACAATCTTCTTCGAGAGGCAGAAATGAATTGCCGACATCAGTAACACACGTGACCAAGTCCCTCCTTATTTATTGATACAGTATATCACTATTGTGAATATGAAGAACGAACCCTAAGTGCACATCCCTCACTCGTCCTTCTGGCTCAGGTTATCTCTAGCAAAAACTCTGTTTTCCATGACAGCAAATTAATGTCACACTTTGCCACAAGTTCAAATGGCTTGCGAGTGAATCGCATTATCAAGAAGTTCAAGCCCCAACCTGATACAGGGGGTTGGACTGGAAGGCATAAATGCTTATAACCTTGTAAAAGCATCTTAATCATGGGATCTAGAAACAAGGATGGTCTTACTTCTTGTTGTAAATGCCAGGAATTTGCTGCCGCACGACGCAGTATTGATGGGAATGATAGCCTGTCAGATACCAACAAGGCGAGGAACAAGAAGATATCCACAGTACCGCAGATCCGTTGGTCAATATCATTGTCTCGTAGATAAGCACAAAATTTTCTCTCATCTATATGCATACAATCTCGACATCGAAGGTTTGGGTGCAGCCAAAAGAATTCTCTGTATCGGATGTATGAATTCCTTTACTTCAATAGGGGAAAAGAACCGACTGAGCCTTGAACTCATGACTGAAAGCTCCGCGGCATCGGGCCCTGACCGCTCAGCTATCCTGGCAGTTCCATGCCGTCAATCATAGTGACTGAATGTCAGGATGGAGGACAGTATCGAAGCGGATACTCAATAGGTCTAGTCTGTAGGAAAGCACCATATGCCGACCTTTGGACATTTGTAGAAGTAGTGCAAACCAATTATTGTATTTTATTATTACTATTATTATTATTATTATTATTATTATTATTATTAAATTTATTTTCCAGATGATGCTATGATGAACTAGCTAACAATATATGGAAGCAGGATGATATCTTTCCGTTGTAAGAAAGCTACCACCGCTGACAAGCATTTGGTGAATACCCCTGGTACTGTACTCATACCAAAGGAGAGGAGTCTGAGTCAATAAGCCTGATACCCTATTAAAAAGCTAAAATTTATTCAACATAGGCATCATCAATATCAAGGTTACTATTCGAAACAGTTTCCTCTGTACATAATGGTTGACATCTCTGAGACCCAGTATAGGGTGAGGGCCACCATCTCTCCTTTTTTTTTTTTTTTGGACACCAGGATGTCAAGAACATTGTAAGCAGGAGCAATATCGGTATCTACTCTGGTTTGATGTCAAAACCATGCTTGATGTCGATATCTAAATAAATCAATGATAGGAATCTGTTTGAAAAGATATCATCCTTTGGTTGACAAAAACTCTACACTTCGGCTGATCCTGATATCTTTTTTTTAAAAAACCTGCAGATTGTTGAGGAGTTGTTTACCTTTGTTGTCATGTAGGCAACAACTCAACACTCTCCCTGTTCCAATTTATCATCAGTAGTATCACTTAACAGGCCCAGCTGAATCAAAAGATAAGAAGAGCGTAGGAATCAAGCATAGGTATCAAGTGTAAGTACCAGGTCTAGGTATCAAGTGTAGGGATCAGTCTAGATATTGAGCCTAGATATCAAACCTAGGTATTGAACCTAGATACCAAGTCCAGGCACCAAGCCCAGGCACCGAGCTCAGGTACTCAATTTAGGTATCCAGCTTAGGTATTATGGCTCTAGCCTAGTTATCAAGAGTCTTAGAGCTGCCAGTTCACTAGCTCTTCTGCTGAAGTTATAGCTACTTGAAAAACAGTTTTCTAAGATAGTACTTTGATTAACTATAGGGAGTTGTCTCCCTGTACAGATGGCTTATACTGGATACATAAACAATCGCGGTACTGAAGGGAGGATGCAAAAAACCACCATCGATATCAAGATGAAACAGAAAAACAATCTCATGTTCCAAGGTCAAAATCTAAGTGCCCGATACTGATGTGTCGGAAGCTGTTGCCAACAACATCTAGAGGAGCAACATACGATGGAGATTGAGAGCGAACTCACTGGTCTAGGCACAGAGCCTAAGTTCCAAGCACAGGTATCCAGTCTAGGCATCATGCCCAGGCATCCAGCCTAGGCATCAAGTGTTGGTATCGAGGCTAGATAGATAGGCATCAAGTCCAGATACCAGTCCTAGGCACCAATGTCAGGTATCATGGTTGTACAGTATCATACTACCAAGAATTGGCTGTATGGTAGTGTTGACAATGCACTAAGCACAGGCACTCAGAATAGATACCAAGCACAGGCATCAAGCTTAGGTACGAAAACTAGATATGAAGTCTAGGTACCAAGCCTAGGTATCAAGTCAAGATATCATGGTAGTATACATCATTGTCGATATCAAGAGTTGATGGTATCATCTTCTTGAGATCGACAATACCGTGATGGTAGACGGGTTGACTGGAAACCACTTCTATGAGAATGGCAACACTGTCAAAGTTACAAACCATGGACAGGACCGATGGCAAACTGTCTACTTAAACTGATGGTACCGATCGGTATGGGGGCTGATGGTGAATGGTCCTTCGAGACTCAGCCATTCCGTGGATTCCTATCAGTACCAGAAATCACCTCGGGTGCACTGCTGTTGAAGAAGCAGTGAACAAGCCCCCTTGGTGCCATAAATTGCCTTAGAAGTACCACCATTACAGATGCAGTGGGGAAGGGTGTGGCCAGAACGGCGTTATCGAAGGCACCAGTTTTACTAGAGCAAAGCCTGAAGTGGCCGCTCTGTTAAGCCTCGTGTGCAGGAGTTGGTGATGACAGCAAGATCGTGCAATGCAATCCTCTGAGAGGCAGGTAGGCATGCAAATCTGTCGATATCCAAGATCTTGCCTCCACACTAGAAGCAGGGTTTGAAGACCGCTGCCGAGGCCACCCACAGAAAAATTCTGAGGGGTCGTAGAGAAGGAGATATAACTTCCTCAGTTATAAGAAGAAGAAGATCCTGTGCCATTTGCAGTGAAGAACAAGTTTGCTTGCTCCTTCCTTTATGCAGGGATGCAGGGATTCCTCCTGTGAGGAATCATTCAATTTCTTTTTTTTTGGGGGGGGGGAGTAGGAGGTTGATGTTTAGTCTCAGTCTCTTCCGAGAGGACGCTGACAGTGTCTCATCTCGGACTCGTAGTATCATGCGAAAGAGGCAAAAAGAGAAGTTAAATGTTACAAAAAACCACCAAAATGCCAAGAAAAACGTAAGTATTTAGTCAAATCTTGTTTAAAGAAACCGTTAAACCAATCTGAAAGCTAGAAAAAGGCTCCTTTGATGCTGCTACCGCAGTGGAAGAAAAGGAACTGACCGTTATACAGGGAGGAGCCTTATATTCCCCAGGAGGATGGAGGAGGGGTCAACTGCCAAAATGCCTACTCCTAGGTTTCGAGAAGGTTCCGAATGCTGTTTCATGCAGGCGCTTAAACCCATTTGTGTGATTCACAGAGACCACGAAGAAGAACCTTGATTTCATTATCCGTGTCTATAGCCATCTGATGAGTCGTCCATATAATCAACAACATTTTATCAAAAGTTAGTCCAGTTGAGTTCAGTGGGTTTTACTTCCAATCAAGTGAGCATCGGGCTGAATCTTTAGTTGCTCTTTTCTATCTTTTCCAGCTCTGATGTATCATAGAATTTTGGCATATATTCCAAATGTTATTGTACCAGGCATTTATCTATTGGAAATATATGACATTTTTAAAAAAATTCCCAGTCTCGTTTCTAATAATCTCAAACATTAGATTTCTTTTCACTGCTGCAGCACATTGGGTTTGCTCTGTGGCCCCAAGATCTCTCTCCTGTTGTATTCACAGTCAGTCTAGACCTCACCAGTGTTTATCTCAAAACAGAAAACTCTCTTGTCCCATGTGCATCACTTTTTATGTAAGCAAGGAACAAGGCTGAAGTATGTTAGAAATTATGCAAATTATCCACCATAATTAGCTCATCGTATTTGCCTTCTATGCAAATTATCCTGATTTAGGGGTTGGGTTATGGCAACTACTTTAGCTGATTAAACAGTTATTCTTGCTTGAATAAAGAAGGCAACCATTTTGAAGTCTTGAACTAATTTAAATAAAATTACACTGTTTATCTTCTCAGTTTCTTTTCCTCTGAACAAGTAAATTATGGTTCCTTTGGCAAAGTCTCCATTGTTTTTGCTTTTATAAAGAGATGGGAGGGAGGAAGATCTCTTAATTATTGGGTTATGTCCTCTTACTGAAAGGTTAAAAATTATTCCTCACTTTCATTGAAACGGCAGATTACAGAGTATCAGAATGGGAGGCAAAAAAAATTAGTTAGAGATTGTAGTTCAGAGGACAGAATTTCCAAAACAAAGGCAAACAAATTAGGATCATATTACAGCTCTGTGTATCATTTTTTGGATTTTCTTTTCAACATCTACACCTCTCCTATACAGCTGAAAACAGAAGTGAAGAAAAATCTGCCACAATTCACAAGCCCCTACAATACTAGCAATTCTATATGTGCTTAAAGTATTTGTGGTTTTTAAAGTGTCCACCTAACTCCTTTCTTAAATTAATGCTTAGTTGAGAGGTTATCTGTTTTCTTGAGGGAAATGTAATCAAATGGTGATCCAATGTACTCATTTGGAAAACCTGTGCATAACTGCAGTTCCAGCCAAATAATCCCATGAACCCACAATGAACCAGTCATTATTTGCAAAAGAGAAATCTATATACATAGTCAGAGATACTTAATGTGGATGTTAAATATGTATTATCCCTTTTTACAAGAAAGTGATACTTACCCCCATGATGCATTTAGCATCATGAAATCAGAAAGTAGGTCTGCTTTATATCTGTAGGGTTAAGTGAGTCTCTAATGTTGAATCTGGAACATGTGCTACCTTTTAAAACAATATATCAGTGATGACATTATTAATCTTTATACTAACATATCATGCATGTAGCTGTGGAATGGGGAATAGCTATCAGATTATCAAGTCCAGAGATTTTGTCCTTCTCTTCCCTCTTTTTTTTTTCTGTTGTAATCATACTTTAAAATCCATTTTAAAAAACCCACTATCCTGGCCAAATTGTGAACAGCAGTAACACAGTCTCCCTTTGAGTTAACTATTTGGGCTGGGAGACAGTTGGAGAGGTGGTTTTGAGAGGGATTCTGGACAGATTCATTGTTGCTCCATGTTTTGATGCATTTGGGGTAGATTTGGTGCAGTTTGGATGAAAACTGCCAGAAAATTGCACTAGAAAATGGTTGATAAAGATTTAATGGTTTTGTCTTTCATATTATAAGGTGGCCCACAAAGTTGCACCTGTCCCAAAATTTTCAACATCCAGAGGGTCTTATTGTTTCTGGGCCACAAAAATGAGGTCCAGGACCTGTACTTTTCCCATCTCTTGCACTATAAAACGAAGAAGTTGCTTACTGGCAGATGTGATTCTTTGAATGGTCCTTTGTGAACTAGCACAGGAGTGGGCACAACTAGGGCCAATCTTTGCCAGCCTCTGACCTCAAAGGGTACATTCATTTTCCAGCTGGCATCTGCAAAAGAAAACAAAAAACACCTCCAGCAATGGGAGGTGGGATAGGGACATACAACTGCTGCATTTCCAAAATGCTTTGCTTGCTTCCAGAGGTCCTGGAACAAAGACAGTTCTCCCAACTAGTAGTAGCTGGACAAATTGCCTGGTAGCAAGCAAATGGCAGCCATACTTCTCCACTCAAAGAAGAAGGATGTGTGTGGCTGCAACCTCATTCCCTCCTCTGAGCAGGAAAAGTCTGGCTCCCAGTTTTTATAAGATGCCTTGTTTGGCCCCAGCTCTTGTACAAGCAAGCAAAGCATTCTAAGAAAGCCAGCAGCTATATGTGCCCTCCTCTGAGTGAAGAAAGCAAGACTGCCAGCTCTTTAACAAACAAGGCATTTCAGGAGCCAGCAGCTCCCTGCTCAAGGATATGTAGAAGGAAGAGGATATGTGGCTGTCAGGTCTTCTTAAAATGCCCTGCCTGATTCCTAGGTTCTTGAGAGCAAGCAAGATATTTTAGAATAGTTAAGCAGACATGTTTTCCCTCCTCTGCTAGGCAAGGAAAGAACAAGTGCCAGATCTTTCTTAACAGAGGGGCTGCAACAGAGAGCAGGAGGGGCCATTTGCTATAAAATTTCACAGCAAACTACAGCGGTTGAAACATCAGCTAGGGATTTGGAGGAACACTGAGGAATGTTTGCACCCTGCAGGCCATAGGATGCCCACCCTTGGTCTAGCACCTATGCAGAACTGAATATAGAACATTCCACAGTTAACCCTGACCACCATCTTCAGGATGTGTGACTAAGTGCACCCAAATCTACTGTCAAAACAGACAGAGGCAAGACGTTGAAGAAAGGAAGGTAGGTGACTTCTGTGAATTCAAAGATGACCACTTAAAGAAGCAAATTATGTAAATAGCTGTTCGTTAGTAATACTACACTCCCTTTTCTTTGGCATAATATTGTGTACATTCTTGCACTGAGATGTTACAGACTATAACAATGAGCAATAGTTAACAGGGGGCAACAGCAGACCATCTGTTTCTAGATATCCAACTTTTCCTTCTGTAATATTCTTGGACACTCCACATAATGATAAAGCACATAAAGAAAAAGAGGAATACAAAGATGAAGTATACAAAGATATCAACAAGCTTACTTTTAGATGAATAAGAGAGATGAAACATAACATCCATTTTTACAGGTATAAGAAAAATGCTAAACCTCATTTATGCAAAACAAGGGAAAGCGAAGACTTACTCCAAATAACCACACTGTAGGAATAAGAGATCAGAAGAGTTCAGCTTCAGATCAATTTGTAACATAGGCACCATTATTTTTTCCCAAACAACCTTCAATTTTACCTTCCATTTTTTTCACCCTCTATTTTACATCCTAATTTAAAATCTTGCATCTGATCCACCACACTCCATGAAAACAATGTAACTGGGTACCAAATGGGGGAGGGGATTTTCATGAAAGGAGTGAAGCAAAAACAAAGAAATCGGGGGAGGAGGAAACCAGAATCTAATCTGATATGGCAGTTTAAAGAAAGACTGTAATGGCCAAAAAAAATCCATGCTTTTAAAATATTTTGTGCTTGCAATTGCAGGTTGAAGTGACTGATTTCCTCTATGACAGTACATTAAATAGTGTGTCATATTGTCAAAATCTAAAACTAGATAGGAGCAGAGTACGTTTTAAAAATATAAAGGCATAGCATTCAAAGAAGCTCAAAATTTAATTAAGCAAAACATTAGATCAGTTAAGTCTAAATGGTAGTATAAAATATTAAGGTAAAACATGTATTAGTGTGAGATTTGCATTTTTATGAAGTATGAATCACAAAGAAATGAAAATGCTGCTAAATTTCAGTTAACTCTTTTTTTAACTCTTGTTTCCATGGCAATGCTGACAGTAAGTTTGCATGGGATGTAAGATATGGATTTTTTTTCTTTCTTTTACAAAACAATTTAGCTGAGAAGTGGCAGCATCATGGCCTCTTTTCAATTTTCTAATATGCCTGAGAGGCACAAAAAAAATAAGTCAGCAGAAGTCATTGACTGGAAAAAATGCAGTTGTTGAGTCCCTTTTTAGTTTTCTAGCTGGTGGTATGCTTTTAAATGAGAATACTTACAAACATCTCCCACAACATTCTAATTGTCAGACAGAGGTCTTGTTCTTTAATCTGCAGTCCTTGCATAGATCAATTAAGGAAGTTTTTAGCAGCATTAAACCTTAGTGTGAGTATCATTTGAAATTCCTGTAATAAGTGTGCCTACAACATAAGCACTTGAATCTTTTTCTTTTTCATTCTAGATCTAAGAAGAACTACTCAGCTCTCTAATGAGTAATCAGGGATTGAGGTTTCTAGGCTACAAAATCTTGTTGTGGCAAAAGAAGGGGAAAAGGCAGAAACACCCAAATCAATACTGTATTACTCTCTCCACAGGCAAGAGATGCTGGGTCAGGAAAATCATGAAAAATTCATAACAAAGGTGGTCAAGTCATCCATAAGACAGAGAAAATAATGCTATATCTAAAGATCCCTCGAGCAATCGAAGACACTTTACAGATTTCACCATGGATAAGTGCTGGTTTGTTTCATCGATGTGCCATAATACTGTTCCTCTCTTATTTCTGACAGTAAATGAGGATGTTTTGATCTATATTTACTATCTTTCTTATTTACTATATTCATTTCTCAGCATCCATATCAGTTGCTCACAGGACAACTCCAAGTAACTGTTTTCTGCTAAAAGAGGGGATAACTCATCAAGGAGGAATCATTTTCTAACTACATATTTCTCAGTAGCAATAATTTAATGTAATTGTACAGAAAGAGCCTGTGATTTCATTTTTCCAAAACACAGGGTTCCTCTCAGTTACAAATTCAAAAGTTCTGGAGCCTAAGGGAAAATGTGAACACAGTGCACAGCAATGCTTAGAGGAAGAAAGAAGCACGTCTATAATCATTACCACAACCATCATCTTCCCTTCCAACTCCTGAAGGCAGCTAAAAACAATAAAAACAATGTGAAACACTAGAACAAGAAAATAATCATAAGTAGTATAATTTAAATGGCCAACATGAAAACTACATGTTCACACCTCCTCTAGCAGGTATGAGATTGAAATTCACAGTATCAAGAGGAGTGCATTAGAATCCAGGAGCAAAACAGGAGAAAGTCTTTGTCTGCATACATGGTTTCTCTCAAAGATCTTAATATCCAGAGAAATTCATAAAAAGACAGGCAAAGCCCCAGGCCATTTAAAGATGTATACCAATACCCTAAATTGGGCTTGCCTATGAGTGGAAGTTTTTCAAAATCAGAATAATACAATGTTGATACTGTATGCTCAGCTATGTTGCACCAACTGCCATTCCCAGACACGCTGCAAAAGTGGCCCCATGCAGATGCATTACAGAAGTGATGTAACTAAGGTATGGATAACTTTTGCCTAGACCGGTGGATTCAGAAACGATAATTCACATACAAAATCAAGTTGTGCAAAACACAATCTTTGCCCCTGCTGTCGCTGGAAATCAAGGAGTACCTCTAAGAGTCAGTAGTTCATAAGGTATTTGGGATGAGACTGAAATGCATTGATTTCAGAAGAATTACTGAGGCCATGCTCTCTGTCTCAAGTTCTTGGCATAGGCTATCTACCAGACTTGCAGCAAGCATAAAACTAACTACATGGTTATCTACCAATGGTAACAGAACTGTGTATAATCACCAACAGTTCATAAACTCCACCAAAAGAGGACACCAACTCAAGAGTACGCTGTGCTATATGATGTTCAGATACTCAAGTGGAGGAAGTCTCTTTAGCCACCTCTGATTGAGAGATCCCAGAACAGTAAGCAATGCCAAATCACCCCATCTAACTCTTGACAGGGAGCTATCAGTAACAGGAGAAAATCTTTGCACTATTTCAGCCACAAAGCAGATAACTGAAATGAGCAGAGTGCTGAAAGCACCATCCAATCAATGAGACAGAGTTTTTATAGCAAAGCCGAGTTGATTACAGTCAACAGTCACAAGCAAGAATTCTAATACACAGATAAAGCAAACCTTCTAACCTGTCTTTTAATTCCTATTGCTACTAGTGATGGTAAATCTTGATTTCCCTAGTTCCCAACAGATGTCAAGAACAATGGATTAGTTTTTGTTATCCCACAGTTGCCAAGGCACTTGGGATTTTTTTTTTCTGCAATGACAACAAACTGTGCAGCTTTCCTAGAAAAGCTGTGTAGCTTGCCACTGAACTGCACAATTTTCCAGAAACCATGCAACTTCTCCTGAAAACTGTACAGCCTTCATTGAAAATTGGGCAGCTTTCAACATGGAAAGTAAGGACAAAAGACCAACTAGGAGCAGATGTATGGTTTCTCAGACAGACTAAAAGTTGTGCAGCTTCATTCTTTTTCTGTCTAACAAACACTGAAAAATATGTTGAGGTGCTATGCCGTTTGTACTTTGCACTGTGCAGCCACTCCTTGCTGCACTAGCTGTTTTCCATGTGAGATTTAATACATTACACTTTCCCTGTTTCCTGGCCCACAATGTGACCCACCTTTCCCCATTTTATTGTTTGACATTCAAACAAGCAAAGACTGCAGCTTGAGTCTGTCTGAGCTTCTTTTCTTGCTGTGCATAACACTGCTTGTCTTCTTTTCCCCCTGGCAATTCCAAGTTTCAAATCAAAATGTGCATAGGTGTAAATTCTCAAAAGTTACTGAAATTCTTTCTCCCTTTGTTTTTCCATCACTGTGCCCCGATCCCAAATTTCCATGATGTTGAACTCTTCACCACCTTGTTTGTATACAAACATAGTCTGCAATTTAGTATTGTGCTGAAAAATATTATAAGCACATGTGGTTTTCTCAGAAAGCCGCATAGTTTTCTGTGCCATAGTGAAAAGACCACAAAGGTTGCTTTTCATTGCAAAGGGGGGCATGGTAATAACAATGAAAGCAAAGTATATTCAAAACTTAAAATAATTAAAATCTAAATAGATATAGTATGTTTCAAAATTACATATCAAACAACCCTACTTTTGACTGAAAAGTACTCTGTTCTGTTTAAAACTACTAATATATACAATCATTACCTCTACAGTTTGTATTTATCAAGTCAGTTACTATAGTGATTAGAAAGAATATGAACACGAGTAATGAGTTTATTACAGCATAAACTGGGTGGACCGCTTGGCTCCTCAAGCTTAGCTTTTGGACTGACGCTTGCAACAGGCCTACTACAGCTTCACTTTGGCAGGGAAGGAAAAGGAAAAATTTGTTTTTTGTTTTACTATGAAATTCAGTTGCAGAGACAGGAGGAAGATTGTATTTATTCTATTTATTTTATTTATTTATTTATTTATTTTAGTTAGTTAGTTAGTTAGTTTGAGGATATGGACATACAAAGAGGAACAGCACACTAGTGGCCATTTGCTGTCCTGAAGTCCTGCACTGGGACTCCTTGTGTCACAAGCCTGGTTTTGTTTGATTGTTATTTGAGAGAGCTGCAGCAGAGTTTTCGTGTAAGCGTATGTATGTGCTTTGTCTTTTTGTTTCTCTTGGACTTCATACTGTGGAAGATCAAAGGCAACCTGACTGCTGAGTAAATCTGCACAGGCTACTGATCTGTGTGTTTTAAGAAACTGCGTTTTGGATAAGACAGAGTTCAGCTAGCGTTTTCTGTTTTTGTTAGATGAACAATGCTTTTAAAAACTGTGTAGTGAAAGGAAGGTTTTCACTATTCATCTGCAGTATGTATTGCCTAGATATTTCAATACTGCCTTTGCATCAAGAATTCAGCTTTCCTTATCAAACTGAATGAATGAATAGCATTCAATAAAAAACACCATTTTAACTAATTATTTAAACAACTATACCACTAGTAAGAATCAATCCATTTAACACTGAAGTGAGAAATTGTGTTGATTTGTACTAGGCTAACTTTCAAAACTCATACTCGTTCTTTCCAAGCTGTGGTCAAAATCCTGCATCATGGAGATGTAGCATATAATTTCTGCATGCACAGCTATGCTGCATGTTTCTTCTGACCCTGCCCAACCCCATCTTTCAGCTGCAGGAGCCCGAGTCCACAGCCACGCAGTGAGAGATGGGCAGCAGGAAGCTATATTCCAGTAGCCAAATGCAGAACATCATCTGGTAAGGTTCGTAGCCAGATACTTCTCCAGTACACCCTGCTCTACACCAGTCACTAAATGGCTATGAAGGGAGGGCTTCTGCAGCTAAAAGGTAAGTTGTGTGGGGATTTGGGTTGTTGTGTGAAGTCAGTAGATAATTCCCACCTTTGCAACAACCAAAAAAGTGACTTATCATGGCATAAATTAGATTTACACCATTATAAGTCACTTACAGGATGCCAGCCTATATTTACAAGTATTCATTCTCTCCTTGGCATACTCTCTACAATTTTAAACAGCTCCTAATCCTATAGTTTTCTCCAGGTGTGCTTAATGACTTTACAGCATTTGTTTAATTCCTGGCAAAAGAGATGTCTAGGCCTGAAAGGCAAGATTAGATTATGTGTACAAAGAAAATGAGATCTATTTGGCTTTGGCTGTGATGACCTCCTGCTTCTACTCTTTACATTAGCAGAAGCTGCCACTAGAAACAGCTATACTGAAACTTCAAGGTCTGACTTGAATTGATTGTTGATTAGGTAAGAATTAAGGCCAAATCACAGATAATATAGCACAGAATTCTAAAAGCCAAGAATGGGGAGGGGTACCACTTAGAATTGGCAAACAGCATGCAGATAACTTTTTAAAAAGCGTCTTATATTTGGAGACTTCCGTATCGGTTTAAATTTTCCCTGCTTCTCAACTTCAACTATGGTTTCTATTTGGAAGTTAGCAAGAAAGTTTTGGGGACAGATGTTGATTTTATAAAAGTAGCTTTACTATAACAAGCAGGGAATTTTTAACATAATGCTTTTAGACTTAATCTTAATTTTATAACTTGGATAAACTGTTATCCTCACACAAAACGTATTCTGCTGATGCTACAAAATTTGCATTTTCATTAGATTTCAACATTCACCACCTAATACCATAAATTTGTTTTTGAAACTCTTTAATTCCCTTGAGTGTTTCAACATATTGAATGCTATTTGCTTTGTATTACGTTGACAGCAAATCTGCAGTGAAAATGCTGTCAATATATATTCATAGCTAACATTGTTAACTAAAAGCAATATTGTTTTTCCATTGTAAACTGTCATAAATGTTTGGCACCCTGTTGTGCATGCCAAAAATGTCAAAGGAGGGAATAATATATTTTCTTAAACTGTGGTGATACAGTGTCAAATTTTCTGCTTTAAAAGACATCCCATTTGAATAAACCTTTACAACACACGGAGAAAAGAGCAGCTTTTTCATGCTATTTTAGAGTATTGAGGCTCTATGCATACTCACATAGGTGCCACTTTAAAATATATGATATGAAACCACAGTGATAACATATCTACCTTCATAAAAGCTGCTACGTTTCTTATATGATAAGAAACTTCACAGTTGCAAAGATATTAAATCTTTAAAAGACAATACTGTAAGGCTTCCACATTCATGGGGGTTGGGGTGTAACCCCAACAAAACTGGAAGAATACCTGAGAACACGTCTCTAGGAATCCCCAGGTCCTCCAGTGCAATTCCACAGTCAACTTTGGCCACAGAGTCATTCTGGAGGACCTAGCAATGCGCAGAGTAGTATTCTCTCTAGGAATCTCTAAATCCTTCAGTGCAAATTTATCATCTACTTCTAGCAGAAGTGAACCACAGAATCACACTGGAGGACCTAAAGATTCCTAGAGAGAACATTTTTTTAACTGTGGCAGGGGCAAATTTATTTTTAATAAATAAATTAAATAAATAAAATAACCCACAAATAATCAAATCTGTGAATGCTGAATGCACAAAAGTGGAGGGCTGACTGTATCATACATTTGAGATCTGAAACCTGTACTTCTAAATAGACAACTTCTCATCAGGACTATACCACAAAAAGTCATGATTCTAAACTTTTCCATCCCCAACTCTGAAGTCCTCTACAAGCTTTTAAAACTAATGCTGCAGTTTTATACCTAGCTAAATCTCAGTGATTAATATTTTTAAAAGTACCATAAGAATATGAGGAATGTATGACCAGTAAACATGTAACCCTCACACTCTCTTAACTTCCAACTCTGGTTTTAAATGCTGGCTAATAGTTAACCCACAGCCACAGTAATTGCTGATTTAAGTCCTAGTCACAATTAAGAAGAATGGAGGGAAATATCAAGGATTTTAGAAGCAAATGCAGGGGGATATATGCAATTTACAAAAAAGCTAGATTTTAAAAGCAATAAAACAAGTAAGTTACCTGTAAAGTCATTTTATTGATGAACAGTTTCTACTTATATTCCATAGTTGCCTTTAAAGGGATTTTAACAAAAAATTACCCAGTTTTATGCCATTCACTTATCAATCCTAAGTTTTTGTTTCCCTTAAAAAATCGACAGCAAGAACCAGGGAGAAAAGCAAACAGTGTAACAGTATCTTTTGTTTGCTTTTGATGTATTTCAGTTCTTTTGAATTTTTAAAATATTTATATTTATTTTTTATTTAAGGTGCCACCTGACTTACCAGGTGGACTGACTGCAGGTCAGGGCAACGCGCAGCATTTTTGTCATGCCCCACCATGCTGGGCTGCATATCTTCTTCCCATGAGGCTGTGCAATCTTGCGCAGCCTGTTGGGAAGGTTGCTGCTACTGGTGGTTTGAATGCCAGGGAGGAGTAAGGCCTGACCAGAGCGACCTGGATGTGGAGTTTTCATTCCAGTTGGGTGCTAGGATATTTATTACCCTACACTCCTGCAACTAGCCAATTCTCCCTTCGGCATTGTCAAGGGAGCATCAGGAGATAGAGAAGAGCCATTAGCAGCAGGGTAAGTGGTGACAGAGCAGTAGCAACAAAGCAGAGGAGGGGCATGAGTGACGATGCTGAAGCACTGAGGCAGGAATCACCAAAGCCAAGAGCTATTTCACTCCATAGCCCTATTAAGGGATACTTTAGCTGAAAATCACTGGGTGGGGATGGAGGTGTTCAAGGGGGTATCACTTTTCCCACATACCAGGGTATTCACTCCTGGGGCTGTCTGCACGCACGCACACACGCACATTTCCTGTTGACGCTCCCATCTCGCTTTTGCCTTCTTTGCATCCCTTGCCTGAAGCAGTAGCACTGAAGATTCAGAAGGAAGTTAAGGCGGAGAGGGCAGCTGGCACATTTGCAGAACCATCCATGAATAATCTCAGGTCCTCCCAATTGGGAGTGGTTCCTAAGAAGGCCCCAGGTGAATTTAGGCTTATCCACCACCTCTCACATCTGAAAAGGGTGTCTGTTAAAGATACTATCTCACTCGAGTACTGTTCTGTCTGCTGTGCCTCTTTTGACCAGGCAGTTTGCCTGGTATTGGCATGTGGCCCAGGGGCTCTCATGGCTAAGTGTGACATCCAGTCAGCCTTCTGCGTGCTACCAGTCCACCTGGAGGATTTTTTCTTATTGGGGTTCAGGTTTCAGGGCCAGAGGTATTATGATAAGGCCATGCCCATGGGATATGCAGTCAGTTTTGCAGTGTTTGAAGCTTTCAGCTCCTTCCTGAAATGGACTGTTGAGCCCAGGGCTGGGTCACCATTCATGACCTGAATGATTTATTAATGACAGGAGGAGCAGGAGAGGATGAGTGTGATAGGTTACTGGGTGTTTTTCAGGCCTTAGCAGAGGATTTGGGTATCCTGCTACTGCATGAAAAGACAGAGGGCCCATCTAACACTTTAGTACATTTGGCTATTTTGTTGGATTCATTTCGGGGGACATCTTGTTTGCCTGAGGACAAACTTGATAGGCTCAGGGAGCAGCTCAGGCTCATGCTTGAGTGAAAGGCTACACTCAAGCAGTGCAGGGGCACCTTAACTTTGCTTGTAGGGATGTGTCTCCTGGTAGGGCATTCTGTGCTAGGCTGGCTGCCATCACGGCTGGGATCAAGGCCCATCACCACCACATTCAGCTTACAAAGGGAGTTATGGAGGATTTAAAGGTTTGGGTTAGTTTCATTGATACCTACAACAGAGCATCTGTGTGGCAGGATAGGTGGGAACTTGTTACTGGGTTACAGGCACACTCTGATGTGGTGGAGGGTACTGGCACAAACAAAATAGCTGGTACTGCTTTGTTTGTCTGCTAAAATGACCTTTTCAGCCCATCATGTTCCAGTTTTGGATAATGGAATTGCAGACTCTTTTGATCTCTGGCACCAGAGGCAGATCAGCAGCCATTGGCTTTCCCAGACACCCTGTGGCAGCTTGGGAGATAAGCATAATGCAGGGAGTACTGCACTCAGTGGCTCCTGCAACTGTTAATGTTTACAGCAGTGAGCAGTGGGCAGGTTTCAGATCTTTAGTAGGCAACCTCCTTGGCCAGGCCCATTGTTCATTCACAGAGACCATTCTCCTCCAACCAGATTTCAGCTGGTAGCAGCTCTCAAACCGGCTGGGACTCCTAGCTGCTGAGTTCAGGAGTTCTTTGTTTAGGACCAGAGTGGCCACTGAGGCAGCAGTGGAAGAATGGGCTTCTTCCAGGGGCCATCAAAAAGATAGCAAGGTGAAGGTTCAGGGCATATGCTGGATACATTCGCCTTGGATTAAGGATCAACACAAGTTAACATGTTCCTGTTCTGAGTAGAGAGCAGCTGGATATGTCAACTGGACTTTCAGCTAGGCGAAGAGTGTAATGTATGGGACTTGGAGGTGGAGCAGCAGGAAGAGACCCTAAGCAACTACTAAATGAGGAAGAGGGCCACTTGGGTCAATCTCCAATGAAGAAGGGATTTGTGTCTCGATGGGCTGGCAGGTGAAAGTTGGATCCAGAAGAACGCTCTGCTGCTGGGAGTGCCATGTGTCACTGTTGTATGGATCTTCAGGATTTGGACATGGTGTTGGGGAACCTGCGGCTGCTTGTTGGCTGCAGCTGTTTTGGGTTGGTAAAAGGTAGGCTGGGGTCTGCGATCTGGGACTGCAGTTACCAGTGAATGCTAGGCATTGGTAAGGTATGGGGGTTATCATTTAACCAGAAAATATATAAGATATTTAATACTGTGAAATAAATTTGGTAAAAATTAAACCCAAATTAATTTTCCCTGTAAAAAATGAAAAAATTATACAGTTGTATTCTTCATCATGCAGCACTGGGAGAAATCTGTTTTTGAAAGTGTTTAACAAATGAGGTATGCACCTATATTCACCTTTTAAATGTACTACTTTAACCAGTACAATAGTGAATTTTATCTCTGTTTCTAAAATATGATCATTATATTAAACATTTCCATTGCTCTAAAGTGATCCAGTAGTAACATTTTTTACTAATAATATGCACAATCTCTGATCTCAGTTTCTCAGCAAGGCTTTAACAAATATTCTTAACTCATCACAGATTTCCACAGAGACCCCATGAAATGTAGTTTTATGCAGATGCTATCAAATTTCTAACCCCATAACCCCACCACAGAATTAGTTTTCATGACAGAAGGCACTAACCATAATGATCAAGTGATGAGTGTAGATTTACAGATTTGCTCATGTTTATCTTTGTTTTCTTGTGCAGTTTTGAAGAAAGTAGGTGCACTGTGACTCATTCCCTCACTTTGCAAAAATACAGGGTTTATGACAGGATTAAAAGACATTTCAGTTCCATTTTGAAACGAAAGTGAGATAAATATTCGATATTGTGTTTTTAGCAGAATTCTTAAGAGTCATCCACTGTACTGTGTGATGATATATTGGTCTAGCAAAACAACAAGCAAAATACAAAATATATCCCTTATAAAATAGGGAAGCTCAGAGATCAATTTAAACCAGAGCTGAGGTGTGAAATATAAGAGTTCATTGCTCAATCTATTCTTATTCCTAGTGAAGGCAGAGTTAAGGAACTGGTCAACCCAATGGTCAGAATTGGCTGCTTGGGTAGTACCTCCCAAATGCTAAGGGAGAAAGAAAGGAGATAATGAGATGGCACGGCAGTCATTACTGTGGCATAAGAGAAGATTCCCCTCTAAATGACTTTCCCTAAAAAAACATGTACTGACCAAGTACTACTGCAAACAATGTCACTTGAAGAGAATTACAACAGGGTATCCCTCCAAGAATTATGTAGGAGGTAACACGGCAGGTAAGTAGTAGCATCTCCTTCTGATCATCCTTCTTTCCATATCACAATATAAAGATTTGGGTGGCAACTGCACAAATCCAGGGTGAATCAGTGAGGATTGCTAAAAAACAGCATTCTTACCCCAGTTGTGGCTAGGAGATGATGGAGAAACCACCTTCTTCAGTACCTTAACTCCTATTTTGTGCTTCAAAACCCCAGATTCCCTGTACCTTAAAAAGAAATGCTTTATAGCTTGAGAAACAAAACCTTAAAGAAAAAGTTTCTGCTTTAAGCCATACCAATAGCTGTCATCTGCTTACAGTAATGAGCTGCACTTCACTAAACTCATTATACCTCTAAAATATAATGAAAAGAATAAAATAGAATGAAAAGATTTCAGACAGTTCCTCGGTTTTCAGGGAAGCTCTTTTTCATCTAGGTACAAGAACGTGTGCCTTCTGATTTAACAAATTACAGGCTAGATATGTAGCTGGTAAAAATTAATACAGTGGCAATAACTTTGCTGGCCAAATACTGATTTTATTGCTCTAAACCTTTTTTCCAATTTTGCTTCATAGTTTTACCTTTATGACACTTACAGTACATTGGCTTTGCATCATTTATTCATTTCCCCACATCTGATTCATAGTTTCATTCATATAATACCTAGATCAAGACATTCCTTTATAATTGGCCTATTCCTTGGAATATGACAATGGATTTCTACCAATCTTCTAAAATGACTGTAATTCGTTCTCTATTTGGAATCACATATGTGCAAACAATGAAACTGAACTATCACCAGTTTTCAAATTTCAGTTCTGTCCTGCAAAATTGTCTCAAGTACCTGAAGGGAGACATTCGGCATGTATCTTGGGATTTTTTTTTCAGCTTTACTGAAATCTAATAGCTAATATTCAGTTTGAAACTATAAAATTTTAGCATGATTATTAACAAGATTATTTACAGGTAGTTTCAAAATCTAAATATTTCTACAGATAGAAGTAACATTCCAGAAATAATAACATCCAGTCCTACGTAGTTTTCCTCCCTTAGGTACAAATATAGACTCAGCTATGAGTAATCAAAGCGGTCTGCTACTGGACCTGCGGAAAAGACTTGGTAAGAAAGCAGTTGAAACTGTAGTCTAAGTCTTTGCAAACCATTTTGTGGCTTTTGATCATAGTCTAGTGTCAGCCTTATCTATAATTCTTTCTACAACCTCTCTCCGATCTCTTCTACGCTGTGTCCCCCCCCCTTTTTTTTTAACTACCTCTTGCTCTGGCTCAACTTACAAATCCAACAGGAATTCTGTTTCATGGAGATAGAGGCAGGTAAGGAAAAAACCCTATCCTACCATATATTATCCTACCACTTTCATGTCATTTGGAAAAACACTGAGAGCAATAGCTAACAAAGAGACTAACGTGCTATGCCCTATTTTGCCTCTCTACCCAAAATTGTACAATAACAGAAACCCTGAATTCCATCTGTCAGGATTTCATGCAGCCACTATTAGAACAAGAATGTGAGGGAATCTGTAAGGAAGAAAGGAAGGAAAAGGAAGAAAAAAATTACGGTTATCCAGTAGAGGGTTAAAAAATAAGCTTGTCTGTATGATGGAATTGTTCTAACTATTTTAATTTACCAAAAACTAGTACTAAATATATGTGAGCTGAAACATACATTACAGGTAAGTCCTTAAATAGAAAAAAAATATATCACTTATCTCACAATAATCACAACACAGTGTTCTTTTTGTTTATAGCATTTGGAATTCATGTTTGATATTCTGATTGACAGATGTCATGCTAGAAAATTAAACACACCTGGCTATTCAGATTCTACTCAATAAACAAAATACTCAGTATTACCATCAGGAATATAAAATATGCTTGTCATCAGTTTTATTAATTTGACAAATGTGATATTCTTGCAGACACTGGAAATTAAACATATGAATTTTACACAGTTTTGTATATGTGTAGAACTCGCAAAACCACCTATGATTATTCCTTGACTAGTAAAATCCTATGAAACTCCTGGGGTCACCATAAATCAACAGGCAACTTGAAGGTACATATACACAAATACACATGAATGTTAATTACATTCTAAAAGCTGGAATATATTGTGGAAATTTAAAATAAGATGTGTACTCCACAAACTCTGTGCAATGAGCCTTGAATTACTTAGTACTGAGTCCAAATCTGTATACTAAAAAATTTCTTACTTGAAAGATTAATAACCTATTAATCAACAAATACACACACACACACAAAACAGAGGTGGAAGTTTCCAAGGTAGTTTATTTTAAGACAATAATGTATATAATATTGTCTGTGAAAACGTGAGGGGTATATAAAGTTCCTACGTTATCATTGGTACCCTATTCTGTGTACCGTCTCAGAAACAGAAATCACACAGAGACAAACTATTTATAATGTACAGGTAATAATTTCTTTGTATGCTTTCATTCTCCCTGTGAATGGATTTGGAGATGGAAAGAATATAAGCATTTCCCAACTGAAAAACAGATTCCCAACATTCAATAACAGACAGTATTTGAAAATAATGACAGCAAGACTTAGGCATATTTTTTCCTGGTATTTGATAGTCCTTAAATGTTATTGAGGAATAATTCTACAGGGGAAAATGAATGAAGTTTTTCCACACAAACACATTTAATGGGCAAAAATGGGTTTCCCGCACAGAAAAAAAGTGACAAAAACCCTAACCACGTTTTAGCATAGTGTGAATATCTGATAGCAGAGCTACATTTCACTTCCCTTTGTACTTTATCCTGTATATAATGCAGTTCCACACACTCTGTCATGTACACTTCCACTTGCACAAGCTACCCTCCACTGTATACAGCAGAAGTGGGCAACTGCAGAGGTCACGAAGAACAATCTGTGGTGGCAGGATGAAAACTGTCCCTAGGTATTGCCAAAAATGAAAGTGGAAGTGATTTCTGGTTCCCATTTGTGGCTTTGGCATAGGGCTTTTCATGGTTTTGGGAGAGGGTGTCTAAGACTGGCAACTCGTATTTGGGGAATAGTTTTTGCCTAGTGGAGTGTGTGGGGGCGAATCTAACAAGTGTGTAAAGAGTGCATATGGCCCATGGGCCACAGTTTCCCCAAATCTGATATATAGAAATACCTCTCTTTTGACTAAGGAATAACAGAATGGTACTGAAGAGAAAACCTTCTTTTCCTAGATATTAAAAGTAACAGACCTAGAGCGATCTCATCTCTCCCAGGCTGTTGTCCCATTCTGCAGCAATGTCCCTTTCAAAGTTGCCTGGGAAAAACAGACTGATGTCTAAAGTGGCTGTAAGCTTTTAACAACCCACCAACATTTATTTCCTTACTACAGCCTCTGCTTTCGCTTCTGTAGCCCACTCAATTACAGTAGTTGAAGTGATATCATTAGGGCCTTATAGTGACTCAGAAATTGCACAATTATATGTTCTATAAACTGTTAAGCTATCAGTTTTTAAGGATAGTAAGAGCCTAACCATCTTGGTTTTAAATGCCCCAGAGGGACTAAATTCAATTGACTACAATTAGTTTTGCAAACTAAACAGCATGGTAAAGTTAAAAATCATTAAATCACTCTGTCTATAGTCAGATCAATCAACTCACATTTAAATACCAATTCTTTTACGTATTTTAAAAATGCAGAATGTCTACTGAAGGCCTTTGATCCAGCACAGGGTTCTCACAGTGGGAAAGGTGGTGCCAGTATGGCTAAATGTTCTATCTAACCACATCCCTTATTGTTCTCTTACTCCCTTACTCTTACTCTAGAACAGATTTTGGCATGTCCAAGTATCTGCACAGAGCATGGCACTGACAAAAGTCATCTCTCCCTTCATGTTCTGGCCAAAAGAACCATCTCTTGAATGGAGTTCTGTTACTTAGGAGGCACCTACCCACTGAAGGCAAGCCAGGATCCAAGCCAATATCATCACAGGTACCTGGAAAACAGCAGTCTCTTTTTCATCAGAGCTAAGTTACAAATGAGGCTTTCTTGAAGTATTGGGTCCAAGGAGGTGCTGAGGGAGAGTAGCCCAAAACTGAGAAGCTGTAGGAAGGCAATGATTAGACATTTTCCTTTCATGAGTTCCTTTAGTTTATCTTGGCATCCAAGCTTGTATTTAACATCCAATTTAAGTAATCTCTTTTGCGTTTTCCTATATTTCACAGTTACAAGATCGCAGAACGGAAACTCTTAAAGGGACCTGAAAGGTATTCAGCTATTGCCAGACACAGGATTCCATTCCAAACTAATCTTGTGAAAAGACTGAAGCTTTAAGAAAAGGACAATTCTCTTTCTGTCAGTCCCACCACCATCCCAGGCTTGCCTGGTGACACAGCAAGAGAGCCTTCTCGGTGGCTGCTCCCACCCCTGTGGAACATTCTTCAACAGGAGGCTAGGCGGGTGCCCTCCCTGCTCTCCTTTCACCAGTAGGTGAAAACTTTTCTTTTTAAACAGGCTTTTATGTAAGCAAGGGAGCTTTATTTATTAATTTGTTTTAATTGAATATTGTTTTAGGTTTTTAAATGATTTTATATGGTTTTTAATGTTCTTAACGGTTTTTAAATATTTTGATGTTTTAATTTGTTGCTCGAAGTCACCTTGGGTCCCACATCAGGAGAAAGGCAGCATACAAATATAATAAATGAATAACAAACAATTAATAATAATGAATATAGGACTGAAAGTGATTTTTGAACAGAGTGTTTTTTGTTTTGTTTTTTAGAATTTTCCTTTTAGAGGTAGCACAATTCCCTCTGAATTCTAGGACCTATATCTCATCAAACCACTGAACCAAAAAAAGCAGTTTTATGATCATATTGTAGGAAGATCAAGAATACTAAAAGGTAAGATCTCTTTTTTTAACAGGTATATTTTTGCATACTTTTTACATGTATGTGAATACTTAGAATCTTTAGATACTACCTATAGTGATCACATAAATTTTGATTATGTAATTATATATTCTCTGGCAATATTAATAGGCTCCTATCCAAACCACAGTTACTTATGTTTAAATTAGAGTGAAATAAATGGTATTTAAACAATACATAACTAAAAACAGGATCTAAACTTGAATGTAACTAAAGATGTTCTCAATTAAAGACTGCAAATGGACTGGGAGTAAGTCCCAACATCAGTCTAGATATGTTCAGGATTGTAGTGGAAATGAATCATGCAAACTATTTTGTTACATATTCAGCAAAGGGACTTTAGAACTCATTTTCTTCAATTACACAATTTAATAAACATAAAACACATCATTTTATTTTTTGCTACACAAATCTGTTAACATTTATTTAATTCAGCCAGGTTGCAATGTCTGGTGGTATCCGGCCCTAGATATTGTTAAGATTTGATTATATTCATGTAGGACTCATTTTAACGGATATTTGAGAGATGAAAAAATGAGATTACAGGGAGACACATTATAAAAACACGCCTCAAAAGTCAAAGTTGATAGTGAATCCATTCTTCTTCATGTACACAACTATGAAAACAAATATCCTGTGAACTCTGTATATATACTGTATCTCTTCACACAATCTCAGTGCTCAGTGAAACAGATTCTCATTCATCTTCTGCTTGTATAATTTGATCATTGTTGACTGAAGTACAAAACAGGAGGACAAGACCAATCATCTGTGGTGCAACATCATAATCAGACAACATATTCATTTGTTTCTTGTAAGACTGATATGGTTGTTATGATATTAAATAAGAATAAAAATATTGGCATACCAGTTTTTTTAAAAAATCAAATCATTCTTCCATTAACTCAAATGACATTTTGGTTATGGGGTGGGATGGAGTGAATAAGATTTTAAAATTGTGATTTTCAAAACTTATATATATAGATGTATGTATGTAGACAGCCAGAATAGTGTAGTGGTCTGAGCACTGAACTATGACTCTAGAAATCAGAGTTTCAACCCTGCTCTGCCATAGAAACCCACTGGGTGATCTTAGGCAAGTCACACTCTCTCAGCCTCAGAAGGAAGCAACAGCAAACCCCTATCTGAATAAATCTCGCCAAGAAAACCCTATGATAGGTTCACCTTAGGGTCACCATAAGCCAGAAATGACTTCAAGGCACACAACAACAACAGATATATTAAATAGAAGGAAAATCTGTGGATTAGAACACAAGCAGTATTGATAAAATGTAACTCTACTAAGAAAACTGCCATAAAATAGTGTTAGAGTCTATTAAGATGGTAGAATTCTTCAGTGGAGAATTGTTGGAACAATATTAATAGTAAGCATAAAGAAAATGTGAATGGCTTTGAATATTTTCAAAGGACAGCAATATATACATATAAGAAATGAACACTCTTCTCCACCTGTTCTAGCCTAAAGAAAATGATACCCAACATGCTCATGTTTCACAGTCTAATACCTCTGTAGCATAGCGGAGCAAGCTCTAAGGTAAACCGCATGGATAGCAGGCATGCATCTTGTAAGACATCAGAATGTTCATACTCCAGCAACTTGACAGCAATAGCTCACGTAAATATTTTGTTTTCTACAAGCAGAAGATCCTTAACTTTTTAGTAGCAAAAACAATACCTTTTTATAATTTATAGGAATCTTATATAAATGAGAACATTTTTTCTTGCTTAATTCACAGTTACTGATTTGGCTCTTGTGCACTCCAAAGAAAACTATTCTTTTTCTCCACATGTCCTATTTTCTACTTCCACTGATTCACTCTGATAATTGAGTACCACTGAATGGGAGTTCAGGAAATCTTGCTCAACAGTTATGTAGGTTTCATCCTTTTATCTTTTCTTTCAAAGTTTTTCAAAGATCTTATGTTATTTATAAGCATCCACCTGGATATTTGGATAAATTCATGTCTGCACAAAAAATCCTGACAGTGTATTAAAAAAAAGTTACAGTATCTACTGATATGTGAAACAGATAAAACCACAGAGAGTGTCACAAATGTATTCATATGTAAGTTATTTAGAGCCTTCCTTTTAATGTTACCGGAATGTTTGTATTTTGTGGCATTCCATCTGTGCTTGGCAACACATGATATTTTGCTTCTGTGTGAATGCAAGTATGTATTAGTTACAAGACAACCAATGCAAAAAGAAAAGCTTACTGGACACAAACAACAGAAAAGTAAAAAGTGAAACACAAGATGTTGAAAAACCCTAAATTCCTTTGTAAGAGACATGGGGTAAAAGAGTAATCAGCAAGAAATGTCTCTTTCCTTCTGGCTACTAGCACAGAGACAGACAACTCAAAAGCAAAAATAAGTTTAAAATCAGTTCCTATTCCCTAGACAGCCAAGTAATTGGTTTGAGGTATGACATTAGGAATAGTTTCAGGCCCAATTCAGGATGCATTTTGCTCAACTGTCTTATTTGATCCAGACACAGGGTGAACATTTTCCCTTCCGGAAATAAGGTTGTTAAATTAATTTACGTGACAACATTACACCACAGATCTTTCCTATTTCAGCTATGGAAGATCCAAAAAGATTCAAAGTTATCTTGACAATCCGAACATTTTTAATTTTCTAGCAAAAAAAATTGTTTCAAAACTTTTCATTTAAGTGGTACTTACCTGAGATTCTTTCACATTCTCAACTGTGAAGTTGAACCAGACTCGAAAACGTGGATTACATGTGTCAGGTCTGATGAACAGATCATACTCAAATTCAGTAATATGGTCCACACGCCCAAGGTTACCTAAAAAGCATAAATAATGAGATGTGATTACAGGGGAAAATCCTCTAATATGGCAACGTCTTTGTAAGAAGAGCATTCTTCCAAAAGACTGGATGAAATTGCATGGTAAATCCACACCTGGTACTTATCTCCACGAACACACATTATTGGTAAAATAAATGTCTTGTTCTTCATTTTAGTGTAGAACCACCACTCAGGATGCATAGTCATCTACAATGGCTTATGGAGGACAGCTTTAACTTTTCAGAATTGTGGGGATATATATAATTATTTAGTTATTAAGTATGTTATCTTTCCACTAAAAATAGTGTTCAAGCCAGGTAACACTACAAAACAGGGGGAAAAAACCTTAGAATAAAAAGATTACAATTAATCCAATAGCTTAATCCAATAGCTGCCTTGGTCCATGCTGGGAAAAAGGCCGCATACAATTATAATAAATAAATTAAAAAATCATAGCCAAATCAAACCTCAAAACCCCAAACCCACAAAGATATCAGTTTATAGGTCAATTAACTAACATGATAAAGTCTTTATATCTATCATGACAAAACATTTATAATTTCACAGGGGTATATATAGCACTAGAGCAATTCAGATTTGCGTCACACTATCAAACTTCAGAAAGCAAAATCCTTAAAACTGTACACTATGAAAAAGTGTCTAACACACCAATTATCTTGTTATTCCTTGATGTGTTCAAGGCTTTGGACTGTACTGAATGGACCTATCTATTGATATTGTTATGAAAATTGGAGTTTGTTAATTATCAAATTACCTACAAACTCAAAGGCACAAGTATTTACTAATGGGATAAACTCCATCACATAGGGTGTTCTTCATCAATTTTATTCAATATTGCATTTGAGATTTCAGTACAAACTTTTAATAAAATGACAACTACACACCATTACTCTATTTGCAGACAACATTCTTCTGCTTATGGGCATGACAAATTAAGTCATACTGGTATAAACTCTTTTCAAAAATTGCAAATATTTCATTTTGCTGAGATGTCTACCGAAAAGAAGCTATTCCATGACAAATACAAAATTTGAATCATGTGTTTCTCATATAGCTCATTCAACTTTCCAACATATATAAATGGTTAGTAGAGGACCAATGTAAATCCTGTGCCAGTTATCAAGGTAAGTTAGAAAATGATAAAAATGTAACAATTTCTGAAGAGAATTAGAATACATTGTAGTACACAATGATATATAAATCTATTTCAGTGGCAATGAAGGATATGTTGAAACTAATATGCAAGTGGTATCTGATTCCATTTAGATGATCAGAAAACAATGGCAAGTTCTCCTACTTGCCAAAAGGTTGCAAAGAGAGGGGCACAATGTCACATAAGTGGCATAATTACTCTAAAGTTAAGAAACTTTGGATATGAATTTGGATATTTGTTTCAGAAATGACAAGTCAATCAGTTTTTTTTTGGAGGGTTCTTCTGTTAAAATCACTATTCTGTGGAAGCAGTGAGGACTTAACCAACAAGGACCTCATATCTAGGCTCACTGCAGCAGCAAGATTTAAAAATAGCACAAAGCTGAACTGGAGTCTCTTTCTGAAAATATTTAGAAAGGATCTATAAAGTAGTTCTACGTGAAAAATGGATCCACATCATTAAAACCCTGATGAAGAATAACAAAGAGAACAGTAACAACTACTTTATTGCCAAATGGTATCCATTCCCTGTGCCCCAACAAGGACTCCTCTCGTTACATTAGATTTTTCCGTATGCCTATACTAATTATTTATTTTTTTATTAGATTAAAAACAATTAAGCAGCCAGTGAGCATAGATGACAGACACCTGCCTGAATAAAAATACACTTGCCTGCTGGTTGAAGGCCTAGCCTGGTATCCTATGGCAGAGAGTTCCAAAATCCAAGAACAGCCACTGAGAAGAGTTGTTCCATCTGTTCCCACAAATGAAACTCTACTAGTCTAAAGGTAGGACAGAGAGAAGATCTAAGAAGTCAGGCAGGTTCATACTGGAGAATGTAAAAGAAAGATGCTGCCTAGGAATGTCAACAGAATAATGTTTTATAATGTTACCCTGTTCTTGGAATAAACGTTCATTGAATGTGACCAGAAAATATCACTTTCATTGTCTTTCATCTTTCTCTTACCATTAAAGAGGAGAAGAAAGCATCCCTCCACAATGTAGGTGATTGCCTGTGATAGGAGCCACCAGTCTGAAGTACCTTAAATCTGCCTTACCTATTATAAGTGGAATAGAAAAACTGGAACAGAAAAAGAAAATAAACCTACAGTATACTCTGTGTATGTGCAGGGACATGTTGCACACTCTTATCAATACATGTAGAAATTCTGTAGCACACCAATTTTAATTTGTAACCGAACACCGTGACATTATGTTACAGATTAGATAATCAATAGTATCAATATATTGCTAGTAGTAAAGAACCATTCTATGAATGGCAAGAATTCCAGGTTATAGAAGCAAAACTCCAAGTTAGGTCATTGTCAGGATCTCAAAATAAACTTTAAAAATTCAAAAATTGAAAAAAAAAATGAAAAAAATGTGAAAAAATATCCTGTAAGGCAAGATTATGAATGCGTTTAGGGTTGCATTTAGATTGTTGGAGTCTTTGTTTTTGCAGTTCTGGACCTTTTGCAAAATGTTCATTTGAAAAAAAAAAAGCAGTTTTTTCCTGTAAAAACAGTATTTTATTTGTGCAAAATGACATGTGAAATTTTGTGCAAAAGACCCTCAGAAAAAACACTGGAGAATTCACAAAAAGTCTAGTAATGAGTCACAGCACCAATGAAAACAAGCACTGTGAATATTTCTTGCTTCCCTGTCACAAACACCTTGACACAGTTTCTGATATAAAGGCCCGTTTCAGACAATATGATTGGGTTGTTGAGATCAAGCTTGAGCAGTAAGTTGACACATACCATACAATCACTCTTGATCGGTTCCTTCTTCAAATGAGAGCACACTGTTTATCATGATGTTCAATCCATAAATTCTGGCTTATCTTTCTCCAAACAAGTCAGATCTATAATCCATATTTATTTATTAATTAAAATATTTACATTCTGCCCTATATCCAAAAATCTACAGACAAAGCACAAAATCATCCATTTTAACATTTCAAATAATTTACAGTCTAAAAATACATTAAACTAACAAATTAAAACAATTAGAAGTCTATACATTTACAAATGGGATATAATCATTAGAATCCAATATTATTAACAAAAAGCATGTTTTAATTCATTGCAAAAATGAAATTATTGCTAATCCTAATTGGACTAGGATGCCACAATGTAGAAGGTCCTTTCCCATATCTTTACACAATGTATTACTTCAACTGGGGAAATACAAAGAAGGACCTCTCCAGCAGACTTCAGTCCTCAAATGGGTATATGTAGGGAGTGGCACTGCTTCAAGCATTAGGGATCCAAGCCATTTAGAACTTAAAATGTCAAGCAACAGCAGTATGAATTCTAACTGGAAATGTATTGACAGCAAGTGCAATTGATTTAAAACTTGTGATTTATTGAGGCATCTTGAATGCATATACACAGAGAAAGGCCATAGTTATTTGACCAGACAAAACTGGTCCCAAGCATTCCAAGCCACAGAGTCCACTTGGATTTCTAGTGATAGAATAAACAGAGAGAGTATCTGTTCGTTTAGCCCCTCCAACTTGCAAAAAGAAACAAACTCAATGCTAGTAAATCAAGTCCAGAGTTCTTGTGATAACTGAAGCCCCTGTCAAAGCTGCTGATGACAAGCAGCAGCTGTTGGTCCCTGTGGCTCTGGTTGGAGATGGGTCCTGCAGTTCAAGAGCTCCCTCTGCTGCCATGGACCAAGGAGGCTCAGACGTTTCTCTGCCTGCTCCTTTAGGGCAACAGGGATCCAGCTGTGATCCCGAGGATGCCCTGGAGCCTGCGTCATTCAGCCCAGAAACAAGGCAGAGACTCAAGAGAGCTGAGCAAAGGGAGGCTTCCTTGATTAAGTTCAAGAAGCGGTGACCGGCCACACCTGTGTCTGGGCTATATAACTGCCTGCCTGGAAGCTTTTCTTTGCTTGTGACAAACTTTCTACAAGCCCTCTCCTTGCCTGTTCCTTGCTTCCAGCACCCAGCTCCTGATACCTTGGACTGATCTCTTTGCTCCTGACCCCTGGATTTTGGACTCTGACTCTGGCTTTTGCTTGTCGCTCAGGCTTAGGTAAATGGGCTGCCTATGAGTAATTGCTTGCTTTGACTCCTCCTGGTGGGACTCCGCTATCTCTCCCTCTCCCTTCTCTGAGCTGGCTCGCCGCTTGGGTCTCTGACCTTGCCAGTCCTCTGGAATGCTGCCTAATCACCATATCTAAACTGTTTCAATGTTAAAAGCAACTTTAATGAAATATTGTGGTTTGGTTTAATTGATTTGCTTTATATTTCTTAACTTTTATTTGTTTAGTGCATTGATGTTATAACAGTCTTGGATCTCATCTTGAAGAGAGAAAAATGTGGTACAAATTAAGTAAATAGTTAACAAAAAGCCAATAAACATTTCAAATCACCAATCACTTGTTTGTGTAAATGAGATTACTGCTTGATGGAAAGAGTTTTGAACAAATCTGAAAATTAATTGAAAATAATTGTTTCATCAGTAAGAATTCTATGTAACAACAAAAATTAAATTTTCAACAGAATACATTTTTAATCCTTCATTTAACTACACAGGTCTTCTTGTATATGAACAAAACGTTCTAAAAAAAATTAAATTATTTTCTACTTCTTTGTAACATTTTTATAATAAATCACTGAGTATAACCAATGGCACTACCACTACAGTGGTGGTGAGATTGTGTCCTCCTGTGAAGCAAAAGGCTATGCTGACAGCAGCAGTCCAACAGGCTATTGCTGAGGAGAAATAAATGTGCCAAACAGCTACTGGGCAATAGCAGTAGTAGGGAAGGGACACTGGCAGATTTCTGACAGACAACAGTAATGGCACCATAGCTAACACTTCTGGCTACTGAGCAGAATGAGGCATGGTAAATCTTTTTTTAATGTCTTTTTACCAGAAAAACTCTATGATCAAACAATCCAAAATGAAATGGGTCATAGAATCAGAAGATGAGTGCTATACACTCTGAGTCAACAAGCTACTGGGGTACAGCAGAGGACAACTACAAGTAATACTGTGGCTAGTGATGCAACTGGAGTCAAGTCAAAAGGATGTGCAGCTGCTGATGTGCTCAGAGATGAGAAGAAAGTCCAAGGCTTCACGAAACATATTCTAGAAATATGGAATGTAAGAAGCATGAATCAGCGAAGCTGGATGTAGTAAAACAAGAAATAGAATTATAAACATTGCAATATGTGGGGTGAGCATATGGGATATTTTGAGTCTGATAATTACACAGACTTTTATTCAGGATATGAAAATCTAAGAAGAAATGGGGTGACGTTAATGAGGAGAGATACTGCAAGTGCAGTTATAATGTGAAGTCTGACTGAATCATGTCAATAAGACTTCAAGAAAAACCTATTAATATAAGCACATGTTTATGCTCCAGCTACAGAGGCAGAAAAAGAAGAAACTGAACGAGTCTATGCCAGAGCCCAGAAATACAGTGATCACACACCAGGAATTCTTGTTAATCACAGGCAATTGGAATGCATAAATAGGAAACAGAGGAGTCAAAGACTGTAGGAAAATTTGGCCTAGGATCAAGAAATGAAGCAGGAGAGTAACTGATTGAATTTTGTTAGGCCAACCGTTTGTTCATCACAAACACTTTTTTCAAGCATCCCAAGAAGCAATTGAGGCATTATTCAAGCAATTCAAGAGGTAACATCACCTGATGGCCAATACTGAAATCAAATAACTACATAATTGGAAGAAGAAGATGGAGAAGCTCTCCTCTCTCTGAAAAAACAAGATCAGGAGCAGGTTGTAGCACAGACCACGGACTACTAATATGAAAAGTCAGTGTAAAGTTTAAAAAAGAATACTAAACCAACTACCATGCCAAAATACAACCCACAGAATTTAAAGATAATGTAAAAAAATTAATTTACATTATTAAGCCTAATGGACCAGGAGCAAAAAGAACTGTGGACTGGAGCCAGTGTCAAGGTCAGAGACCCGGGCGGCAAGCCAACCCAAAGAAGGGAGTGGGAGAGCTAGCAGAGTCCTGCCAGGAGGAGTCAAGGAAGCATTTACTCAAGGGAAGTCCATTTACCTAAGCCAGAGTGCCAAGCAAAAGCCATAGTCAGAGTTCCAAAAGCCAGGGGTCTGGAGCCAAGAGATCAATCCAAGGTATCAGATGCTGGAAACAAGGAGAGGGCTTGTAGAAAATTTGCCACAAGCAAAGGAAAGCTTCCAGGCAGGCACTTATATAGCCCAAGACACAGGTGTGGCTAGTCATTGCTTCTTGAACTTAATCAAGGAAGCCTCCCTTTGCTCAGCTCTCTTGAGTCTCCGCCTTGCTTGTGGGCTGATTAACACAGGCTCCAAAGCATCTTCAGAATCGGATTCCTGCTGCCCTAAAGGAGCAGGCAGAGGCACGTCCAAGCCTCCTTGGTCCATGGCAGCAGAGGGAGCTCTTGAGCTGCAGGACTCATCTCCAGCCACAGCCACAGGGACCAACAGCTGCTGCTCATCAGCAGCAGCTCTGACAGGGGCTTCAGTTATCACAGCCAGGGACATTGTAAGTGAGGAATGAAAAAAGACACTATCTGCAGCTAAAAAGAAAGGGGAGCCTCAATGGACAAATGGACAAAACTCTTCAAAGCAATTAAGGACAGATGAGAAGGAAAAGTAAAAGGGGAAAGAAATAGAGTCAGGACCCTGAATGCAACTGTTCAATGACTTGTGTGCAGGAAGGAGAACTATTATAATAATAAATGGAGAGAAATAGAAAATGATAACAAAAAAAGAAAGGGCAGGAGATCTCTTCTACAAGACCCAAGAAATCAAAGGAAAGTTCAAACTAAGAGTGGGGATGCTCTAGGACCAGCAGGGGAACACATTACATGACCAAGTACAAATAAAAAGACGATGGAAACAATACACTGAAAAATGATATAAAAGAGATGCAGATTCATTCAAGGAAGACCACTTGAAAATGAAACTACCATTTTTGAAAGTAAAGATGCACTCCGAGCCCTTGGGAGAAATAAATCAGCAGGAACAGGTGACATACCGACAGAGCTGCTTCAAGTTACAGAGAAAGTATCTACTCTAGTTCTGACTAAAATCTGTCAACAAATAAGGAAAACAACAGAATGCCCCACAAATTGAAAATGCTCAAAATAGATTTCAATTCCCATAAAGGGGACAGCAGGGATTGCAGTAACCACAGGACCGCTGCATCAATTTACCATGCAAACAAAGTCATGCTCAAAATTCTGCAACAAAGACTTTGAACATATATGAAGCAAGTAATGCCAGATGGCCAAGCTGGATTCAGAAAATGAAGAGGCACTAGGGATGATATTGCAAACAGATCTTTGATAATGAAGTTCATCAAAGAAAATCTAAAGATAATGGAGATAAAAATAATAAAGATAATGAAGCTCATCATCAAAGAATATCCCTATCTATTTAACTTGTATGTGGAACACATACGCAAAGCAGGATTGGACTTGGGTAAAGGAAGTGTGCAAATTGGAGAAAGGAGATGTAGATGATACTGTACTACCAGCACAAAATAGCTAAGACTTGGAAGGATTACTTTTCTTACACTGTCAAGGAAGAAACTGCAAAGGCACTTTCAAATAGTTCAACACTAGGGAAACAAAAGTAATGGCCACAGATGGTTTACATCACTATAAAGCAGATGATGAAGACATTGAAATAGTTGAAGATTTTCTATACTTTGATTTAGCGACTGCAGTCAAGAAATCAGAAGAAGACTAGGACATGGAAGGGTAGCTATGAAGGAACTAGACAAAATCTTTAGGTGTAAAGATATATCATATCATATGATCAAGTTAGATCATATATCATATATCGAATTAGAATTTCCATGCTACTGTATTTTCAATTTCTATGTATGGTGGTGAAAGCTGGACAGCAAAGAAAGCTGATAAGAAGAAAATCAACTCATTTGAAATGTGGTGGTAGAGAAGAGTTCTACTGATGCCATGGACTGCTAAAAAGACAAATAAATGGGTCCTTGGGCAGATAAAACTTAACCTTTCCCTGGAAGCCAAGATGACTAAACTAAGATTGTCATATTTGGACATATCATGGGAAGACATGGCTTACTAGAAAAGACAATACTGCTTGGGAAGGTAGAAGGCAGTAGGAAACAAGGAAGACTACACTATAGGTGGATAAACCTAATCAAGGAAAATTATGTCTCTGATTCTGCAAGATCTGAGCAAGGCTGTTGATGATAGGGTAACTTAGAGGTCTCTCATTTAACTGCTTGTCAAAATGAACTTGACAAGCAGCTAACAACAGCAGTGACTGTTGACTTACTAATCAGAGATGCGTTGTATTTCCCTTCATATAAGCCTCCTGCATTATAATAATCCATTTAAGATATTCAAAATATAAATATCATAAACTAATTTAAAATGTCTGCCTCTAGAAAAAATGCATACAAATGAAATTAAATAGAAAACTATTATTATCTTTTTATTTAACTTACACTATGAACTCAACAGTTCATGAAGTATTAAAACACATTTCTTCCTGAAAAAATAAGAAAGATTGCATTTCAGGAAGAAAGAAATCTTGTTTGGGTAAACGCTAGCTGTATTTTTAAAAATATGCCAGCAATTATCATAAAAATGCAAGAAAACACAGATATGTTAACAATCCTAAAATCTTCTTAAGCCACACATTGTGTTTTTCTACAGAGAATTTTAAGATGAAAAATAGACCTTGAGGGTCTTAGACAAGCCTCAGGCAATATAAAGGAAAAGGTCAAACAGACTGCTAAAAAGGACTGTTATCTTCAGAACAACAACTTATCAGCCAGCTTGCAGCCCTGCTTATTTAGTTATTGGTCCCAGAGGAAGTGCACTTCAACACAGGCCACGATTACTTAGTAATGAGTTTGCCAGAAATGGTAAAGGAAACTGATTTGTAACAATGTGCTGTTCTTTACACATGAACTTTTGCAGACACTTTTTTTTTTTTGGCCCAGAAATGAATAACTAACTTCAGTCTCTCTAACAAGCAGCGAAAACAGACGTATGCTCAAAAGACCAACTTTCAGGCATAAATGTGTTGAAATATCAGCAATTATCTCTCTCAGCTGTCTATTACACTATTCATGATGACGATCAATTCTCCTGGGGTGGCTATACAGAATACAAATTTCAGGGGGTGAATTTGCACACGCAAATTAACACCATTTGGAAGAAAATAGGTTGCACCTGTCACAGATTAATAACAAAAGGTCAGGTGCCGCCGTTTGCACCTAGAACACTTGGATATTGCGTGCCTTGCTTCTACAAATATAATTCTGGCTTGACGAAACAGAGAAAAGTGTGCACCATGGCAAACAGAAGGATGAAAAGAATTAAACCTTAACTAAAAGCTCTCATAAATCCCTTCTTCAAAATATAGGGGAAAAAATAGAAACCCCCAAGGCAATCTCAGGAATTTTTTTCTAAATAAATACAGACCATAATCCTCTGTTTATTTTTTAAAATATATTGCCAGGCACTGAAGTACTATTTTTCATCTTAACAATAAAAATATGGCCAAGAAAGAACAGAAAATCAGTAACACCTTTGCCACTATAATTTATATAAAACTCTTAAATAAAAACAATCTGAAAACAAACCTAAAAATGCATTTTTCACAGTACATTATATACATTTCTATTTGTTTTGTTTTTGCTACTGTAAAATTATATATATAAAATGATGAGGAGCAATTGAATGCAGCTTTAGACAACAGATGTATAAAGAAGGAAGAAAATAAAGGGGAAAAAAAGAATTCAATAATATTTGTTGTTTTCACACTCTAGAAAAAGCAGTTATTAAGAACCAAACTGCGACACAGTACTTTCTGGAAATGAAGATATTCCTTCACCATTACCACAAACTTTAGTGAGGCTTTAAAAATGTTTTGAGTTTCTTGTTGCAGTAACAAAGCATCCATGTGAACCATGCACAGCTAATATTTTCTTTCAGTCACAATCACTAAGGTACATGGCCCTCTCTTTTTACTTTTTTTTTTTTAATTCCTCCTCTGAGACTAAATCACACAGAATAATTTCCACACCAAATGATTGTTTTCTCCCTGTGAATATTCTCACAATTGGGAGGTTCTGAGTTAAAGTCTTCACAGAATAAACATTTACTTTCTGGAAGAAAAAATACAGAGCATTTCTTCCAAACACATCAGTTGTTATACTAAAGCACATGTAGAAATTTCTTAGAAATTTCTCACACATCCAGATACACCTTCTATGTACTTATGACAGGGAAACCTACTTAAAGTTTTGAGGGTTAATAACTGAAAAGGTAGCAGAGATGATAACAAAGAGCTCTTCTTATCTTCCCTAAGAGAGAACTGTTTGACAAGAGGGAACATGTTCAGAGGAGAGCAGCAAATGTCTGGAAAAATCCCTATGATGAATGGTTTGGGGAGCTGGGTACGTCTAGCTTTGGAGGCAAGAAGACTGAGAGGGAATACAACAGTCTCCAAAACCTGAAGGGATATCATCTGGAAGATGGAGTGAATTTGGATTCCAATGGATTCAAATTACAGGAAAAGAGATTCAGCTATCAAAGAATTTTGATGAAGAATTTCCAGTTAAATCTAGCTCTTGTTGGCTGAGTATCCATGATGGAGTGGCAATTGTATCAGCAGAAAACACAAGAAATGCTAGGATGTATTCTGTTGCAATACTTCAATGTGATTTCTGAATTTCCAAAGTGAGCTTTGGTTTTCACATTCCTATTAATTCATTTAATACAGTGCCACCAATATCTACGGTATTTCATAAAGCATAAGAGAAAAAGGCCCAGATTCCTGTTTACTGAGTGTTCTTGCTGGCACTTTCACATGTTAGGAGAAGGTAAAGAACAAGTCCAGTTTCTTTTACAGCATTGCGGGCTGACACAGTAATCAGTTCAGTTGCAAAACCAGCCAGGAACTTCTATACACTCTATTTGCCAAACAACAGTCAGTTTGGAGGGATAAGACATGTCCTAGGTGGACCATGATATGTTCTTCTCAGAGCCTTTCTGCCCTACACTGTTACAGTGCTATTATTGCACTTTCAACATCCTATGAAATCCTGGGGTTTACAGTTTAAGGAGGGGCCTTTAGAATGCTCAGCCAGAGAGCGCTTTGGCCTCAGTAAGCTACAAACGCCAGAATTCCACAGGATGTTGAAAGTGGAATAATAGCACTATAACAGTGTAGTGCAAAAAGGTCCTCAGTTTCTTTTGCCAAAACTCCACCACACTTCCTTCCCTCTCCTTCCATGCAATGGAAGGACTTTGCAATGTTTAAGAGGACAAGTCTATGCTGCAAGGAGCTAACAGGCAAACATCTGACAGGAAAGACAAGCAAGAAATGAGAGGAAATGAAGACAGCAAGAACAAACAAGTTATATACACTTACAAGATTGGGAACTTTAGGAAAGACTTCACAGGAAACTGGCTAAATTCTTCTATTCAGAAGGTAGCCATTTCTACAGCCTTTTGAACATCTCCCCAATTTCATTCTGTATTTCAAACTCATCCTAACCATTTCATTTCAGTCAGGGGAATGAGTGCTTGTCACTACTTCTAAATTACTTTGGGACCCTGTTACCCGTCATACATATTAATTCTGAAATGAAACCTGCGGCTTCTTTTCAAGTTTCATTTTGTATGACATCATGCTGTCTTTGATGTATAATGTGACACTATCTGAATATGCTTGACCCTATCCTTCTGACAAGTTTAAAGTACCTAGAGATACTACATCCCACTAGTTCTTTCCATTCCAAGAGGTCTGTGTTATGCCTATTATATCTATGTTCTCTTTTAAAAACAAGCACTACAACTCCTCCATCATGTTTTAGAAGCTTACAGTATTAGCACTGAAACTCCTATACATGGTGTCATTCTCCCGATAACTTTAGAGTGTATTTTCCCACATGCTCCTTTGGTCTCTTTAATAGGTCATCTGTTCTACTCCATGCCTATAGCATCTTTTCTACCCCATTATCAAAACAGTCTACAGTCTTAGCAAAGCGGGCATTTTAATGTTGTTCTACTGGCTGGAACAACAATCTCCATGAGAACATGACATTCTACCATGTCCCACCTTAAAAAGACAGACAGAAAAAGCAGCATTTTCCCTGTTGGTTCTCACCTCTACCAAACTGGCTGTTGGTTAGTCTCCCTCCTCCCAGGACGCCTTCTCATATGTAAGCTTCCGCTCATAGCTTGATCGAACCACAGCAGTAACTCAAAATTACTACACCTGAAATCCCATTAAAAAACTGATTGCTCCCCACATTTCCTAAACTGCACCTTTCAGGAACTAGGTTGCTTCCTATGTTGCCTAGACTGTTAGAAAAATGTTTACTATGCAATTTGTACTGAAGAGCAAAAGAAAAAAAAAAACAGAGCTGATCTCCTTTACTCCTGAGTAAACCACCAAACAGCAGGAGTCCCCACTTGCTTTTTGTCTGAGCAAACAGAGCAGGTGGTGGCAATTTAACAAGAGAAGCAGAGACAGAAGTACACATCCAAGGGAAGCTACACTGGAGGAATGGCAGTGAGCATAGGCTAGAGATGGAAAGGTTGTTATTCATTTCCCAGCTGAGAAAAGGGTTTCTTCTTTGTGGTCTCTGTGACTCACACAAATGGGGTTTTGCACCTGTGCAGAAACAGCATTCGGAATCTTCTAGATCCTACCATTGGTGTTTTGGCGGTTGACCCATCCCCCATCCCCCATCCCCTCATGGTATACAAGTCCCCGCCTCGTGTAATGGTCAGTTCTTTTTTATCCACCGTGTGTGCAGCATATAGGAGCCTCTTTGCTAGTGTGAACGGGATTTTTCCCTATTTTCTAGCGTTTTGGACTGGTTGTTTCGGCTTTGGATCAGATCGGACTTGGTTTATTCTTCAGGATTGCATTGTTCGGCAAGCTGTATGGCAACGGCTATATTTAAACATTGCTTGACCTTTGGAGGGAAAATACCTGATAAGGACGGACAGGTGAGGGCCACAAGGTGGGAGCTTGTCCTCACTGTCAGCTATTTACTCCGCAAACTCATCAAAACAGGGCTGCTCGGCTGACAGCCCTATTGTGGGAGAACGTGCTGACTGCTTCAGAACTGCCCAAGCAGGCTGAATCTGCTCCCTTACCATCCAGTATGGCCCACTCTTCTGATTCCTCCACTTCCAGATGGAATGTGTCGGTTCCGTCATCGAGACCGAGATCTCGTTTGACATCAAGGCCTCGAGATCAGGTGTTGTCTGGTCATGCCGATGATCATCGAGACCGTCCTTCTCCTCCACCTAGTACCGAACTGCCTAGGAAGGAGAAGAATCAGAAGAGAAAAAATAAGCAGGCCACTTCAGCAGAAGCTAAGAGGCAGAGGAGGAAGGATAAGTCTAAGGCACATCCTTCATCTCCAGTGAGGAAGCCAACTCCTCAAGTGTCTGCCTCAGAGGAAGTACGGGCCCCCTCAACATTGGTGATCCCAGGAGGTTATACCTTCTGAGGAGATCGAGGTGGTGTTTTTTGGCTCAGAGGGAGAGATAATGGAAACCTCCCCTCAAATTTCTGTCCGATCTCCTTCAGACTACAAAGCGCTGTCTCCTGCTGTAAAGCCTTCTGGGTGCAGAAGATCTTCGACCGAGCTATCCGGAATGCTTCGGCATACTTTGCCTTCACCCCCAAGGTCAGCTTACCAAGACGACTGGTTGGTCAGCACTTCTTCATATCGGTATTGTCATTATAGGGAAAGATCTCCCTGTCAAAACTGTGATGTTTCATATGATTCGAGGGATATGTCCCCTTATATGGACGAGTTGGAGTGATATGAACAACACCGTCGGTATTGAGATGTTCATGATGAACCGTACCAGTGTGTTACTCGTCGCTCTCATTCTTTGTCAGCGGGTGATAGCATCTCCTGGCCACACGTCAAAGTTCACCAGGCAGGATCAAACCGCTCTTGATAGGTATCAAGAACGCTTTCAAGAGGGAAGGATGAGAAAGTCTATTGTTATGTCCCCTCAAGGTCATCGGATCCGATCTCCATCGGTACCATCCTCGGCAGTGTCTCATGGACTAGATATCGAGTCCAACTTCGTTTCCACTGCCGAAAGAATTTCACCTACTGATGATGTGCGATGGTTTTCGGATCTTGTCCTCCAAATGTCCAGATTGTTGAATTTACAAATTGAAGATCACAAGGAAGATCTGAAATACCTGATCCAAGATTTGCAGGACCATGCTCCGGTACCGTCTGTAATTGCACTGCTTCTGTATCAGTCGCAGACAGTGAAGAATTCATGGTCAACACCATCTTCGGTACCATTTACGTCTAAGAAACTGGAGTCTCTGTCCCATCTTGTGGAGGTTGAGGATGACTGGTGGGTCAACACCCCAAACCAAACTCTATTGTGGTGGATGCGGTCCAGTCAGAGCAGTCGCAAAGACTTCATGCTGTTCCTGCTAATCGGGAGGGGAAAAAACTGGATAATATTGGTAAGAAATCCTATTCAAATGCAGCCTTGTTGTTTAGGATTTCTAATTATGCCGCCTGCATGGGCACATACCAACAGTTTTTGTGGGGTAGAATTAAACCCTATCTGGAAATGCTTCCTGATACTGAGAAGAAGACCGCTACTGCATTATATGGTGAGGCTTACCACTTGTCATCTCAACAAATCACTACAGCTAAACACATCACAGACTGTAGCAGTAAAGCTGCAGCAGGCGCCATAGCGATTCAACAACATGCTTGGCTTCATTCATCTGGGTTGTCTCAGCAACCCAAGATAATGATTGAAGACCTACCCTTAGATTCTCTAGGGTTGTTCAACACTGGTACTGACGAAAAGCTGGAACATGCCCAGAAAATGCATTCAACAGCTAAGAAGTATGGGTTTCCGGCATCGACATATCAACAGCGTTATCGGTACCAACGGTATCAGCCTTTTCAGAGAAGACCGTTGAGCCCAACTCCGCCTCAACATAGACAGAGCACACCTCAACAACTCTTGACAAGGAAATTTCCGTCTGCAAAGTACAAGCAGCCTCAATATAAGAAACAACAGTCAGACCAAAGCAAACGTAGGGTTTGACAACCAAAGTCACGAGACCTTTCTGATGGATACCAGCCTTCGACAAGGACAATGCATCCCTTCTGTTGCGAACTTACATTCAGACAAGCATCGAAGTCTCCATTCCAAACCACCTTTGGGTACAGACTAAGCTACCATGCTGAGGTTTGGTCGATGATCACCTCAGATTCTTGGGTGCTAGACATCATAAAGTATGGGTACGCCACAGAATTTTGCCATTTACCACCGAGAGGTCAAATCCGGAGGACTATGCCATCTCCAGAGCTCGAAGAGGAGATATCAACCTTGCTCCAAAAAGGGACAATAGAAAGAATCACCACAACTCAATTGAAAAGAAGCTTCTCTTTGAGGTATTTTCTGGTGAAGAAAAAAGATGGAGGTCTCCGGCCCATATTGGATCTGAGAGGCGTCAACTACTACATCCGATCAAAAAGGTTCAGAATGGTGACGTTGACTGCTATCCTGCCTCTCTTGAAAAGGGGCGACTGGTTTGCAACCTTAGATCCAAAGGATGCATATTTCCACACAGCCATAAGACCGGAGCACAGACGGTACCTTGCCTTCATTGTCAGCAGGTAGGCTTATCATTTTCACATCCTTCCCTTCAGCATAAGCACAGCTCCAAGGGTCTTCATGAAATGCATGTCCATTGTCACAGCTTTCCTTTGTCAAAAACGCATCGCCGTGTTTCCGTACATAGACAACTGGCTAATAGTGGCATCTTCTCGAAAACTGCTACCATGCATCTCTGGACCACCTTCTTCTAAGAAGGTTAGGTTTAATGATAAATTACAAGAACTCAACCTTGGTACCATCAAGACATATCAAATACATCAGGGCAGTACTGGACTCCAGTCGGCGGAGAGACTTTCTTCCACGGGACAGATTGGAGAAGATTCTGTGATGTCTGACAAGAATGCAGTGACTTCGCAGAGTGCGAGCAAAGGCAGTTCAGAGTTGCGCTAGGACTGATGGCATCAACTATGCTTGTCACACCATATGCAAAGCTGAGGATGAGACTGCTGCAACAGTGGTTCATACATCGGTTCAATCCTCTTCGAGACCATCATTTCAAGTACCTGACGGTATCGAGGAATATCCTCACGTCTCTGGATTGGTGGACAAGACCAGAGAACGTGTTGAATGAAATGCCATTCCTTCCTTGGACAAGACCAGAGAACGTGTTAAAGGGAATGCCATTCCTTTCTTGACTGCCGTTGCTGTCGGTGACAACGGATGCACCAATGGAAGACTGGGGTGCTCACCTCGGAGCACTTACGATACAAGGTCAGTGGACTTCTCAGGAGAGGAATTTCCATATCAACATTTTGGAGCTCCCGGCAGTGCTGAAGGCGCTGTGAGCATTTCAGCTCTACCTGTGTGGGAGGTCAATCCAAATTGTGACAGACAATATCATAGTGATGTACTACATAAATAAACAAGGCAGGACTCGGTCACATACGTTGCTGAACTTGTCAGTACAACTATGGGAGTGGTGCCTGTCACAACAGATTCTTCCTTCAGCGGTCCATCTGGCAGGGGACCAGAACATCCTAGCAGACACACTCAGCAGGACACCGTGGTCTTGCCATGAGTGGATGATCCACAAGTGCGTCATCCAGGACGTGTTCGCAAAGTGGGGGTTTCCTCACATAGATCTCTTTGCACCGAGACTGAACAGCCAATGCAGACTGTACTGTTCCCGATATTCGAAGGGGCATCGAACTCTGGGGGATGCCTTTCTGTTCAGTTGGACAGGACCGGGGTCTATACGTTCCCACCATTTCCCTTGATAACAAAGGTGATTGTCAAAATTCACCAAGACAGAGCAAAGGTGATACTCGTAACACCATGGTGGCCAGGGCAACCATGGTTTGCCAATCTCCTTCAGTTATCACAGGGGAGGTACCGTCAGCTACCGTGCAGACAAGATCTGCTCAGCATCCACAATGGTTCCGTCTTCCATCCTGACATTCAAACACTGTGTTTGACTGTATGGAATCTATTGCAATAGCCTGCCCAATGTTGTGAGACATATTGTGTTGGCTGTTCATAAGCTCTCAACATTGAAGTCTTATGCGTACAAATGGGGTAAATTCTGTGATTACTTGAAACAACAAGGTGTTTCTCATACAGGTTGTGACAATATGCATGTTTTGTCCTTTCTAGCAGAATTGTCGATTCAGGGTTTGTCTTTATCTTCAATGAAATGTTATTTAGCAGCAATTTCATGTAATTTTCAAAGACAGGGTAAACCATCTTGTTTTTTGGACCCCCTGATTATGAGGTTTATCCATGGCTATAAACAGTTGCACCCTCCAATTCAACCACCTCTCCCGGGATGAAATCTGAATCTGGCTGCTAGGCCCTTTGAGCCTATGGCAACCTGTGACATGCCACTGCTCACATGGAAAACTGCCTTTTTGGTTGCAATAACATCTGCAAGGAGGGCTAGTGAGCTATATGCACTCAGAGTTGACCCTCCTTATTTGAGATTCCACAAAGATAAGGTGGTGTTAAGACCAGACATAATGTTCTTGCTGAAAGTAGTGTCATATTTCCATCTGAACCAAGATCTAGTGTTACCAGCTTTCATGCAGAATCCAGGTTCAGACATGGAGAAAACTCTCCACTGTTTGGATGTTAGCAGGGCATTGGCATTTTATGTTCAACGCACTTCTTCAATTAGAAAGTCAAATAAATTCTTTGTTTGTTATTCACTATCTAAACAGAGTAATCCAGTATCACCTCAAAGGCTCTCTAAATGGGTGGTTTCCATCATTAAGTTGTCTTATGAGCTGCCAAAAAAGAAACTCTCTGACTCTGTTCAAGCTCACTCCAAAGATCTATGGCAGCTTCCACGGCCTTTTTGCACGAGGTATCTCTTTATGAGGTCTGCAAAGCAGCTACCTGGTCTCAACCTCATACATTTATCAATGATTATAGAGTTAACAACCATTCTGGGAATGATGCATGTTTTGGGAGAGCTGTACTGGTTTCCTCTGTGGGATGAATGATACAATATTGTCTGTTTTGTGAGGAAAGGTTGGACATGACCTGTAGTCCAATAAAATATATATGATGCACATTGAGGTTTGCACCTGGGAATGACAGTGAATGATGTAATCCCATGTCACTCTTGCTGAGTCATTGTAATATGTAACCAGGGCAGAAGGTTGCATCAGACATGGGAACATGCAAAGTTGGCTAGAGCTGCATCAGCAAGGTATGGATATAAGGGGCTGAGTCCTAGCCAACTGTCCTCTCGATTTTCTGATCGTGTGGCCGGAGGCTATGTCAGATGCATATCTCTACTTGCTGTGGAATGCTGAAACTCTGTTGGAGTACTGTAAATATGTACGTATCGTAACTGAAGAGTAAAAGCCTCCAAGTTGGAAGATAATATTGCGTGGGTATATTTTGTGGCTTCAGAGCATTGCTGCTAGTGTTTAAACTCTGCTGGGCATGCTTCTAAGCTGTGTGTACAGTCTCTGCTACATGGTGGTTTTTGATACACTTGAGTCTGGTACAGCGTTTTAGCCAGAGCTCAGTGCAGGAGGGAAGTGCTATCGCAGTTTTTGCGTAGCTCCCATCACCCACCAACCCTCCACATGTTTTGTCAATAAATGTTATCTCACATCTTGGTGCTCATGAAAAAAAAGAGAGAGATAAGGAAATCAGAAGGAAAGTAGGGAGCCAGAAGTTGACATGAGTATTGTCCAGCAGCATGACATACCCTCCATCCTTTTTGATCAGCTTGCTAATCTCCCATTTGTGTGAGTCACAGAGACCATGAAGAAGAAGAACAGGTTGCTTACCTGTAACTGTGGTTCTTCGAGTGGTCATCTGTGAACTCACACAACCCCTCTCTCCTCCCCTCATACGTCCGGCTGTGCAGTGGTTCTGTTGCTGCTACGTGTACGGCGACGGAACTGACCATTACATGAGGCGGGGGCTTATATACCATGAGGGGATGGGTCAACCGCCAAAACGCCAATGGTAGGCTCTAGAAGGTTCCGAATGCTGTTTCTGCGCAGGCACGAAACCCCATTTGTGTGAGTTCACAGATGACCACTCGAAGAACCACAGTTACAGGTAAGCAACCTGTTCTTTCCAAAACTCAGGTAATGTTGTCAAGAAGAATGAAGCAGTGGTGAAAGTTTTCTATAGTCTTCTCACAACAACTGCATGTTACAAAGTCTTCGAGGGAATCATTCTACACAGAAAGACATGGTGGGGATCTGCATAGGAAAAGTATATAACATTGTTTCTGAACAGAACACATTTTCTGTGCAAAAACACTATGTGTATTTCTGACTGAAATAATTCCTGGAACACTTTACAACACGCGAATATCAGGTGAATACTGCACAAAAATCTTGCAGGAAGGAAGAAACTACAGAAATTATTCAATCTTGCATGAAAATACAAAATATGCAAAGATTTACATCCCTAGCACAGCCCTTCCATTCATAACACCTGTCTCCATTTAGGCAATCAAAAACTTTTTCATACTCATCTGCTGGGGCAATTCATCCCACAAAAGAATTTCCTCTGTTCCTGTAGCTTTCCTTGGGGGTTATTTTAAAACTGCCCAAACAATTTTGTGGTTCAGTGCCAATCGTTCTGTTCTGCCTTAGCAACCCCACCCCACCCACTTTTGTCAGAGAGCTCCTCATAAAGTTGGGCTCCTTCATAAGTTTGCCTGATCTTCTAGATTTCCATGTATTGTTCCCATTAGCTGATTTTGTTTGGATCAGATGTTGCCTAACAAATTGTAGCCTCCATGTCCCACTAGCCCACTAACTTATTGCAGGCAGAAGAAGCCCAAACAATTTCAAAAACACCAAACAGCCTTAAGCAAAAAAACCCCACAAACTTTTTCCCACTCAGCTTCTTTTACAACTTCAATGTAAAACCACAACCAACTCCTGCTCAATAAGTATGGATTGACCAACCAGAAGGTCCATATTTTTGCAATTTAATCCTATTTAGTTTATTTGCAATTGTGTTTGTTGCTATCATGCTGCTAGTTGCTATCATGATATTTTTCTCAGCCTTCCCCTCAGAAAAATCCCTGATTATTTTAAAATTTTGACATTTTGAAAGATATCATGGTATTTTGGCCTCTTCTTTTGATTCGGCTATTTTCAAGTGACTAGCCTTTCATTTTACCAAATACCAATTCATTTTGTTTTATTTCAATGAATTTTTCTGTTTGTAGCAAATTAAACAGTAATCTTTTTCTCCAAATGTCAAGTGATATTTAAATGTTCTCCTGACAGATAAATGATTATTAATATTAATGCAATGAAATTGCATTTTTTGTCCTTTCTTTGATATTTACAAATATACTAAGAATGTCAAAACAGTTTCATAGCAAAAGAATTCATTGGTGTCTCATCCAGCTTCCTATTACCATGAAAGGTAAAAAGAAGAATAAAAAATGCCAAACTTAAAAAAAATGTGTTCTTGGAATGAGGGACAGCTGAAAATTAAATTCATCATGACTTATATATCCATATGCATAATTGCCATAGTGTAGTTGAGCTTAATTTAAGCCCTATTTTGGAAATGTAACAACTGATTTAGTATAATGAAAGAATAATTGCTATTCTCATAATTAGCTGCTGTTGCACTAAATGAGAACAAAATCTTATCTGCAATTTATACAGGCAAGGTCATAATTCAAAACAGTAGAAGCTTCATATGTAACCCGACAAAATTTCCAGCATATGAAGGGCAGGAGTCAAGTCTGAAATTATGTAACTGTCCCATGTCCTACTCTATTCCTTTGAGAAGTTCAATTTATTTCCACATTTTATAACCCTATAAACACAATTGGCTGCTAAAGATACAGATCCTAAAGATCTTCCATTTGAGAAGCTGTAGGATTCACCTGAAGTCCTACTCTACTGCCAGAGCAGCATTTGTGTCTACATCAAGATAAATATGATGGTAGAATTCCTCCAATATGTCTGCAGAATGATACCCTGTTTCCCCGAAAATAAGACATACCCATAAAATAAGCCATAGCAGGATTTCTAAGCATTTGCGCAATATAAGCCATACCCCGAAAATAAGACATAGTGATAGGCGTGGCTATGCAGCCTACCGGCTGAGGCATAGAAAGTGAAAGTAAAAGTCTCCTCAGTGAAGTGAGGAGCAGGACGCTCTGCTTTAGGTATTGTGTGTCCTCAGGGGGAAGAAGTAAAGCTGTGGCTGCTGTTCTACTCAGCACTGTGGGTCTCTCTCCCCCAGCACCAACCAGCAACAGTCTGTGGGTCTCTCTCACCCCACACAAACAGCAGGGGATAGGGGAAAAGCTTCAGCAAGCAGTCTGCTACTGAGCGCAGAGAGATCATCCCAGCTCCACTGTGCAGATTGGACCCAGTTCTCACTGGATCCCTGATAAATAAGCCAGCCCTTACACATCAGCTTAGCTGGCCTATCTCTGCTTTTCCTGAGTATCTGTACCCCCAGACAAGATGAGTGCAAAAAGAAAGAGTTATTCTGTTGAGTACAGAAAGGAATTCTGGAGGACTCCCAGGGCAAGAATCTTACGGCTTTCTGCAAAGAGAAGAAGTTGGATATCCGAATGGTCCAAAAATGGCGGGCAGAATACGATAACCTCAGTCTACAGGTGGGCAGAGGAAATGCTAAGAAGCGCAAGTGTGGTTCAGGTTGACAACCTTTATTTCCTGAGCTGGAAGACATGATCAGTGAATGGATTGCTGACAGGAGAGCACAGGCTTTGGTTGTGCGCAGGGCTGATGTTCAAGCATTTGCCCTTGCAACGGCACCACAATTCGAAATATCCCCAGAATTCAAAGCATCACAACACTAGCTGGATGGCTTCCTTCAGCGATATGAACTGTCTCTCAGAAAATCAACAACACTGTTTAAGTTGGAAGATGCTGGAGTTATTAAGCGAGCATATGCATTCAAGTCCTTTGTTGATGGCATCGACTTTTCTAAATACCAACTTTGCAACATGATTGCTATGGATGAAACTGCAGTGTTTATGGGTCAAGGAGCCCAAACGACAATTGAACAGAGGGGTGCCTCCTCAATCTACGTTCCCTCCACTGGTCACAAAAGTTCGCGTGTTACCTGTATTTTGGCAAATTCGTCTGGATGGAAAGAAAGCCACACCTCTTATCATCACTAAGGGAAAGAAAGATAAGATTGAACGTGTTTCTGGCATTTATGTTCTTGAAACCGAAAAAGCCTGGTGCACACAAGCAGTTATAAGGAAGTGGCTTGATTTAATGCTGCCACTTGTTTTGCGAGGTGGCCAAAGAGGACTGCTAGTCTGGGATTCAGCCAGCACTCACCGTGCTAAAGACATGAAGAACTTCCTTGCAGAGAGAAGAATAGATCAAATAATGATTCCTGCAGGAATGACTGCCTATCTGCAGACTCTTGATATTGCAATAAACAAGCCATTCAAAGACCATTTGCGAATGGAAATTAACGACTACATTGAAAATAGAATGACAAGAAATCAGCGTGGAAACTTTGTGAAACCTAGCCTGCAAGAGGTCGTGCTTTGGGTGAAGAATTCATGGGATAAAATCACTGACAGTGTTGTCGCCGATGCACTCCGAGCAGGTTACATGGATAAGAGCTGCTCATTTAATGAGAGCTCTATTGCTCGACATGAAAGATTGGGGCCAATGGTTCTAAAGGAAATGGAGTCGCAAGAAATTCAGGATGGAATTCCGAGTTTGGAGAGTTATGACGATGTTCCAGAAGAAGACGACTTAACTATATTTGAATAAATGTAGATTGTTGTACCATACTTAATAAAAATAAGACATCCCCTGAAAATAAGCCATACTGTGTCTTTTTGAGGAAAAATAAATATAAGACAGTGTCTTATTTTCGGGGAAACACGGTAGTTACGGACAAGACATGGTTGGAAGAGGGCAGGAATGTGTGTGTGTGCGTGCGCGTGCATGCATGTGCATGCACGTGCCTTCAAGTCACCTGCCTATGCTGACCCATTCATTTCACTGGATTTTCTTCCACATGGAATACTCAGAGGTTGGTGTGCCACCAGTTATTTCCTCAGACAGATAGCCTACAGCACCTGGAATGCATGCATGTTAAATCCCATGTGCCATTAGTTCACCAACTGTGAAATTTACTCTGTTTGCAGATCAGAGCAAAGAATTTTTCCCTCAAAGACTTCACCGGAAGGAAGAAAATCCTGAAATGGTGGTCATGATGATAACATTTGTCCAATTCACATTACCACAAAAGAGCACAGGATGTGACATAATTCAGCAATCAATCATAGCACAGCTCCATCTCTACAGCCTCAGGTCATGCACCCTGAGAACTGGAAAGGAAAAAATCTGATGATGGGACATGTACAAAATAGCTTGGGCTCACAACATAGATGGGAAATTGGTACTCAGGTTCCAAAAAAAAAACAAACAGACTAGCTACAACAGCTGTGGGTGACACAACTCAGCAGCCAATCAGGTAAGCAAGGAAAATGGAAACACATAGTGCTATTTACAACCACTGAAACTCTCTCCGAACTCTTCCTCACCCCTTTTGCCTTATGTATATACTGTATTTGGTCCACTTTATTGCTGTAACACCCCTTCCCACAAACACAGAAATGAACAGGGTTCTCCACAAATGGAAAGCAGTCATGCACAAATGCAATAAACTCTGTTGCCATACACCAGACACTCTTACTCTAACCACTGCTGCAGTGGATGGCCAAGCACTGATGAACACACACGCACCACACAATCACTGCCTGGATGCACACAGAATCTTTTCCAGCTAACATCATAGGTATGGATTCTTTGGTAGATGAATCACTGTGGGAAGAAATCCCTGAAGGCATGAAAATGGACACTTCTCTAACTCAGCAGTACCTCTTGATGTACAGGATGCTAAGAGCATGTTTTATACTTCTGCTCAAGAATCCTTGAGGCAATCATGTTTCATCAGTTCCATGGTAATCTACAATACTACTTAGCCCATACCCAAAGCCAAAATAAACATATTGCATTTTTGTTGCCATTGCTCAAACTTCAAAATACTATAGTAATTCCCCAAAACTTTTACTTATGACTGTTGTGGTATTGTTACCCCAAAATGTGAGTGACTTAAAGGTCTACCCATGAAGCCAATACCTCCACATGACAATGGGGAATTAATTAGCTCAAATTAGGAGGCCTGAGGGGGGTAACCTAACAAGATCTTTCCACCAATATTTATCAGGTCTTGCAGGAAAGAACTAGCTCGAGATTCCAAAATAAGCTAAATGTGTTGTATTGAAAGTTCAGTCATGCGCACAAAAGGTCCAAGCTCACACAAGAGCTAAGCAAAGGATAAAAGGAGGAAAGTTGTTGATAGAGTAGTTTTTATGGAATGGACAATAATTTCTGATCCAGACAGCAGTGAAGAAAGCAGCAATGTGGCTTAGACTTATGCCTAAGGACAGTATTTGTTCAGGAATCAATGCGACAATGTGGCATTCAGCAAGCAAAGTACTGCATCAAACTGCTCAAAATGGAGGGTTCTTATACCCAAAATCTACCCTGAGGGTATGGGCATGAATGGCTCTCTGGACCAGCAAACAATGAAGGCTGCCATACAGACAATGGGGTCTGGACAGAGTTAATGGTCTTAATGTTAGTGTTAATGGTTGTTGTAATAGCTTGGTAATTATGGAGAGGTACAGGAACAATGCAGAGAAATATGCAGGTGTGAGAGAACAGAGCTGAAACGATTAGTGTTTTGGTGTGAAATTCCCTTTGCTATTGTATGCTATCCAATTTAAGCCTATTATCTCTGGAGTTGCCTGGTAACCTGCCTGACAATGACTTTGGCTACACCTAGAGGGCTCTGCTGACCTGCTTTGCAGTCAGCCAGTACTTCTTCCTCTGCCCAGCTTGACCTTTCAGTCACCTCAGGTTCCATTTTATATCAATGCCAATCAACGTATTTGCCAATTAAATATTATTTCATTGATTAAACCATATCAAGCCTGGGGGGTGCACAGGCCGATAATAGTTTGCTTCAAGTAATTTCTGACTTATGACAAACCTGAGTTGACCCTATCACAAGGTTTTCTCGGTAAGATTTGTTTAGAGGCAGTTTGCCTTTGCCATCCTCTGAGACCAAGAGAGTATGACTTGCCAAAGGTCACCAAGTGTGTTTCCATGGCTAAATGGAGATTCAAGCCCTGTTCTCCAGAGCCATAGTCCAACACTCAAACCACTACACCATGCTGGGTCTCATAATTAGGATTACGTTGTATTATATTGTATTCTATATATACACTACTTTTCTCCAAAGCTGGGTGTGATGGATTCCTTCTCCAGACTGGCCCCAACACTGCAAGTCTTTGGGCTCCTGTAACCCACCTTGAGCCTCTTCTTCTCAAGATCGCTCCCTGGATTGGGTACTTCAGCCTCAAACTGATCCCTATTTGGACCAGTGAATGTGTTGTTCTGTGGGTTCACTGTGGTAAGTGTGACCAGGCTCTCTGTATCAAAACTTAACAGGAACAGCCAGATATAGTTGTAAAAAAGAACAAACAAGTGGATGTTTACTAAGACACATTTAGATCACACATTAACCCCTGGACTATTTAATAATTTGCAACACTCCCAAACCACTCTCAGTTCTTCCTCCATGGCAAACTGTCCTTTCTACAGCTTTTTCTAACTCTCCTCGGTCAGAGAAGACCCTCAGTTTTGTATTCCTTCTCCCCCATAATCCCCCCAGGACAATATTCTCTGAGCTATGATTGGCTGGCACCAACCAAGTTTCCCCAGGTCCTCCCTTCACACTAGGACTCAACATGACTTACAGACTAAAAACTGAAAAAGAAAAAAACATAACACCACATATAAAAGAAAACATTTTAAACGTTATTTTAAATAAGCATTTAGCCTATATAGAGAATTGTAGAAAACATTTAAGTTATTATTAACTGTCATCAGGTCAGCCTCGATCTATGGCAACCCTATGGATGAGACATTTAAGATACAACCATTAAAAGACAATAAACAAACAAGCCGCACCACACTATAAAAGTCAATTAATCTTAAAAAAAATGATTCTTTGCAAATTTCAGTTTGCAGACATCTGGTGGAACATCATTTGCCTTTTGTCAGAAGGACAAAAAGGAGGGCGTCAATTTAGCCTCTGTTGAAAGGAAGTATAGAGTTGGTGGGAGCATTCACAGAGCAGCAGCGTTCACATATCCAGAAGTTATTTATTATTTCTGTATAACAGAAATAAGAGACAATAGAGTACCATCCTAACATAAATGGTACATTTGATCTCTGTTTACCTAGAAATTTATAGCTATATGGGGGAAATGTTACAAAATGCTGCTTCAGAGACAGTCCAGTGCTATTACTGTTCCTGCTAAGTATTGTCCACATGCCAATCTGTGCACAAATATGTTCTTATATACAGTTTACTATGCAGTAAATGATAAATACTTTTCTTTCCAATTCTTCTCTCATGCCTAGTCCAACATTCAAACCACTGCACCACCTGGCTCTGCAAGTAAATCTCACTGAATTCAGTGAGGCTTAAATACGAACAGATGAAGATGGAATTGCATTGTTAATTACTTGACTTTTCCTAACGTACAGCAAGCATAAAAATATAATGTTTTTATACCCTGGTTAAGGAGCAGCCTATAAATACTTTAACTATCTAAATCCAGTTTCCCTCTAGTTGTAACCAGTACTGCACAACACTGAAATCTAGGAATGGACTACAAAACTTATGACTGCCAATATGGTAGTAGGTTCATATTTGCAATTTACTGCCAACAACGATCAGGAAATCAGCTCCGTACTGATACTGTAAAGAGAATGCCTCTCTACATACTTTGCTAGTCTTAAAAGACCCCACATATATTACTAAGGAAGAACTCCAAAGTTATTCTTGAATCTTTTGGTGGGATATAAAAGAGGCAGCTATCTCTAATATTTTGGGCAAAGGCAATCTGGAGCAGGAACTGTTTGTTTCTCTAAAGTACACCTGTTCCGCCAATCCTCATTTGGTGTTAGGCTGTGACATTTCTGTAGTCTGTCCTAAACTGAAATTTGTGCATTCATAACTTTTTCTGATGCATACATTTTTGTAATTTACATAATTTACAAAATTTTTCCCATTGATCAAAGTGAATATTTGTATCTTTTTTTCAAGTGCACATTTGAAAATATAGCATAAAACATTGTGTTGGGCATATAACCTTGCATTTGTGTGAATGCTGCAGGGAAGAAGGCCCACTTTTTTCACAACCAGTCTCAGGAGCTATGAAAATGCTACTTTGTTGAGAATTTTGTTGGGAAACAAAGGCTTCAATCCTTACTAGAAAGAAAATGGCTTTGAATAAAGTAGGACTGAGTAAACATTTATAGGACTATAGCAGTTTCAGTAAGGTGTTTTATCAGTCTGTTTCAAATTGCTTTAACAGAACACCTATAACCTCTGAAACCACAGTTGTTTTCTATTCCCAAAGCTGCTGAATCTCCATGCATAGGCTTTGATATTTCTTTTCCCTTGTTTTTCTTCAATTCTACTGTCCCCATGGTTCGACACATCTATAATCCAAATGTTTTTTCTCAACCATATGTATGGCTGGCATTTTCTGTTCTAATGGTTTATGAGCTTGACTCCTTAGGTCCTACAGGATTTTCACTTCCCCATTTTTATAATTTTTTTACCATCATCACCATCCTCACCACCACCACCTCTATCTTTTTTTTTCTAGGCATTGCACAAAAATATATAAACAGCATAGGCACATTTCCAAAATGTAATATTTGGAAGGAAATGATCTGGGGAAAGATAAGGAAATCAAGCAAATAGATATAGCAAAAATTTACAGTTATATAATTTACAAATAGGATGGCTATACAAAAAATTGGTTTGGAGGAAAAGAAACTGCACAGCAATTAATGGCAAGCAATAAAACAGGCTGTTCTTCTTCATCTCTCCCTCTGCTTCAGCCTGGCAGAATGGCTGTTTAAAGATGACAGTTTGGACAGAGGACCCAAATTTCAGAGCACGTAACAACTTCATACATAATTATTGATAGTTTTTAGTTGTCTACCAACTAAATAATCAATCATTAAACAAATATTAGTATGTCATTTGATCTGGTGGAGGAATAATGGAGGAGAGGTCTGGACATTCTGATATCCCAACTCTCTAAGAATTTTTATTTCAGTGAAGAGCTGAGAGATATATAAAGCACCCACCCACCCCTCAGGACATTATTCCATCATTAAAAGAAGATGAGCCAATGAAAGTCTTTGGGATTGGACTTCATTAAATTTAATTTTTCCAGATTAATCGGTTGGTGGCACACGCTGTTACTGTGATCAGGATTCATAATTACTTTTCTTTGAATGGATTTATTTCAAGGACTTTTATTCAAACCATGTTTTTTCTGCGTTTGAATTAGAAAAGGATAACTTATTTAACTATGATCCTACATATGAAATCTTATGGTTGATATCTGTAGAAAGCTATGTATTATTTTGGAGCCACAATTATGGCAGTAAAACTAAACGGCTTTTAAAGCACTAAAAGTATCAAATGTCAAGCTCTTCAACACAAGGAGCACAACAACTTCTTTACAAAACTAAACTAAAATATTACAAATGCAACACAAAGGACATCAACATCTAAGTCTATTTCTCCTGAAAGAAAGCAACACTTTTTAGCAAAATGACTGACATCTGTCTAGAGCAGTGGTGTCAAACTCAATTTCATCTTGGGCCACATCATCACTATGGTTGCCCTCAAAGGGCCAGTTGACTCTGTAAGACTATTTAAATGTATCTACTCTTTTATTGTATTAATTAATTGCCTCTGCATTTGATTACTACTGGTTTTTAAACTGCCTTCCGTCTGCATCAACTTTTCTTTTCTTGGACATTTTGGGGCTATTTGATCATAGTTTACAGTCCCTATACCTCTGTAAAGTGACATAGAATTGGTCAGTATATCCAAAGTGTGCCTTTCTGGCCCCAGACACTCTCTGTGCCTCTTTCTGCCCACCTGCCCCTCTCTGTATCTAGTGAGCCTGATCCCCACATTGCGGGCCCCCAACTGCTGGTATTCTGAAGAGGGGCCCAGCAGCCAGCACTCGTGATCTACTTCTACTTCTGACTGCTCTTTTGTTCAACTCTTGTAAGCCAAGTAGAGCACTGCCATGGTAATCCGTGGCAATGCTTGGACAGTAAGATTTGGACAGAGGAGCAGTCATAAGTAGAAGTAGATCGCAAGTGCTGGCTGCTTGGCCCCTCTTCAGAATACCAGCAGCCAGAGGCCTGCAATGTGGGAATTGGGCTCACCATGCGGGGGGAGTGCTGCAGCTGCAGGAGAGGCACAAGGGCCACATGAAATGGCCTGGTGGGCCAGATTTGGCCTGCCACCCTTGTGTTTGACACATGTAGTCTAGAACATTTTCCTATAATAATTAACATTGTTCCATGCATCATCTGGAATTTCACTGGAGAAGCATAGCCACAGTGACATCCAAATACTTGCATTTAAGCATATATCAAGAGTATGCTGCTTTGAGTGTTGTACCTCACTACTGGTATAGCAAAACATGGGATAGCATTTTTTTTTTTAAGAAAACACATTTGCAACTTTGCTAAGAATACTAATACATAAACTTATTTATAAAATGGCCACCTCCTGCCTAAAAACTTCAGAACTATCCACAAATACAACTGCTTATGTTAATGTATGGGATCTGAAACATAAAATTATAGAATTGTAAATCTCAGAGATCACCTAGCTTGACTTCCTCCCAGTGGAGGGAATCTATACCTAAAGCATGCCTGACAATTGACCTTGTAGCATCTGCTTAAAAAAATCAATGACAAGGGAAATTCTTTCTTCTATCTTACTGTCCTATTAGGAAGTCCTGACATTGCCGTAGTTGTAATTTAAACCCACTGACTTGGATCTGACGGAAGCTACTGCTCCATGTCGCAGGCCATTTACACATGGCATCAGTGTCCTACAAGGGAGAAACACTGGTAGCAATCGGTGAGTCATGCTCTTGCAAAACATCATCATAGCCCCACTGCCAATGCATCCCCACCCATCGCAATTGCAGGATATTACATTAACTGAAAAAATCCACTAATGGCCCGCAATCATGCAACACTCCCATTGCTGGTGGCCATGCAGAACGAAGTGCAATCTAGGCGTTCTAGGAAAGATGACGGCCGCTCTATAGAAGGAAGGCACATGTCACTCGCAGTCCCACCTGTAGCCAGTTGGTCAGGTGTGGAAGGGAGCATTGGGTGCTCACTCCCATCCTGGCAAAGGCACTTCCAGGATCACAATGGGACAGGTGTCACCTATCTTATATCTATGCATTTCATTTTTTTCTCCCCAATTGTAGTATCTTACACTTCTCCAAGCTGAAATACATTTTGTTAGTTTCGGCCCAGCTCTCTGATATGTTAAGATCATTTTCAATTCTAATCCTGTCCTCTGGGGTGTTAGCTACACCTCTTAATTTGGTGGCATCTGCAAATTTGATAATGATCTCTATTCCCCCATCCAAATCATTAATAATGTCAGGGTGCAAGGCATGGCAAGGGCTGACCAGTACAGGCACTGGGGTTGGGCATAGGGACAGGCACTAGGTCAGGAAGCCAAGGGTCACAGCACAACAAGAGTCCAAGGCAGCAGTCCTCCAGGTAGCAAGAGTCCACTGGGCCAGAGGCAAGAAACAGGTCCAGGAGACAGGCAGGAGGTCAGAGCACAACAAGAGTCTAAGGCAGCAGAAACCTTCCAGGCAACAGTCATAAACAAGCAAGAGAGAGGTCCAAGAGACAGGCAGAAGGTCAAGGCACAACAAGGGTTCAAGGCAGTAGAATCCTACCAGGTAACAAGAGTCCTCAGGGCCAGAGGCAAAAGGCAGGTCGAGAAAACAGGCAAAGGTCCAAAGTCAGCTGTCAGGAACAGTGGAGAGTTAGGAGAAGGCTACAGGCAGCACTGGAGACCATATTGTTGTAGCCAAGGCTACACAGTAACTTCTAGCCCTTATATAGTTGGCTGCTGGCTGCTCCAGCTGCCCTGCATCAGAGTAGCCAGCTGGGACTGAGGTACTGGACAGGATCCTGCAAAGAACAATGTCAAGGCCTGGATCCTTGCAGACTGAATTCTGCAAGGACTTAACCACAGACCAGAACCCTTACAGATGAAAATGTTAAATAGCTCTGGGTCCAGGACAGAACCCTGTGGAACCCCACTAGTTACTTCTTTCCAGGATGAAGAGGAGCCATTCGTAAGTACTGTTTGGGTTCAGTTGGTCAACCAGCTACAAATCCACCTTACTGTAGCATTGTCTAACCCACATTTTACGAGGTTGTTTTCAAGAATATCATGAGGAAGCTTGTCAAATGCTTTACAAGTCAAGATACACTATGTCCACAGAATTTCCTTCATCTAAAAAGCTAGTAATTTTATCAAAAAGAGAAAAAAGATTAATCTGGCATCAGATTTTTTTGAGAAACCATAGTCATCACAGCATTCTTTTCTAAGTGCTTACTGACTGTCTGTTTATTGATCTGCTCCAGAATCCTTCCTGGTATTGATGTCAGGCTGAATTGGTGGCAATTATTTTGGTCCTCGTTTTCCTTTTTTGAAGATAGGGAGACCATTTGCCCTCCTCCAGTCTGTTGGGACATCTTCTGTTCTCCTGGAATTCTCAAAAATTATTGCCACTGGTACTGAAATTACTTCTGCCAATTCTTTTAATACCCTTGGATTTAATTCATTTGGCCCTGAACATTTGAATTCATTTAGAGTACTATACTACCTCTTTATCAATGCTCTGCTGCAATTTGCCTACCACATCATCTGCCCCATTTTTCCTAGGCAGAGCATTGTATTCCTTTTGGGAGAATACCAAGGTGAAGAAGGTGTTCAGTAGTTCGGTACCATTAGCATTTCACCAGCCTCTCTACGCAGAGTCCCTACCATTTCCATGTTCTTCCTTTTGCTACGGACATAACCAATAATGCCCTCCTCACTGTTTTTAACCTCCAGCAAACCGGAGCTCATTCTGTACTTTAGCTTTTCTGAGTTTCTCCCTACAATTCCTGGCTATTTGTCTGAAATCCTCTTTGGTGATTTGCATCTTTTTCCATTTCTTGTACACATCTCTTTTAAATCTTAGCTCCATTGAAAGTTCTTTAGACTTCCATCCTGGATTCTTTAGATACCTCCCATTTTTCCTCCTCATTATTATTATTAGAAATTGTGCCTTCAACATCTCATCCATCACAAACTCCCTTGTCTTTTAGTATTCCAGATCATGGGACCATTCCCAGCATTTTTTATAAGTTGATTGAAATCAGTTTTCTTAAAGTCTAGAATGAGTGCCTGACTACATTTGGCTTCCCCTTTCCACTGTATAATAAACTTCAGAAGAACATGATCGCTTCTACCTAAGGATCCTGCCAACTCCACTCCATTAACCAGATCATCATTGTAGGTTAGGATCAGATCTAAAACACCTGTTGCCCATGTTTCCTCTTCTACCTTCTGGACTATGAAATTGTCTCCAAGACAAATGAGAAATTTGTTGGAACTGATTCCCTTGGTAGAATCTGACTTTCTTTCCTGTTCAGCTATTTCTGAGAAATAGGTTATACCATTCTATTGCTACATTCCAATCATGAGACTCATCTCATCAGGTTTCAGTGATGCCTATCATATCATATTTATTTTGCTGTGCTACAGGTTCGAGTTCATCCTGTTTATTTTCCATGCTCTGTGCATTAGTGTAGAGGCATCTGAGACCATGGGTCATCCCCCCTAGCTGCTCATTTAAGTTTTTTTCCCCTCCCATTATTGGGTTCCTGTACTGTTTGCCCTGTTCTCCCTATAAGATCCCGACTAGTATCTCCATCACCTGATGAAATCTTGCCCTCAAGAATACTGTTTCCCTCCCCCACATAATTCAGTACAAAGCCTTCCTAATCAAGTTTTTGAGATTCTTAGCAAAAACATTCCTGCCAACTGCTGTGAGGTGTAACCATCACTTCCCAGAAGTCCATCATCATGAAACTGCAGACCATGGTCCAAGAAGCCAAACTGTTCCTGGCAGCACCATCTGCAAAGCCAGTTGTTCAGCTCCACTATTTTTCTCTCCTTTCCTGGGCCATGTCTTTCAACTGGGAGAAGAGACAAAATGTTTCTGATATTCTTCCTCTTCCTCAAAGGCATTCCCTCCATTGTTCTTCTAGAAGTGTCTCCTGTCCACAAATATTTGATCCTCAGCTCGGGAAAAGAACTGTTTTCTCCATCCTGTATATGTGGCACTCCAATCTACTTTCTATATACCTTTCCCTCTAGGTAGGACAGGACATCAGTCTGCTAATTGTTTGATTACCATTTAGATTGACAACTGAGTCAAGGTATAGAAAGTTCACTACAACATTTTCATTACAAACTATTATGCACATCTTCTGTAGCCAATATTCAGCTGTAATCCTGCTCTTGTACTTTCTTCCCTAAATTTGACCAATGTAAACTCAAATCTTTATTATTTTCTGCTATCAGTGTGATGTCATCTACATATCTACAGTTCCTACAGTTTTCACTCCTTCTTCACCTAAACCTTGCCCAGGATTTGTTTTGTTTTGGGTTTTTTGTTTGTTTGTTTGCTTTAATACACTCCTCCAGGAACAGCATCAGCAGCATAAAAACTGTCAACAGCTAGGTCTACCCGTTGGAGGCTGTTCTAACAGCTTAGATCTTATGTCTTGGGAGGTAACTTTTATGCTTTTTCCCCCCTCTTGCCAGTGCATTTAAAAGCCTAAAAATATATTTACACTATCATTTATTAAGTGCACAATAGCACTAGGCCTTAAAAAAAAGATGTGAAAGGAAAAATAATAAATAAAAAATGCCAGAATATGACATTGAGATACAAAGTGCACAAATGCTGTTAACACATTGAGTGCAGCTAACAAAATGCTGCCATAATGTATAATTGAAAAGCACTGTATTATTGAAACACTCTTAAGTGCCCTAAAGTGAGGTATGCCTGTATACTACAACCTTGCTTTTCCTTAGTCACTACATTCCTCACACTGTATAGTGCTTAATACAGTGTGGTACTGCACTGCGAGAAGTCTTCTGCTGGTGTTTGCACCAGAATTCATGGAGTAGCACTATTACAGTTTCTCCTTACATTCATGGTTTTGGATCCAAGCCAGTATAGAAACACCAAAAGCAGAAAGCTAGGCTTTTTCAAAGAGGGCAAAAAGAATCAATACACACTAGGGAACAGACGAAGAAAAAAAAGGAGTGGAGTAGCTATGTGTGAACTAAATAATACAAGATTACAGATGACGATAACAAGCTTTAAGTTTTCCCAGCAAGAAACAGAAATGCACTGAAGTGATTCTAGGAATATAACCATTACAGTTAAAATATGGAAAAGAAATAACCCCAGAAGAGAAAGATGGTGGTAAGACTATCAGAGTAAAATATCTACAGCATTATGAACAGGTAGACAAGGAAATTGTGATGGATAAGTGACACTAAAGGATAAAGCTAAAATGCAATGTTTGACCTGAAAAGGAACAGAACTAATGAGAATATGTAGGAATAGGAATAAAAATAATGTTTAAGACCAAATCTTGAACAACCATCACACATGGATTTACAGATTTACCTTAATATCAAATCAACGTGTTTCTATACAATTATTTCATGTTGTGTATATAACCTCGATTTAGCATTTTTAAGTTTTCTTTAAGATTCAGCCTCATTCTGTTTTTAAAAAAATTTCATCCAGCATGGTGTAATGATTTGAGGGTTGAACAACAACTCTGGAGAGCAGGGTTTAATTTTCTGTTTGACCATGGAAACCTACTGGGTGACCTTGGGTGTGTCAGACACACTCAGCACTCAGAAGACCTTGTGATAAGGTTGCCTTAAGGTTGCCATAAGTCAGAAAAGACTTGAAGGCACACAACAACAATATCAGTACCTCTCAAGTAACCTTCTCTCCCATTTCTACATTTTGTGTATGTGCTGCCAAAATGAGCACTTTCTTCAATGCACCTTTGGAAAACACATGTCTCTCATTCAGGTCCCACTAATTTCAAAAGGAGAGTGTTAATCACATCTTTAACTTTTCCACTGTAAATTGTGTATATCTGCAAAACTGGAAAGCAGTGATCCCTTCCCCCACCCCTTACAGTGTACCACAAACCTTCAGATCTGCTCCAGAAGGCTTGGAAGTCCCTTGCAGATTTTCAAAGGACATGAAGGTGAAAGGGAGGTGAAGAATGTTTCGCTATGAGACACATGCTCCTGCCATGTTAAATTTAGGCCGTTGGCTGGACTATATTCCACGCTTTTACCATAACACAATTAATAAATGCAATCAGACAGATCAAAATATCTGCCTATAGGTAGAAAAATGAAGGCTTCCCATCCCCACATTTTGCCAACAGCCCCCGCAAAAGCAATTCTACCAAATGGTTTGTTCTCCAACCATTGGTATACGCATTGTAATGAAATTCCAGCAAACTATGGTAACACAATAATACAAACCATAGAATCATAGAAATGTAGAGTAGGAAGAGACCACAGGGGCCATCGAGTCCAACCTCCTGCCATGCAGGAACACCCTCAAAGCACTCCTGATAGATGGCCATCCAGCCTCTGCTTAAAAACCTCCAAGGAAGGAGACTCCGCTACACTCCGAGGCAGCATATTCCACTGCCCGACAGCCCTGACCATCAGGAAGTTCTTCCTGAGGTTCAGGCGGAATCTCCTTTCCTGCAGCTTGAATCCATTGCTCCTTGTCCTGGTCTCTGGAGTAGCAGAAAACAAGCCCACTCCCTCCTCTACATGGCATCCCTTCATATATTTAAACATGGCTATCATGTCCCCTCTTAACCTTCTCTTCTGCAGACTAAACATACCCAGCTCTCTACGTCTATCCTCATAGGGCATGGCTTCCAGGTCCCTCACCATTTTGGACGCCCTCCTCTGGACTTGCTCCAGCTTGACCATGTCCTTCTTAGTACTATGACACAAATATGGCACTGATCTCTCATACATTAAAAAAAAAGGAAACCCATCACACTTGAGAACTTGAAAAACATGGCCTTAGAGTAGCCTAAAATGCTCCCCAAGGTTCAAAGTACCGTGCTGAATGGGTTGAGCTATGGTACAGGAAGCTGAGAGAGTTGCCGAAAACATATTTTTGCCCATTTTTCTAAGAACTGCCCCCTTCATCTCCCCTGACAAGCTATCTTTTGCAGAGTAGCTTACCCATGGGGGAGCATTTTAGAAGAGCACTAGGGAAAGTTAATTTTTGTATGTCCATAGAAAAAAATATCTGGATCCAACCCCATAAAATCTTCACTGCTATGTGAAAGGAACTGTATGAATAGTATAAGGTAAAAAGTGAAAAAATAGTATGAGTGCTTTAAATGTTATTTGTCAGTTATCAAATAGCTTGACTATAGAGTTCCTAAAACATCAAATTCCATGCTGAAAATGATATTACGGTTTCCATTAAGCCATTTATATGTAAGTTTAAGGTATATTAACTTAAATATAATTTAGTAATTACGCTCAGGAAGAATGCAATATTTTACAAATTACCAGGAAATGGAACCTGACTGATCAGTTTACTAAAAATCTACTATTAACCTGTACATTATTTGTTCCTCAGTACCTTCTACTTATTGGTACCTCAAGTAAATATGTTCAAATAAAAAACCAATTCTTTAAAATGTGACAGTAGACGCCAGTTAACATCAGACATCAAAGGAAACAAAAAATTCTGCCCAGGTGCAATTCAGACTATTAATCTCTTGCAAAATGCTACCATACAAAAATAATCCTTTATATATTGCAGTAATTTACCTTCACTTTATGTCATTACAGTTGATCTCAAAGTTCCTCCCAGCTGCAGAAAGACCATGCAGCGATAATAGATGGTGTGCACTCAGTTTGTTTTTAAGAAATACAAACCCTAAATCAAAATTAGCATGGTAAAGGCTAAGCCTAGAATGCAATTAGACCACTGAACAGAATCAATAAAGGCAAACATGAAGAGTTATGTGCCTAATCAGAGGAATTTTATGTGCCTAACCACTGGAATATTATGCTTCAAAGGCAACATTTTGTATTCAAATGAATTTTGAGCTTATCAGGAAAAATGTTAATAAATTATTTCCCTCCGAGTTTCATTATATTACATGTTCATCCTGAAATGGAGGAACAATGCTGATTTTTCAACACATCTTCCTAACAGTTCCTGCAACAAATATAAAGAAACTGAAGAGATAGACTGTTGTTTTTTTCACAAAATTCTGACCAATATGTCCCTAAAGCATGTAGAAAAAGTAATTATCTGTTGGTCCCCAGTTCAACGTTGGTATTTTTGCCATAACATAGTAAATTTTGAAAATGATGTCAAGAGAACAGACAAAGCATTTTTTCATTATGCAAGAATTTTGAAATAAGGCATGATTTCCCTTTTTTACTATTACAGAGATTACCAAAATTACATCCTTTGAGTAACTATTTCTAACAGTGTACATTATTATTTTTCCAAGTAATTATTGAAATTTAAATTCACATTACTCATGCATGTACACAATATACATACACAGTTGAAATGAATACACAAAGCTTTAAATAAACACAGTGTTTGTTTGAACAATTCTGAGGAATGTATCCACTCACACCTTGAATAAATCAAGTAAAATCTGCTGGAATTATCAACTTAAATCTCCAGTGATTTCAATAGGTTCACATATGACCAGCTGTGCATCCAAATCCAAACACAAAATTATTTTGTTATTGAAAATACAGACTTCTGCATATTTATGGTGTCTTGAGAAGTTACCCACACCCCCAGTTCCACTGCTTGGTTTTTTCAACATCCCATTTTGTAGAATGGGAATTAATTTAACCGGCATTGCTACCAATATTCTCTAGATACTCAACACTGTGAAGATGCAAAATATTTTTATTATGGCACAAAAATTAGGTAAACAAAAATTATGCACTTCTTGGTTGTATTAATATTCACCTATATATGCTCTAGGGCAACCTACTGAAGTCACATAAGCAGCTGTAGGAGTCTACCTGTGCGCAATTCTGAGAACTACCTTTGTTCTAGATAATGTGTTAGTAATTCCCTGTTCAAAATACTGCTTCGTCACATTTTTCTTAGATGAGGTGGCTGGGGAGGGGTTAAGTCTCTCCTTTCTGTCCCTCCTTTCTGTACCTTCCCCTTCCTTCAGATTCTTAGTCAGTATCACAAAATAAACATCTCCATAGTTAACTTTATTCTGTCTGTTGTGAGAGAAAGTATAGGGCATCTTCTTGAAATTAAGACAATACCTAGTACTATGAATCAGTAAAAATGTTCAACATTGTTTATCACTTTACTATTATATTGCTAAAATGGGTAAATAAATTGGGAGCTGATCATTGAAGATTACTTGTGATTTTGAAGCTAACAAGCTGGAAAAATGTGAACCTTTACAAGGCCAACTATTTCCAACATCATTACAGAGTAATTTGAAATCATGTTCTGAACAGATGTATAAGAAATAAATTTTATGACCTAGCCAATACTTATTTATGACCCCCAATCCATTACGTTCAAAATAGGTCAAAGAGAGGCAATATTCCACTTTAAAAAGAGCAAGAATTTTCTGGTAGAAAGAAAATAGATGCTGGAAGATAATTTCATGAACTCTCTACCACAACAGTAAAACACTAATAAGATGTTCCGAGTTGCAAAACATTTTATTCATACATTTCTCAAAGAAGTCAACTGGAGTCAAACTGAAAAACCCTCAACAAAACAGCTGCTGAGGAACTCCAAATAGTCAACTATAATCTTTTGTGAACAGGAGAATTGAGCAAGCTGCCTCACGCCAGGTCAGACTAGCACATCAACACATATGGTGACTGGAAACAGGAATTTTGAATCTCAAACAACAAGCCTTTCATTTTACGTGGTATGTGCAGTAATATTTTAAACTAAAGTTATCAGGAAATGAACCTGGGATAGTCTCCATGCAAGGTATGTGCCCTACCACTCAATTATTTTTCTTTCCCTCTGAATATTCAACAGAAAAATAGAGCTAACATGTTCCTATGAAATATAAAGCACTTGATTCACAGGGATTCCAGAGACATCTCAACAACATCTGATAGTCAGGGATGGAAAAATGGTGGGATTTTGCAGGCCACATTAGAGGTCTTTGAGCCTCTGGGGTCTATACTGCTACTGCCAAATTTCAGTGGTGGCTAATCTTGCCATTGCTGCTGCTCCTGAAATCTGTTGGTAACATCTGCGATTTTAGGGAATCCACTCTTGATACAGCAGCCTCCTTCATCAGAGAGCCCTACCAACACATAAACACAGCAATTTTGCTACAACAAGGTAGGCTTTTTAAAAAAATTATGTCTCATGTGGAGAAAGTAGAGACAATGAAGTTTTATCTCCCTTTTTCATAATATTAAATTGTGGGTTGTTAAATCACGCGGATTTAAAGGAAACCACAGGAATAAATAAGGACAGAGAAAAGCTGTTTCTTCAGACAAAGTGGAATTAATTGATTGAAGTCACTGCCAGAAGATGCAGTGATAGCTTAGATTGCATGAAAAGCAGTAGACAAATTCACACAGGTTATGTTGACCAGTGGCAATTAGTTATATGGAACCTTCGGGTTCAGAAGCACTATGCCACTGAACACAGTTGCTGGAGAATAATGGCAGAAGAGTGTTGCCTTCCAATAACTATTTAATATTTTGTAGCATTAGACTAACTAGAACTATCAGCTGTGAGTGATCTCATCTAGTGAAAGATTCTTAATGAATTCCAGGTTTCATATTTAGGTCTATTATAAGAATTTAAAACAAAGCTAGGGTAAGAGATTACATAAAATAAATAAGTATTTCTCACCTAGCCTTTCAAGGTTACTGTTGTTGAAACAAGTTGAGCAGTTACTACCAACTTTATACGCACCCTTTACATGGGTTTCTTCTGTTTTGGTTTGCTGCATTAAAACTTTTTGTTTGATTTATAAGAAATGATTATAAAGAAAGAAACAGAAATGAAAAAGAAAAAGGAGGAGAAAGGAATGAGAATTACCCAGGATATGAGAAGGACTAGGCAGATAGATTAATGTAAGTTGATCCTCTTTCTAAAACAATTTTTTTTTTTTGCAATTGACGTCTATAAAATACATATTCATACACACCTAACACACTAAGATCTTCTGACCATTGAGTTGCAGATGGTCAATGTTTATCTTTCCAACCTTCTAACAAGGAACTCTTTTGTAAAGAACAGCTAAAGTTCCTGAGGCTGGTAAAGATGCAGACAAAAAGATACTCAAAACCATCTGATTTTAAGATGTTTTCCAGAAGAACTACAACTGGCAGATGAATCAGACTGACAAATGATTTAATCAGCTATCCTATCAAACAGAAGTAAAAGATTGTGTGGGGTGTCTGCACATAACAATAGCCATCAATGTGCTTCCAACACATTTTCCATAGTGCTACAAACATTATTCTAAACTATTTACTAGGGAGCATCCAAAACAGTGTTCACCTGTGCAACTGTTTGCACAAGAGGTAGCATATGAAGTATCAGATTTACAGATGGCCAGGAAGGTTGATAGAAAAACTTGTCTAGCTGTGACCAAATGGAAAACTGGCAACCAGTACTCAGAAGGAGTTGGCATCTATTGATTGGATAAGTTTTAATTATGGTACTGATCTCACCTGAATACGATCAAAAACCATTATAAGCCATAGACATACAAATCTTTTGTATGACATCATCTGGTGACAGTGGAAGTACAGTGCGTGCCTGGCACTGCACAAGGAGCAACATGGCACAGGTGAAAGATGGGACAGTCAACAATCTAGTGCAACATACTGAAACACGCTCAAAGCCCACGTTGTCCTGTGTGCTCTCATGTGCCCATGCTGTCCTCTTATATGCTGCCTCAAGTGTCTTAGAGGAAGCATGGTAAGAGAGCATATCTGTAGTGACCTACAGTAAGCTTCCATACATTTCAGAAGGTATAAAGACCAGATGAAGTATGCTACTCAACAAGTAGCCTACTGTACAGGTAGACTACCAAGTGATAGGCCAAGTGATGACATCTTAAACATATAAGATCCATGAACCTCTCCAGAAAACAGTGTACTATATACATTTTTGGGAATATTCCTCTTGCTTATCATAGGCAAACTGCACATTCAAGCTGCGGAACTTCCTGTGATTCTTATAAATTGTTTCAATCTGAAATATACAATCAATCAAGGGCTGAAGAGAACATATGTAAAATAAATGAAACTGATCAGTTTCTCAGCAATAGTGCAGAATGAATTTTGATCACAGCAAGTTCTACATCCTCTCTTGGGAAGGAAATAAATTCATGAACATGAAATGTCATGGCATCTAAACATAAAGTGTAGAATTAACTAGCAGATGTACTGTGTAACACACGTAGATCAGAAATAGGTTCTAGAAAAGACCATGAGGCAAGAATCCTGAGGCCAATAAGTATTCACTGCATGGGTAGAACAGTCTGTTGTGTTCTGTTGCCAGCTTTCAGGTATGACTTCAGAAATTACAGGAGACGCTCCAGGTCTCAGTCTATGGAGGTGAGCGCAGTCCTCATTTTTGTCAGGCAGAACTAACATCCTGTGCCAGAAACACATTCTCCATAACAATAGACAACATAATATAAGCCAACAAGCAGTCATAAGGAATAAAATAATTATCTTGTAGCAGGTGTAGTAACAGCAGTCACAACAGGGAAAGCAAGAGGGACAGTCAAAGAAAAAAAATGCAAGTTTTTAACGCTGTAAAGGGCTCCTAGACTGGCATGTGCTTCACCAGCGGGAAGCAGAAGCCACGCGTAGTTGCCATTAGATTCATGGACCAACAGCACAGATAGATTCAAAAATACTCCAAGCACATGTGCACAACACAAGACACACCTGGGTAACTAATTCTAGTTTCTGCTTGAACATTTAAAAGAGATGTCACAAACCACTTCTAGATTTTGCTTAGACACAAACAGTGTGCCCAAATATTTCTAGCTTCTGCATGTAAAGAGGATGTATCCAGATAAATGCTTCTAGACAGAGGACACACTTTCACAGACAATTCTTTTGCTAAGGACTCCACACATTCTGTTGTCAGGACAGCTAGCGCTAAGTATCCTTGCTATAACTGATCATATACAATATAGTTTCTTTCATTCTTTCTCAACTGTAGGAGAAAGAATGAAGAGCTGAACAAACAGCTCCTTGTTCCTCCTCCTACAGTTGAGAATCTGCAAAGACATAGAACTGGAAAGAGAAAATATCAATGGCAGATATTATTACAGCATCCATTTCCTGCCATGCGGTTCTGGCTAACTTGAGGATGGCAGATGGCTAACGAAAGGAAAGACAAAATATAATAGATATAAAGCTGATGGAGATATGCTGTTTCAGCAACTCACCCAGCCTAGAACTGAGGCACTTAATAGGAACTGCCGGAACCTCACCTGAAGTTCAGCTGTAGTCTATCAGAGACTCCTGGAAAACATCCTTCTTGGGAGAAGCATCCTTATACATGGGGACTCTTTCACATTGCATGAAGCCTTTTGTTGAAATCTGGCATTTCTCCTGCTTCACATTTCCAGGAGCCTGGTATGTTTCCACATCTTTGAAGTGGAGCTCCTTTCTACTGGAGGTGAGGTGCACCTTCAAGCCCAAGAGAGCCCAAGCTCTCCTGAAGTTTGAGAAGTTTCTTGGTGCTGTCAGTAAGCAGAGGTCCCAAGTCCTTCTCTAAAGAAGAATCTCCTAGTAAGGTCATGACATTCTGGTCTAAGAGTGAAACCTAATAAATCTTATCAACTCATATTTTATCTACTTACCACTTTCAAAGCAGGCATCAAATATAAGATGTCCTTTTTTTGGCTGCCCAAGGTAAGCAGGTGGAACAGCAGCATATTTGGATAAATTTCCTGTGATAATGTCATCCATTCCTATGTCACTACCTGTTGGAATAACAATAAGTTAATTAGATATGAGGAATGTGCTACAAAACAGAACAAGAAGACTTTCTTCCTTTGAAATTGTTGTCATTTGAGCAGGTAATGAAACATAATGATCAGTTGTATGCTATGATATTTTCCAAGCATATTACGTATTAGCTGATGAACAGCACTGAAATTTAAGGAGCTAATGATCTGACAACCACAGTGGTATTGTTCAAATTTTGCCTAATAGGCTATTTACTATCAAGATCTTTCCAGATCCACCAACCTAAAACCTTTTCTTATTTAGGATAATCTCACAGTTGCCACAAAGACTACAAAATCCAAAGCCTGCCCTGAGGAACTAGCCTTGGTGAAGCTTCCCAGAATAATACATCAAGGTAATTTGAAAGCCAGCTACACCTAAAGTGGTCAGTAAACTCAGCCAAGATATCAGCTGAGCGAAATGGTACACAGAGCTCGAACTGAGCACTAGCGGTGACTACTGTAGTAGAACAGGGAGTGGATCCAAGTTCTTGTGCCCCATGCCAGGATTCTATTCTTAGTTTATATGTTCTCCCAATATGAAACCACGATGATATTAAATTAATATAGAATTATCCTATTTCACAGTAATACACACTTCCCCTTGTGTTAACATGCAACTCCAAACAATACGTTAGAAATAATTTGTTACTTTAAAAAGAAAACTATTTATTTGCTTAACAGGTACATAATATCAATAAAGAGTTAACAAGTGTGATAAACACTGGCAAGCACTTATTGTTATTTATTCACTATACTTTCTGCCAAACAGATGGCAAGCTGGGCAGTCCACTAATTCCTCTGGTTTCTACTTGAAAAGCAGGATGAGTTGTTCCAACATATAATTGAAAAAAGTCAGTGAGAGCCACAACTGAAAAGATATATGGTAGATAAACATTGAAAAGTTAGGTTTAAATTCTACTTATCTGTGATTTGCTTTGGATTAAATCTTGACCTATCACATAGGACTTAAATGCATGCTATCTACTTGAGATACTTCTGCTGTTGCTGCTGGTTCTCATTTACTTGAAAGTTCACTTTTAGAAATACATGCCTCTTGTTTCTTGAGCGCTTTCAATGGAAATTTTCACTGATGTTAAATTTTAAGGTGTTAAAAACCTTTTAATCTGCTTACTATAGAAGAGAATGGTGGACTTCAATTCAATTATTTTAAACTGAATGACCACATAGTGATATATATGAATGCAGAAAAGGTTACAATGCATGCCCTTGCTAGTTCTTATCTCATTTAAAAAAAAAAAGTTGTGAAAGAGCAGTTATATGAATGTCTCCTCAAAAGTAAGTACCACTGAGTTCAATTGTGCTTACTGCCAAATGAGTGAATATAGGACTAGAGTTTCATTTCCAGTAAGCACATTTTGCCAGATGATTCAAAAGAAAAATTATTCATCCCCTAAGGTTTCCATTATTTTGCACACCCAAGCCAGCCCAGTTTTTAGCACTAAGAGATGGATAAAGCTTAGGAAAAAAGAATCAAAATGTGTGAAAATAGGGGAGGCGCTATAGAGCTCTAGGTTTGCTATATAGTTTTACCAATTTGGGATCCTCCCCTGGTCCTTGCATGCAAAATAGATACTCTCTAATGATCTCTGCAAGCCATGTAAGCGGGAAAGCATTTTTCAGTAGTGCATAAAAGTGTTCTGGTCCACCAGATATAGATCTTCCTGAACAAAGATAATGTTGCCACAACACAGTTTGCACTACTGTAATGAGCTCTGCATGCAGCTGTGTGGGGATTTACTATTTAAACCCAATGCTTTTGACCTAGGTGTGAGGCTCTGCCTAAACTTATGCTGCTACCAAATGTGAAGACTTCCACAAACTTCATAGTTATCACAAAGAGTGAGGGCTTTCTCTTGTTCCTACCTCCACTACCAATGTAACAACCTCCCCCTGTCCAAATAATATAACAAGAACAACCATAACATTTATTTTTTCCTCACCTCTGCCTATGGATCAAGGTGGGGATCAACAGATTAAAATACAACAATAAATAGTAATGAAACACAGTTAAAAACACAAACACCAATTCAAAATACATAATCCGTTAAAAGAGGATACTATCAGTTTAAAAACCATACACATTAAAAACAATCAATTCATAATTTAAAAACCATTTTGCTAGGCCTCCCAGAAGAGATTGGTCTTTAATACTGTTTTGAATGCAGATAGCAGATCCAGCTGTTGGACCTCTTCTGGCAGGTCATTCCACAACAGGGGGTGGGCGCTAACAAAAAGAGTCCTCTGATTAACAGTTGCCAACCTGGTCCTGGCTAACTGCAGTAAACATCCCCCAGAAGACCTGAGTGTACACGGCAGATTATACAGGAGAAGGCGACCCCACAGGTAACCTGTACCCAAACCATGTAGGTGATTTTAATATAGGTGTAGTTTGATCACTCCAAGATGCAACAATAACTAATCTGTCTGCCATGTTTTGAACTAACTGAACTTTCTGAACTTGGTACAGAGGTAGTCTAATGTGCATTGCACTCCAGAAGTCCAGCCCTGAGGTGACCAGTGTATGCACTACCGTCTTTAGGTTCTCGAGCTCTAGGAAGGGGCTCAGCTAGTGTATCAGCCAAAGCTGATAATAGGCACTCCTGGCCATCATATCTATCTGAATTGTCATTTGGAGCAACAAATGCAAAAGCACCCACAAGCTGTGAACACAGTTTTTTTAGAGGGAGTGCCTAACACACCTCCAATCCCAGGTTAGGACCTTAATAGTAAACACTTCCAGACAAGACAAAGCTGTTTACTGTTAAGGTCCTACCTAAAATTTCAGGTTTTTTTCTATATCCAGCCCATTACCTCCTCCAGGCATCCATTCAGAGAAGACACACTACCTTTAGTTGACGCTACTTTTGAAGGCATGAAGAAGTGTATTTGGGTGTCATTGGCACATTCACTGCATCTTGCCCCATGCTTCCTGCTGATCTCTCCCAGTGGTTTCACACAGATGTCAAGCAACACTGGGAACAGAATGACACCTTGTGGTATGCCATATAACAGCTCCTTTTTTGAGGGGTAGTTATGTCCAAGCACCACAGTTTGGAACCTACCTGAGTGATAGGACTGGAACCAGTGAGGCACAGTGCCCCTGATTCCCAAACCTTTCAGGTGTTCCAGAAAGATAGCATGGCCGATGGTACTGAACACCACTGACAGGTCCAAAAACACCAACAAAGAAACACTCCTTCATCAATGCTCAGGCAAAGATCATCCACTAAGGCAACTATGGTGGTTTAAACACCATATCCTGCTCTAACACTGGTTTGAAATATGTCTAGAAATCCTACATCATCCAAGACTGCCTGGAGTGGGAAGGCAACTGCCCTTTCAATTAACTCACCCCCTAAATGAAGATTCAATATCAGTCTACAGCTGCTTAATTCCAGAGGGTCCAGGGAGGGCTTTTTTAAGAAGAGGTTGTATCACCACTTATTTAAACATTGCAGCTGAGATTTAATTGCGTTTTGTTACCCTGATTTCTGGGAGTCCTGTGAGGGACACCTCAATGTGCTCAAAACAATGGGGAATGGGAATTAGCTAGAGCACTAGTTAGCAAAGCGAGAGGCAGGGCAACGTAGCGAGATCTTTTACCCAACGTTTACGGGGTCAGGCCGAGTCAGGACCAAGACATGAGAAAGCTCAAATTATGTTCTTTTATTTATGAAGTCACAACAAACTTACGCACTCACTCACTTGAAATTAAGAAATACTGCACAATTGCACAGTGACGCACGCAGTCCTAAGAAAATAAAGAGAGGAAAATAGATCGGGGATTTTCAGGAGGATTTTTGGGGAAATACTACACCTGATCCTGTAGCCTGGTAGATGGAAAGAAGCTTGGGAGTGTAGATTCTCAGCACGTGGAGGCTGAGAGGAGGCTCGTCAAACGGAGTGGCAACAAGTCGGCAGGCAAGTCATGAGCGATCCGATGAGACGCTCAAAATCAGGGGTTCTTATAGGGGAAAATGTGCCTATAGGCTAGTCCGTTCCCGGGGAAAACAATGGGTTTCTGGCTGGAGACAAAGCCTCCGAAAGGTCAGTACTTTAGATGATTGAACTATGACAGCATTGTCAATAGCGTAGACAGGATGCAAACGCGGAGTGCTTGAGACTTGGATATTCCGCTCGTCAAGCTGCCTGCTCGGGGCAGGGGATCTTTTGTAAACAGGGTGCATACATAATATGATCTTAAGAAGGTACTTGCCTGGAGGTCTCCTAAAGCTGCAGTCTGGCAACTACTGGCCTGCCTGGAGCTATTTTCGGCCGTGCCTGTGTGCGTGCTTGTCCGGGGGCCTCGCAAGCACATGGAGAGGAATGGATAGTGAAGGCCAAATTCTTGATATCAAATGATATCTAATATACCTCAAGTTTGGACTAGAAACTACAGTAACAGTTTCCTCCCTGGACAACCAAGAATAACAGGGATCAAGGGGACAGGTTGTCCTCCTTACTCATCCTAGCAGTTTGTCCACATCTGTGGCACTTACCAATTGAAACTGATCCACTGTAATCCTACTCACAGAGTTGCTGGACACCCCATTGTCAGCTTCTGCTATAATGATAGAATCCAAGTCAGCTGTTATCTGAGAGATTTTACTGATGCGGCCAACAACCGCAGAGACCTCTTAGATGCTGTCAAGTCTCCTGTGTGACATATATCCCCACCAGAAGCCACTCCTCTTCATTCACTGCTGCTACCACATAAACTTTGTCTTCATCCAAGGTTTCTATTGTATAAAATACCCAAAGACCAAAAGTGTATATAAAAACATTAACAGAAGTTGAACATGACAGGACAGATTAACTATTTAATACATTTAGAACATAGCTCACACACTCTCATGTACTCCATTCCTAGATAACACAGATTTTTAAACAGTATTCATTAATTCCAAAATCTGACTGACTCTCTTAACCCTAATCCTTACTTCACTCATTCCTCTTTTTCTAACCACCCTAACTGACTGAATAAATTGTCATCCCAACTGTCACTTACCAATCTTATTCAAATCCCTTCAGACATTCCATCAATCACCACTCAGTCTCAACATTCTATTCTCTCACCCCTCTCAACAGCTCCTTACCTTATACCTGTAATATATACAGTTGTCCTTCTACATTTGCAGGGGTTGGGGTGCAGGACCCCTGTAAAAGTGGAAAGAACATGAATATCTATAGGCCCCAGACCATATTTAACACATACAAAAAAGTACAGTCCATGAGATCAACCCACCACAAGTTCAAATGTACAGTACACAACGCCTTTGATTCAGTGGTGAGGAACACGCCAGCCATCCAGCTCTGCCTTTAAGAGCGCAGGGCTCCTTTGCAAGGCAGAAGTGGACAGCTGGTAGTACCTGCTACTTACATGCCTCATCTCAAATTTGCAGTCTCTCCCAAGGCTTGCAGAGAGACTGTAAGCCTCTGTTTAAAAAGAGCACTGCGCAGCACCAAAGGTGGCAGCAAATAATCTGTGAATAATCACATTTGCAAATGTTAAACCCACAGACGTGGAGGGCTGACTGTATAGCATTAAACATTTATGCCCAGAAATCCATGGCATCACAAGCTGCTTTTCAAAATGAAATGAAGGTAGAAGCTGACAACTGGTAGCAAAAATGCTAGGTTTTTGGAGGTTTCAGATTTCCAGATAAGGGAAGCTTAACCTGCATTTCAATTATTTTAAAATGTATAAACTGATTTTATTTTAAATTGATTTTATTGCAAGCTGCCCAGAGACATAATATGAGGAGGGCTGCACAGTTTCCTTTAGTTGTTCCCACCATGCATGTACCTATTCACATAATCAAATAGCCTCTCTCTTTTCTGTCATTCTGACTGCCCATCTGGATTCCCACTGGATTGGATGCATAACTGGATGATTCCCTCAGTCCTCACATGTGTTGCCTCTGCCCCCTTTAATTTGCTGCCTTATTTTCTAAAGTTAATTCTCTTGAAAACGAGTGGTAGGCTTGACAGCATATGATGCACTCTTATACAGGCCTACTCAGACATATGTCTTACTGAAATAGTGCTTACTCCAAGGAAGTATTTTATAGTTGTTGTCCCATGAGCCCCACACCAGTAGTACTGAAGGGGAAGGTGAAATGATGACCTGTAAATGTGTGTAGTGAAGCTGGTAGAGAAGGGGGAGGTGAAATGGCAACCTGCAAATGTGCATGTACAAACATCAAATCAAAACAAACAAAAAGGAGCCAGCACCTATAAACAAGGGTACTGCGCTTCTGTGTCACAATCAGGTGACCTAGGTGACCTCTTGAACTACATGATCACCCACCAACCTGGTCGCACACTCTCCCCATTCCCCCACTCTCATTCCCAATTCTACCACAATTCCAATTTGGGGCTCAAACCACATGTTTTAAAAATCCAGTTCTTTTCTAAAACAGCAGAGTAAACTGGACATATGTTTAGAATCACCTTAAAGCCCTCAAGTATTGAAAAGAAGTGTTTTCACATCAGAAAGAGAGGAAGGTTGTGTGTCCCAACAGAACTGAAATAGAGGTAAGGATGCACTATTTAGCCTATGTAGATTCAGCCTGAGATCTCTGAACTGGAGAGGTCAGAAACTGAACCTATGCTCTTCTGCATGTAAAGCTTGTGCTCTACAATAAGTAATTGCTTCTCCTCATTTCTTTTTTAGTATTCAAAGAATATAAACTACAAGATGCCAACAAGATTGATTACTAAGTCACCTTTTAGTTTTGACAACTACCACTGGTTCCTGGAATCAGGGTGGTTAACAAACTCTAGCACAGACAGATGTGCAATACCCCACTTTTAAAAATAAATGTACATCTCCAGGGTCAAAATTTTGGTCTGGCACTAAAATAAAAAATAAATGCCACTAGCAGCAATTTCAGCCTCCTTGGTAGCATTAATCTATACTACATAAGTTCATAACTATAACAAAGCTTTGAGTAGGGATATGATAGATGAAATGAAAATCATAGGATACAACTAATAAAGGCTAAAAAAAACATAGGATAAAAGTAATTCTGGTCAATTCCCATGAGGACAATTCAACTAGAAACAATGAGAACCAACATGGACAGAGTTTCAGTGGTCAGTTTTTAAAAAACTCACACTGTAGCCCTAATTTGGGCAAATGATTCCAATGTTGCTTCAAATAAATTTAATTTATATTTCCAGAAGATTCAGGCACAGTGGTTTTCATTAAGTTTTTCGGTATGCTACCAAAGGCAAAAACAAGGATATATCTCATTTTATGTTAACTGACTCTAGGTTAATTAGCCTCATATGAACAAAAATATAGGATCAATCATGCAAAACTTTGCTAAAAATACAGCACACAGGATATCTGGAAAGAAATCAAAAGCTGCTGGTCAAAATGGGTGAATGTTGCATGCTGAGTATCAGCATAATTACCTTGATATACTTTTTCTGAACTTACATACAGTCTCCATCACTGCTGGCAGACATTTGTTAGATCATCTTAGTGTTCCTTATCACATGATTTACAAAATCACATGACACCCACTGATGCTACCTATCAACAAATTAAATCTTGACAGAATAAATTTTACACAGCTAAACTTTAATATTACCAGGGTTCTAAATTTTTACAAGATATTTCTACAGCTTCACAGTTTAAAATGAATTCCCAGTTAGTGAAATCATGGGGAAAATTGTCATGACTACATCCATACATTTACTTATTTCTGTATCCATTCATATATTTATTCATTATCATCTAATCCCTATTCAGGAATTTTGTCTAAACAGTCTATCAACATGGCCTCACCCACAATGTCCTTGCATAAGCTGCCATGGACACGCATATATCTCACATCATCTTTTCATGTTGAAGGAGAAGGTTTAAAGCACATATGTGAAACACGAGGCCTGCGGGCTGAATCCAGCCTGCCAGGCCATTTCATGTGGCCCTGGTAATGCTCCTGCAGCTGCAGCACTCTCCCCACCTGGTGAGCCCGATCTCCCATTGCGGGCCCCTGGCTGCCGGTATTCTGAAGAAGGGCCCAGCAGCCAGCACTCACGATCTACTTCTACTTCTGACCGCTCCTTTGTCCAAGTCTCACCGTCAGAACGTTGCCCCAGGTTATCATGGCAACACTCCATGCCGCTCGCAACGACTGGACAGAGGAGCAGTCAGAAGTAGAAGTAGATCACGAGCGCTGGCTGCTGGGCCCCTCTTCAAAATACCAGTAGCTGGGGGCCCGCAATGTGGGGATTGGGCTCATCGAGTACAGAGAGGGGCATGGGAGCAGAAAGAGCCAGAGGGGATGGGAGAGCAGAAACACACACAGGGGAAGGGGGTGCAGAAAGAGCCACAGAGAGCGTCTCAACTGGGACCAAAAAGTTAAACAAAGTTCATATAATAAACAGAGTTTGGTAATATTTGTCTGATGACTAAAAAAAATAACTTTCTGTTTTCAAAATTTATTTTTCAATAAATTGTACAACAGTTGTACACTTGAATATCTGCTTGCCATTATTTTTTCTAGACTTCTAGTTTCTGAGCTAGTTATTACTATAACCAGTAACAATTGAATATAGAAGCAATTATTCAATATGATAAAAGAATAGATACATTTATATAGTCTTACAGATACAAGCAGCCCTTTGAGGACAACCATAATGTTGATGCAACCCAAGATGAAATTGGCACCCCTGGAATAAAGGTGCAATGTGACATACCATAGATTGTGTATACACTACCATTGTATATTGTGTTTGTATGGTTCCACTGGTATTTGCAGAGCGGTTGACAAGTGTGGAATGAATGTGGAGATCGCATTTTGAGCACATGGAGACTGGCTAAAAGAGTGGAAGGGGAGATATGGTTTGTCATAGTGTGTTGTGAGTGAGGATGAAAGAGGTAAATAAGAAATGCAGGTTAGAGTGGATAGGAAAAGAATTATTAGTCTTCAAAGGAGCAGTATACATTTCTACATTCCTTGTGAGGATCATTTATGTCAGACAATACTTAGTCTAAGTACATTGCTCTTACATACTCCTAGGTTCACCATAGCATGTAGGTATTTCTGTATCTACTTAAATTGCTCATCATAGACTTCACATAGGTTAAGCATTTTACTTAGACATTATATGATTTTGGACAAAGTATGCATATTATCACCTGTAAAGAACTTCTCTCAAATGTAATGGTACTCATACCTATATACCTGCATTGGTAAAGGAGCAACATCTTCCACAATACCAAAACTTTCATTCATCTGTGGAGGACATAACACAGCTCGCACAGGTCATCTCAGTTTATTTCAGTACTTCAGCATAGCTATTGTTACAGAAAATGTTATACCAACATTTGTTTCAAAACATAGCAAAGACAGTCATTTCACCACTCTGGGGAATGTCTATTGCCAAACGCGCTTTGTGTCTTCTGTCATGGTCACACAGAGCATCGTCTTTTACTAGCCCCGTTTTGCCGGTTTTTCTCTCTTTTATGAACATCACAAGGCTTTGTTTATATTTTTCAACCTATCATTGCAGTGTGCTTGAAAAAGTCAAAATATCAGAGACCAGTAGTTCACAAATTCTAGCTCTCTGCCTAGGTTTCTTTATTTGGTAACCCTTCTTTACACTATGGAGCAGCTGCACCTTTCCAGTTGTAGTGATCCTGTCTACTGTCATCACTATCTTTTTTTTGTTTGTTTACCATTTAGACAGCCAGCTAGTACTTCACCCTAAAAGTTTTACCCTCTCACTGTCCTTTTAATCCTGGCTCATTGCTTATCAAATTTAGGCTGCACTATTTATTAATCAGTGTACAGCCACTTTTATGTCAACACTGTATTATTCCCCGCTTCAGGTTCTGAAATTAGAAAAATATACACACAGTATAGCATCCTGCCTATAACACTTTGCCAAAGGTTGTAAACTAAAACACAGTAGCCAGTCCTAAAAGGGAGGCCACTTAAGTGAAAGGCAAAACGAAATGGAGAAGGACAACAGAATGCTAGAGAACATCTAAAGGGAGTTCAATCCAAGTAGAAGCATTCACACAGTTAGGAGCACTAATTTAACACAAAAAGATTTGAAGACGCAGGAAAGAAGAAACTAGGGTAAGGCCAGCATATGCAATCCTTGTTCTTTACATGTGTTGATACTCCCTTTGTCTGTTACTGCATCATTTGAAAATCTCCAGGCAGATTTTCACCACATTTGGGGTGTTTGGAATGGTCTATCTTCATCATTAATACCTGGTCCTTTTTGTTATAAAATAGAGATAATGTATTGAACGGAACGATTATATGGAATGGAATGTTAAAGTCAGATTCAACTGGGAAAATTGATGTCTGGAAGCGGGGAGGATTTTTTTTATTGTTTTTTCATTAAAAATTTTAATAAAAATTAATTTAAAAAATACCTGGTCCTTTCTTCATTTAGCTTTGTCCCAAATTATAGAATATTTATTTTGCAGAACAGAAGCTGAAAACGCAGCCTACCCCATCTGTACAACAAAGGTGAGGAATATGCAGCCCTCTAGATCCCATCAGCCCTAGTTATGAAAGCCAACAATGAAGGAACATGGATATTGTAATCCAACTATTTCCCCATGTATCAATATACCCACAAACATTCCATACTTATTTTTTAGCAATGATCCAACAATATGGGGAACTTTTTAAAGATCTTTTTATGAATTCTGCTCAGCTTATTTTAGAGGGATTGGCAAAAGATTTGTCCAGCCTCACATCACTACAGTTATTTCTGCTGCAGACTCAGGAAAGTGTACACAAGTAAAAGAAAGAATCTCCTGCTTGGCCAGTACCTAGGACTCGAGATTTGTTAGGTGAAGGAAAAAGGAATCGACTTGGGTTTTCTTGATTTATCTTCTGGTAGAACAGTAAGTGCTCACATAATCAAACTTCTTTCTCCATCTGTATTTCTCTTCTGGAGAGCCATACTGAGAAGGGAGTAAATAATCCAAAAAATCCAATAATATCAAAAAGTAATTATATTCTGATAAACTAATACATCACTTAAATTTTCAATATTGTGGGACAACTGTAATATTGCTTTTGTACAATAAAATAATTCAAAATCTGAGGAAGAATTTACCCTAAGATAAATTTCAAAAACATCCCTGTATCTATGCTGATTATTTAGGAACTTTTTTTTTAATGGAGAAAGCAAAATTTCTCTTAAAGAGAGGTATGGTTATTTGTGCTCTCTCAAATACACACACAAACACACAGCAATATCAACTTCTCTAACTAATATCATTTTTCAAGGTAAGCTAAAACATGAGATTTAGCCCAATTACCTTTACCACTCTTCAAGCTGACATGACTTCTTTTTTACATTCTCCAAGTTTTATTTTACAAAGGGTTTATATTGCTTTGACAAGCATAGCATAATCTATTATTATTAGCTACTTTGTGATCTACTTTTTAATATTGTTATTTATGTGGTTTATTTGTAGCAAGCAGAACACTTTTTAAATGAAATCTGACTAACGAATTTCTTGTACTTTATTTGGACTACATCATATCTGTAACATAACAGTATTTTAATACAAAGGAGACATTCAGCAATGTGAAACTTAAAGAAAATATACACTTTTTCTTTCAAAACAGCCATAATAAAATAGGATTTAATAGTATTAAATCAGAAAGAACTGCTGTTACTGAACAATTGCTCTTGCTGAGGTCTACTGTCCGTTGATCTTTGGAGGTGAAAAGTGGTTTGAAATAGTCAAAAGACAAAGCAAACTATACTGAAATAGTAAGAAGTGCTGGTCCACATAGCATTCATGCATAGTGCTTGAAATAAGTATTGTGCATGTTAGCAGTATCAAAGAAACTGCTTCTAGGACCAATTTCTGTAATACTGTTACACACAGTGGAAAAACTAGCCCTTCAGATATTTATTGGACTGCAAACTGCCACGAGTCCCAAACAGCACAGCCAATAATGAGAAACATCTGGAGGACCATTCTATGCCCTCCCTCAATGTAAAATGAACTATACTCGGGGAAATTCACCATCTCATACCTTTACTTTCTACAGGTCCATTGATGTATTCTGATTTAGCACTGACTCTGTCTCAGAATAAAGACATTATTTCCCAGCCCTCCAGCAGGCAAAAATGACCCTCCTAAAATTTACTGAAGAGGTTTTTTTTGGGGGGTCCCCTCTGGGAAAAGCCTATGAACTGGCTACATACCCTTCCAGCCCTCTCTATATAGCTACTGTTCTTTGATCTAGAACATGCAAAACATTCAAGCATGTAGAGTAGATTAGGGACTGCAATATACTGTAGTCGGCCACTTTACATGGAGCAAGAGGTACAGGAACTACTCTTTGAATGGCCATTTGTGAACTCATCACAGTAAGATTTGGTGCCTGCACCAAAACGAGCTGAGTAGTTTTTGGCAGCAGCCTTGGCCTTCCACTCCAGCATGCATATCTGAGCATGCCAATGTTCCTCCCCTCAGTTCTGCAGTCCACCACAAGAGCCCAGATGTTACAGTGGGAAGGGAAGAAGACCACACAGAAATGACCAAACAAAGAGCCACAGTTACAGGCAAACAATCCGTTCTTCTTCTTTATGATCTCTGTGACTTACATAATTGAGTGACTAGTTAGCTAACTCATCAGTGGTGAGTAATGTCATGTTCACAGAAATGACAGAACTGCACTTCCAAAAGCAGCTTTCTTCCTGGCTCTAAGATCCAGTCTATCATGTTACATAAAGGTGGACAGCTGAAACCAGCAATGCCACTGCCTTCATAGAGGGCCCATGAAAAGGCATGTGACATGATACAACATGTTAATAGCCTGCATGATTCATTTCAGAAAGCACACTGGAGAGACTGTATAGCCTTTCTGCAGATCATCCAGGAGCACACTCTGTGCTGCCTGAAAACCTATTTCAGAGTTTCCCATTCTTATAGAGCAGCTTTAGAGGACAGACAACATGCTGCAATGGGGAGCGAGAGGTCTACCATTTCCTGGTCCTGCTGGTGGACGCCATTCTGTCAACAGAATGACAGCATTGGATCTCATTCTGCGGTCGCCATAGAAACGTAAGGAAATCAAAAGAAGCAACATCACAGGCGAAAGGCAACTGCCCTTAGGTGTAGGGACATTTGGTGCGAGTTTAGGTTTTGTGTAACAGTACTACAGGACATGACTTTTGGAAGTAACCAAAATCCCTAAGTGAAATGCAGGGATTGGAGGAAAGAAGCTGTAAAGTGATCAGGTGAGAGCTGAGTGCCTTGGGTAATGAGGGAGGGGGACAAAGCTGGAGCCTAGATGAATGCCCTTGTCAGAATCCATTTAAGTGTTTCTATTCGTTGAGAATTTTTAATAATTTTAATCAATCATTACTATATATGATAGATCAGTTTCATGGGATTTTTTAAACCGTCACAGAATTTACATGAAACACACTGATTTTGCTGCACTTTGTGCTTGTTTGCTGTTGCATTGTATACTATACTTCTATATGTTGGTAGGTAAGTCCTATGGGTAAGGGGTGGAGTGGGACACCCTTATTAGTATGATCTTGGACAGAGAGAAATATGCAGTTGTGGTTTGTACATGCCAGGTGAGGGAAATACAGAACAGAGGTCTATTCCATGTTTCAGTCCTTTCCCCATTCTCCTAAGGTCCAGGTTACCCTCTCAGATTGCTTAATGGCTTTACTACTGCAGCTGAATGCCAGGCCTGTCCAAAATAAAACAAACACCATCCATTATTTCGTCACAGACAAAAGGGGTCAATATGGTGTGAACTACTGGGTAGGCTGGAAAGGGTGAACCCATGTGGGCACTCAGTGAAGCATCAGCTTAGGTAGAAGACTGGGGGATCAGAGTTGCTATTATTCATAAAGATGACATTTCCATCACAAGAATACCTATACATCCTGGCATCAGGATGCACCTTCTTTGCAGAACCTCTGAATTTTATAACCAGTTCAAAGATGTAGAGTTGTTGCCTGATAAGTGGGTGTAAACAAAGTGGGCAGAGGGAAAAGATGAAAGAGCCCACAGCAAGAGACAAGAAGAATAAGTAGATGGGGGGGGAAATGCACTAATTTTTCTTATAGATCAGGGAAGGGGAATATTTGGTCCTCCCAATATTACTTTTCTCATAATCCCTTGCTATTGGCCACGCAGTCTGCAGCTTCTGGGTGCTGAAGTCCAAAATACCTGGAGGGTCAAAATCCATCCCCACCCCTGCCACAAATGAAGTTGCAGACAAGTCTTAGACATTCTTTTTCTCCAGATGATTCATAAACAGCTTTTTCCACTACTTCTCCCTGCAGGCCTGCACATTTAACTGAGGAAAGAGAATAATAAAGCATCCTGCACCCACCGCAATATCTTATATGGTAAAGGAAGCAGAACTTCCTGGGCCAGATGGCACTGATAAGCAGACCCCGATGCCAAAAATCCCAGACCCCCAGAAAAAGAATGGCAGAATCTATACCTCAACAAATTAATGCGCCAGCCCGCAAAATGGAGGACAAGGCAGGTTTATCATTCAGCCCTCAAGTGAGCTAGAGGTTGGAAGCAAGGGCAGGGCTTCTGGCTACTGCTTGGGAATAGTTGTCTTCTAATGAACAAGGCTTTCCTCATGAAGATTCCTAACAAACTGCCTGCAACTGAGGCTAAAGTAGGGGCCTGGGATGTCAATTTTATAAACCTCACTTCTAAGCTAGAGATTGCCTGAAGCACCTTGTTTACTGGTTCTAAGCTTTGCTAATGCCTTCTTGGATCCCACTTGTGCCCCAGACTGGACTCGTGTGACTCTGCCTTTGGATCACCCTTTCCGCTGATTTTTTTAAAAAAGCTTAAGACTGAGAAAAGAATTGGGTAAAACTTGAAACTTTTTTTTCAAAATGTCTCTAAAATACCTTAAATGCACTTAAATTAATGGTTGAAAGAGTTGAAAGCATCCTTACACCAGTAAAGCAATTTTGTCATAACTATATTATTTTTGAAATGTTACTTTGATAGACAGGTAATTACAGGTTACAGGCAATTACCTAGTTATAGAATTGTTAGAATTGTTACTTTAAGGTTCTGAAATAGTTATTATCTCACTTTATTTTCCCCTTAAGTTTTTCATTTAATAGTCAGACTTTGTTTTTCCAATGTTTACGTCTTCCTAAATTTCAGAACACAGGTAAATTCCCAAACTGAAAAATTATTTTCCTCAAATTTTGATTTAGCACTATTTGCAATCTGAATGTCTTTCTTTGTTGTCGTATTACCTAATTTGTTTTAATTTGAATATTTGTTCTCTTTGGGAATTTACTCTAAAGCAACTACTGAACATTTCACTGAGGCATTCAGAATCACAGAACTGGAAGACAATCTGGTCTAGAATGGGCTCTCATTTCAGATTTCAGAGACCAGGAGAAAGAGAGATTAACACAAATGTTCAAAGTCTTGCTTTTGGATTAAGTAGCTCAAGAGCATCATTTCAAGAGTACTTCTTATGGATAATTTCTTTATGTCAAAATAAGTACAGAAATTTTATCAACTCAGATGTTTACTTTTAGTGTTCATTCACAACATACATGCACACAACTTCCACCAAGAATACTTACTCAAATTCTCTCTTGTGCCCTTCATAACTTCTCAGCAAAGCACAGTTGACAAGCAGACTTAAATCAGGCAAGCTGAGGCCTACACAGCTAGAAACCCTAATCAAACTGTGGTTTCTACTTCCAAGCAAACAATATGGCTTGTGAAGTTTAAATATAGATATAAACTATGGCTTGTTGTTACAGCTGGAATCAGAGTATGTAAGGGCAAGCAGCTCTGGTAAGATATATAAGGAGCGTACACATTTGAGGTTCTAAATTACATCTAAAATATACGACTGTGTACAACAATGACTAGGCCAGAATTATAACAGCTGAAAAAAAATTACCTGTTGGTGGTACCCTAAACTGAACCCTCTAAATAACACACCTGAAGATATCTTCCTCATATGCATATCAACTCTTTTACACTACACATTTCTACTAGACATACTAATTACACCTAAATTAGGTGACTCAAAGAGACCTGGACCAAACAAGATACGTCACATTAGATGGGCTGCCCTTGAGATCCTACAAAACTAACTGTGCTTAATATTATAATCTTCACATTGATTGTTTTGTTTTAATAACTTTTTTATTTCTGATACAGATTGACTTATGCTAGCTCATCATGATGAAACAAGTTGCTTCAATGTACTTAAGAGGGAAATGGCATTCATTATTTATAAGACTACCATTTTAGTATAAATTGGGTTTCAGCCTTATTCTTCATATTGCCTTATCTACAGAAATATCAGGCATCATATTTTAATAACATTTTATCATTCAAACCACACTGTCCAAATCCCACACATCAATAAACGTAGGCAAATACTTATGTATTATTTCTTATTATGAGCCTGAAAGCCAAAGTTAAGAAAATGTACATGTTTAGCATTTATTCAAAGGTTTGTTATTGCTTCTTCATTCTTCTGTTTGAATAAATATAATGAAGATACTTTTCACTACCATCTTTTCATGACATAAATAACTGAAAGTTAATGATGCTTTGCTCATTTATAAATTGCCAAAGATCTCTCTGGCTGAGACTTCTAAACGCCTCTGCCTAAACTGCAAACCCCAGGACTCCATAGGATGCTGAAAGTGGAATAATAGCACTGTAACAGTGTAGGGCAGAAATGGCCTGTGAAACTCTTGTCTTCCATAACTGAATTTTCATAAAATTATAGGCTTAAATTCAACCCAATGCTAGTGTTGGAATCTACCAACTCAAGCAGCATGTTCCACATAGTTTTCTGTACTCCTAGAGTAGTTTTTAGAGTTTGTGGGGCTTCAAGAGAATGGAGGAAATTGCACACACACACACTTGAACTGACAGAGGCATCTCCTGGTGCCACCATGATATCATTCTCCGGGTGATTATTTGCCTGAATAAAAATCAGGAGAGGATTAGGTGGCTTGGGAGATGAAAAAAGGGGTTAGGGTTGCATGCCACTTCCAGCCCATATTTTCACCTCTTCCGGCTGACGTATTGAGTGTTATCAGTATAGTCACGTCTTGCCTGCATTTCTGTGCACATTCACTTCATACGAAATAAGATTCACTGTCTTCAGCACATCTTATTGCCAAGTAAACACACACGAGCCCAGAGGCACACCAACTTTTATCAGCATAATAGCAGGTTCCTCCAGCCCCTATTAAAGCATAAAATACAATTTGTGATCACCTATCCAACAGAGCAATCCTAAACACGTTTACTCATATTTATTTCCTACTAAGGAAAAATCGGATAGTGTCTTAGCTAGAGAGGTAAAATTTCTGTAAATTTAGAAGCCACAGGGGGAAAACTGGGTTTAGGGGAAGGGGCTCAGTGGGGGTGGAAATTCTGCAGAAAATAAAAAAATGTGCAGTACTAATTTTCAGATCAAAACTAGATTTATTTTGTTGCTTCAGCACCATAAAATGATTGATTCAGAACTTAACGTATAAAGTTGCAATATTTGACATATCTATGAAATTTAAAAAGACATACCCTTATAGAAGCAAAATTTTGAATACCATATACAAAAAAAAGTTGTAACTATCTGCACATTGTGCAGATATATCATAGACAAGGTAATCCAACTACACAGAAGGAGAAGAGACAGCAGGAAAGAAGTGTGTGTGTAGGTTCTGAATGTGAGGTAAGTGTGAATGAAAGTGTTGGGGTACAATTCTGAGCAGCAGAAAAAAACTGTGGGTTTAAAGGAATGAGTTTATGTTTCAGACCCATACCACACATCTGCCTTGTCTTTCAGTCCTTAGATATCTGCTTTTTAACATCATGAGTTCCTGTGAAATGGGTATACCGTATTCTTGTAACCATTTTGTGAGTGTCACCTCTAACAGCTATTCTGTGAGAATATCCACTGAAACTTGCCCAATTTGTGTGCCTATTTCTGGTCCCAAAATGCTGGAAACTGGTTTATTTATTAAAGAGAGTTCTTAGCCCCTTCCAGAATATCAGCGATTTACGAGACAGAAAGCATAACAGCATATTTAAAAAGGAAAAAGGAGGGGGGAGGAATCTAGCAGCACTTTTAATACTAATTGATCTATTTTAACTTCAGGGCATCTGAAGAAGTGGATTTATATCCATGAAAGTATATACTAAAATAGACCAACCAGTGTTAAAGGTGCTCTAGATTCCTCTTCCCACCTCCCCCCTTTTTTTTTTCTTTTTATGCTGTAATAGACTAAAATGGCTATTTCTTTGAAAAATAATATATTTAAACTCTACTAAATCAAATAGTAAGAGAACCCCTCCACCCAAAAAAACACAAATTTAACATTTAAAAACATAAGAAACATAAGTTAACATCATTTCATTTCTATTCATGACTCCTTGTATTCCTTCTTAGGACTCATTTCTTACTTGATTTGTAGCTGGCACTGATTTCAGTGAAGCCACTGAAGGGACCTTGTGATAGGTGCTGTTGTTTTCTACAGGTACTCCTTCCTCATTGGTCTAAGTGCATAGTGGGTCACCTCTCAGCACAAACTTCCTAGGCAAGAAAGCAGGGGTCTCCCTTTCCTCTATGCTCCCAGTACACATGTATGGGAGCAGCACTTCTTGAGAGGCTCTCCTCACCCACTTGCTGCTTTGCAGCTGCTCCTGAAGTCCCGGAGAGAGTGTTAACTGCCAGAAACCTCAACAAGCAGCTGAGAGTGTTGCAGAATCCTGGATAACATTGCGGTCTTGTTAGCACTGAGCCTTTTTAATTCCATAAGAGGGGATGGTATGAAGGGTGAGAACTTCCCTTTGCTGTATTTCAGGGCACACTGCATTGCTCATCTTGCAACCTGCCAATGCCTCCTGGAGCCACCCAGAGAGAGACAGAAGGAATCAAAAGGAGACACTACTGGTGAAGAAGTCTGCCCAGCCCTGGCCAGACACTTGAAGAACATGTGGATGCTGGGCATCCAAATCCTGCACAGATTTTTCCTGCTCCAAAGTAGAATCTGGAAGGCATCCGTGCCTGTGTCCTGGGTGCACTCACTTGTGTACCAGGTCTGCTCCTGCAAGTACTTGCCTACTGCCATTTTGTATCAAGTCTGCTCCTGCAAGTACCTTCTCACTGCCCACTCTAAAAACTGTGAACACTTACAAGTGTGACTCCACCTGAATACTTACCAATCACCTGAATACTTACCAACCAGTAAACCTAGATCTTCTAAAGCATACACTGAGACACCAAGGCCACCACCCAATACGGACTGGCAGGTAGGACTGTAAGCATTTACCACTACATCAATTGTAAACATTCAAGTACATACCCTCCAGTAGTTCTGGGTCCTGCAAGTACTTACGTTAGCATAAAGCCTATGACTATAAGCACTGCCTCAGCATTTGGCCTGATCCTGAAAACACCACCACCAGCCCCCGTCCCCAAGGAAGGGAACCCGGTCCCGTGAGAGAGAAATGAAGGAGGCTGTAGCGCAGCCTGCCTGTTCCTGCCTCCTTACGGTCCACGCAGCGGAAGGGAAAGCTGTGTTGCTCCCGGAGAAGACAACGGCCACACTGCCAATGCTCTCTATTGGGAAGTCTCCCTTCCCCGTGTGAGGATTTTGAGGAAATAACACACGTCATTTCTCACTCGCATTAAAAAAAAAAGGACCCCAATCTCCACCAAAGCGCCTTTCCCATTACATGCAAGGTCATTCCTCCACAAAGGCCCAAGTCGTTTCCTCAGCGTTCCCTCTCAAAGCTACCCCTTTTCCTCCTCTGCACAAACGGCTACTCCTGCCACCTCCTTTCACGAATCGATTCCTTCAGCCCTCGCCTCCCCCGGGACAGGCGCCACTGTCACAACTAACCAGTTTCTGCCGTCTTGCTCCTCTCCGCCATGTTTGTTTTCATCCCTTCCTTCCCTCCCCCTCCCGCCGCGAGACGCTGTCTGGACGTCACCATGGCAACACACGTCACAGCCTGAGGAGTCCCTGACTTTAAAGAGCCGACCGTGCGCGAGGAAGAGGCAGAGCCAGGGGCGCGAACCGTTTCCAGGCGACCCCGGGGAAGGCTCGGAGCCACGAGCGGAACAGGGCGCAACCCCGCCCCGTGGGGAGTCTCTGCACACTTGCAGCGCACCGCAGGCTTTCAGCAGACGGACTACTCAGAAGTAAGATCCCGCCGAGTTCAACAGAAATGCACACAGCAATAAGCCTCTTAGAACTAGGTGTTAAATCTTTTTTTTTTCCCCCCTGAAAAGTGTTTCATTTCAAGTTAGTCTAACGGTACACAGTATTCTCACAGTTTTCCCTTAAGTCGGTCTTGTCGTTCTGTTATTCGTTTAGCTTCCAAAGGTAGTTATGTGGATTTACCCAGACCTGTATGATTATAGTCCTTTGGAACGATTTAAAATATCTTTTTGTATTTTGCTTTCAGCTACAATAGTGCACTGGCCACCATCTTCAGCAACAACCCAGTGGAAAACTTTCATTGCGTCTGCCACAGTTTTCTCATAGGGCGGTGATTTCCTTGGACCACCTGCCTGCAGAATTTTTTTTGATGTTAGGGAGGTTGCTTTTTCTTCTTTTAAAAGCCTTTAAAAGAGGAAATCTGGAGCGAACATCAGCCTTCAGTCCTTCTGCTGCTAAAACGGTTTCAAGCAACTGGATATCTGCTCTGCTGAGCTGACTCCCAACTAGAAAATTGTCCGTGATCTTCGAGGACCTTTTCGAAGACTAGGAAATACCTGCCGGTGGCTTTCTCGAGGATCGCTGTGGTTTCTTTCTCATTCTTCTTTGCACGAGCATGTTTGAAGGGCAAGATCACGGTCATTCTTTCTATATAATTTTTTTCTATATAAACATATGTGTACTCTAGCTACAACACGATGCACCATTTTTGGGAAATATATTTAAGTGAACTTGATGAGTGTTACTTTCACATGAAGATGCACTATTAGGCTCGCACTGCCAATCCAGACGTGCTGATCTAGTTGCAAGCCTGTTAAAATGGGAAGAGGGTGTGTGTGAGTGGAACTTAGCATCTCTTTAAGAACAGACAACATGTTTATGATATTCTCAATTAGACTATTTTAATAAACCATGCCATATAAAAGAGACACCTTATACTCCCTCCTGGTCTAAAATCTAGTCAGTCATCCTAGAGATCTTGTTATTGCATCAGTACTGGAAAACTGAGCATTAGGTCCTTAAAATGTTAACACTCCAGAGCAAAGGATCAGAGGGACTGTATTTTATGTTTCCACATTATTCCAGATTATAATGATGCAACCTTGCTTCTCCTTGGAGTATTAAAGAAACTGGTCATAAATATCTGTCTCCCACCCACCCAATCTAATTAGGAGAGAGAAAGTAGGCAAAGTATGGTGGCAGAAGATCCTGTTTGTATGTCAGTAGCAGCTAGGGACATAAGTCATGCTAGGGATCATGATGAAGTGGCATTGATAGTTGCCAGATGAAATAAGGGACAAGACTCTTATCCATTAAACAGTTGTGCAGAAGAGGGGATTTTGGCAAGTGTTGCTTCTCACAAATGCTGAAATCCCCTCCTTTTTGAAAGTATTTAACTTACAAGATCCCACATGTTTGTACCCTGCATTAATTAGAAGAAGAACTAACAGTTCTTGTTTCCACACTATTTTAAAAGGTGATCAGAAACACAACTTTTCCATAAATACAAACTGAAATGCTTAACAGATTCTGCTTTCCACTGGTGATGCCATGAAACATGGACAAATAGAGTATTTGGGGAGATACCAGTGTGTCCTTACCTCCTGTCGTACCCAAGCTCTTAAAGAAACAGGCAAGCTTTTCAATTCATGACAATAGCTAAAATGGGAATTTCTATTCTGTAGTAACTGCAAGGAATTTGGGAATGGAAAATTGATTTAATTAAAGTATGGCATCTGTGTGCTGTTGTGTGAGAGCAGATGTGTTTTAACTAATATTAAGGGAAAGATTAACCTACATTAATTGATCTTGAGTATATGCTCAAGAGAGCCATTGCAATGTTAGAGGGATGAACGAGGAAGCTTCATATTCAAGTTCCCACAGGGGAATGAAGCCCTTTGAGAGACCTTGGGCCAATAATTATTGCTGTCTGACCAACACCACAGAGTTGTTATGAGGATAAAGTGGAGAGGAACAGAGCCATGCATGGCTCCTTGTACTCAGTGGAGGAAAGACAAAGTATACATAATAAAATGCACCTTTTATTATATGATTTAAGGAGAAATTGATGTGTAAAGACAACCTTTTTTCTGTCTAGCTTTTAGAAGGACTACAGATTTTTATTCAAAGGTAAAGTACTGAGGGGAAGTTGGGTTAAATTGCCAAGGTTTACAAGAAGCTGATCTGCTTTTTTTTTCATATTTTACTTCATTTTATTTTGGCAAATGTCAATCTGCTCTCATGTGCTGTCAGTCTTCCCTCTCTTTTCTACTAACTGAAGACAGAGGAATATTCATTGTGTGTTTACCTAGCACAATATTTTATTCTGTTTAAGCAATCCAGGAACATCAACACTTAAGGTGATCTTGAGATGAAATACTAATTGTCTCCTGCCTCATTTCACAGATATAGACAGATATATACACACTAAATTGCACAGTGGATCAAATATGTGTTTGTCTAGTTTAACTGGATAAACTGCAACACAATTTCTACATAGCTAGAATTTGTTACACCATATTAGTGCACCAAATAAGAGGACCCCCAGATGTTGTATCTTACTACTTTGGATTCAGCTCCATGCCCATGTCCAGGACTTCACAATATTCTAACAATCTCAAAACATGTTTTGAAGTAGTTCTTCCACAGCAAGGGTGGGCAACTGAGGCCTTGCAATTCCCACAACCCCTCATCATTTGCTATAGTACCTAGGACTGATGAGAATTGTAGGCAAAGTGTGTTTCTGTTTCATGCTACCCGAGCCTTGCTCTCCAGTTAATTTTATTGTAATTTTTTTTTCAAGGGCCAGATACATTGTTTGCCATCTTATTACTCAATGTGTAATGTCAGTACTATCCAGAAGGCTGGCATGTTTTTGAAATATGCACTTTAAAAATAGCCCAAATATGCCTTTAAATGTTGATTTATTTATTTTTACTTTGGTTACTTAAAGGCAAATGTATGCAATTGCAGTCCTTATATTTTGAAGTGGATGCATTTCTTTCTGTGTTTGTTCCTTTTTGTATAAATAGTTGATTGATTTTTTAAAAGCTTACGCTCCTTCTCCCCATTATTTGTAATATACAGACAAGGTCAAGTCATGTTATTTATCTCTTTAGACCAGAGCTTTCCAAACTTTTCATGTTGGTGACACACTTTTTAGATATGTATCATTTCATGACGCAGTAAGTCAGTTTTATGAATTATAAATAAAGCATAAGGCATAAATCATATTTTTTAAAATACAAATGAAAGGTTTTCATGAGATATGTTGTGTCCCCATACCTTTCGTTATTACAATTTATGTATGTTCTGTAGTTAGTAGCAAACCAGAGGTTAAACTAACTGCCAACCTCACTGGGGTCTTTCTCGGCCCCGGACAGCAGTGACACACCTATATATTGCAGTCGACACACTAACACACAGTTTGGAAAGCTCTGCTTTGGACAACTGCCACTATGTTACAATTAAATTGTGGTGGTACATTTATTGGCCAACCCAAAGGTGCACAATACATCACACTGGCTTGAAAAAATCACAGGCTTCTGCATCAGTCAAAGGTGGTTAAAAAAAAGAGGGAGAGAGAGAAAGCATGGAAAATGATGCTGCTAGAGTCACAACATTTTTCTTCGTGTTGATATTGAGAAACGGCCTCCAGATGAAAAAGTTAGGCTGCACACACACCCCTGATCATAAGTTGACCAGTGACAAAGGCAAGAAAAGGTTAATAAAATTTGCTTCTCTGTTTTAAGTTATAGAGTACCAATCAAACTGAAGGAATATGGTATGTGCAAACCATATACGGTTAGTAATATATTATTCTTACTGTTGTCTGTTCCAGGAAAAATGCCCTCCCACCAATTCCTACTTGTGTACTCTGTGTTCTATGGACAGCAGAATGACAGGTTGCTTACCTGTAACTGTAGTTCAAGTGGTCATCCGTAAACTCACACAAATGGGTTTACTACAACTGTGCAGTACATCATTCAGAACCTCCTAGAGCTGTTATGTGTTTTGGTGGTAGCCCTTCCTTCCTTGCTCCATTCGACCAGGCTGATTCCTGCTCAGACCCTGAGCTCGCTGGATGCCAAAGTAGCAGCCAAGGAGATAGAAAGTATGACACACAGAGGGGAGGCAGGGGGGATGTTGTGTGAGTTCACAGATGACCAGTTGAAGAACTACAATTATTCTGAGCAACCTATCCTCCTTCATGGTCTTTGTGACTCACACAAATAGGAGACTAGCAAGCTACTCACCATAGGAGGTGGGAGTGCCTTGTGACACAGAAAACAACACGGCTCTCCTAAAGGCAGTGTCATCTCTGTAGCTGGCATCCAACCTATAATGAACATCAGAAACCAGGTAGCTGCCTTGCAAATGTGCTCCAGAGACATGCCTTTCAGGAAGGCCAGTGAAGTAGCCACAACTCTGGTAGAGTAGCTATGCACAGGAATCAGGGGGGGGGGGTCTTTGCTAGTTTGTAGGCCAACTGGATGGTTGAAGAGAGAGGTGTTAGGATAACACATGCAGTCCCTTCTTATTCAAGGAGTAGCACACAAAGAGCCTCTGAGAAAGTGAAAGTCAGCAGTCTTGTTGGTATAGAAGGCCAGTGCTCACCTAATGTCAAGACAATTAAGAGTTCGACCCAAATGAGACGTAGTGTTCTGCATAAATGCAGGTAAGACAATGTCCTTGGCCAGATGAAGGACTGACGTCACTTTCAGGAGAAAGTCCAATCTAAGAACCACATTGTCCTTGTGGAACTTCAGGTATGGTGGATTCATATGAAAGGCACACACTTCCCCTGCTCATCTGGCAGATGTTATCATCACCAAGTAGGCATTCTTCCAGGTAAATAGACTAATGTCACAGACTGCCATTGGCTTGAACAGTTTCTTAGAGAGCTGTGAAAGGTGTGCACCAAGGTGTAAGTCCCAACAGAGATGGCTGAAGATTCTTGTAGCCCTTCAGAGACTATTTAACCAATGGGTTCGGAAAACAGGAAGGCTTGCTGATGATTTGAAAGCTGGAAGAAATTACCACCAGTAACATTTGATGGAGGGAGAGGATGGGGGCGAGGGAGAGATAGAGAGAGAGACTGACTGAGTCAGTCCTTTGTGGGACAATGGTAGGAGAAACTCTTATCACACAGTGGACTTATGTTTGTTCCAGAGATATCCCTCTTAGGGAATAAAAAGGACAAGAATTTGTTCCACTTATATGCCTAGGACTGCTGGGTAGCAGCCCTATGAGCAGCAGTGAAGATATGTTGAATTGGTTCAGAAAGAGTTTAGAGAAACACCCTCTCCAAGCCATCAGTCTGAGGGTGCCCAAGGCTGGATGTCTCACTTGCCCATCAAGTAACATCAGGAGATCAAGTATCTTTGGCAGCCAGGGGTAGTAGTCCTGAGCAAAGAGGAGAAGAGAGGCAAACAACCATGTAGTCATCAGGCTGCACTTTACCTTGTCGCTCTGAATTTTGGCAGTCACCCCAGTGAAACAGGAAGACATGGCCAAGTGATCCCTTCCCCTAGTTTGCTCCGGAGCTGTAGGTCTGACACTGCCTGTTCTGTGCCAAGGCAAATAGATTCACTTCTGGAGTGTCCCATCTCCTAAAGATAGTCTGAAGTGTGCTGGGGTGAAGTCTCTGTTTGTGGCAAAAGGTTGGCATCCTTTTCTCTGCTCCTGGGAGATAGATTGTGAAGATGGAGTTGCCTCTGTGGATGCAGCAGTCCTACAGACAGAGTGTGAGATGGAGCAGTGTGCTCCATTTCATTCTGCCTTGTGAAGGTGGTGAGACAGAGAAAAGGCCTGTCCTTTGGATCTCAGAGTCCAGATATGCTCAGCTGGGGAGGCAAGATCTACAAGATATCCTATCATCCTGTTTCTATCTAGCAGATGTAACATAGAAATAGGATTGCTGTACTATTGTACAGACAGTTTAGTAAAGTGACTGGCCACTCTGGAAAACAAATGTTAAGTAGCCACAGGAACAAGGACACAGACAAAAAGTGTGTTTGGCTGAATATATAAGGCTTCTCTTTTTGGTTCTATCAGAAAAACATCTCCATAGGCAAAATCAAAGCACCATCAGCATGGTGAAGAGGAACAGCTGAGTCAGCTCTGCTGGGATTTTAGCATGTGGGTCAAGTGAGTTTAGGAATTTCAAGCGTGAAGTTAAACAAGAAAAAAATATCACTCTATTCAGAGGCAGATTGGAAATACTAACAGAGAGGATTCACTGAATGATAAGAGAATAATTCTTGGAACATGGATAGTTACAAAATAATGAACGCAAAGGATTTATCTACTTTTTTTTAAAGGAGGAGAGAATCATTCATTTATATTACTATACAACACAATGAGTATGAAATGTATCATGCTTTATAGAACTAAAGTGGGGTATAGGGTAAAAGTTTCTGCTTGAACTATCTCACAATCTACTTTTTTAGAAAAGTATCAGAAATGGGACATTCTGTAGATTACTGAGACTTTTTTTTCTTATCAGAGATAATGTCTTAGTCTGCTTGAAAATATCAGTTCCAGAGGGACAGTTTCTACACCAGCTCCAAAAACCAGAGAATGCCTCTTATAAAGCAAAGTAAGATTTTAAAAAACTATATAAACTGGATAAACAAATAACATGGCAATCCAATGCATGCCTATTGTAACCCCTCTGAACTAATTGGCTTGGCTCAGTGAGTGAGAAATCCTAAAAGAAGAGATGTGCTGGTAAGTTTCTGTTGAGAGACAGTTGGGGAAAGAATGTAGCTTCTATCACCCAGGAAATAAGAATTTAAATTTTATCACTTTATTTTTTTTAATTATAATTTGGAACTATTAAGCTTTGTGTTGAAATTTCAGAGAGACAGGAATGTTTTGACATTGGTTCTTTGACTATGGAGGTAAGAAGACTGTGCAAGACACTTTTTTAAGCAATTCCTGCCTTGTTACTGCATTGAACCCAGGAGACCTATATAAACGTGTATTGTCCAATTTTGAATGTGTTGTGTTGTTTTTAAGTTGTTAGTTTCAAAATACATCTCCTTGATCAATTTATAACTGTGTTTACAATACATTTTAAAGGTTAGAATCTAGGAGCTTCACAACTATTCAATAATTTTTTCTTGAGACAGTGGGGCTTACACCCAGGAAAATGGTTATAAATTGCATATATATATAATGATTTGAACAAACTGCAGCTTTTAACTGGAACAGTAAAGTACACAGAGTAGTGTGATCCAAGGCCCCTGTGGGTATGGTTAAACCAACACTCCTCACACAGCTTCTCCCTGACTGCATCCCTTTACATATTATCCTTAAGAAGGACAAGCCAGATTGCACAACTCTCTAGAAATTAAATTAATGTCTATGCACAGGATTTACTGTCTTCACTTTGGAGAAAATGGTTCTGCTTGCAATATCCTGGTTTAAAAATAATAAAAATCAGAATGACCAGCATTACACCTGGGAATTCCTGCACAGAAACAGGAGAAAAGAGGCATACCAAAGCAATAAGAAGCAATAAGACCACGACAGTATATCTGAAGGTTACAAACTCATTTTTTTTCCTGTTGCATTCCTAAGGTTCTAGCATTCACCTGTCTAGCAAATTATTTTATGATGTTAACTGAGAACTTGGATTTGGGAGACAAGAGAGCCCTCTCTGCAGTCTTCTAGCAGTACCACTTGGTTAACACAATACAGAGAGCCACTGTGGTACACTGAGTTGAGGGCTGAACTTCATCAGCGGACATCTGAGACCATATCTCTGCTCAGCTTTTAAGCTCAGCTGCTACCCTGGGCAAGTCACAATAGCTTAGCCTATCTAGGGTGTGTGAAGACCTAGCTGCTAGTTCTTCTTAGGCTGGAACTCCTCCATCAGTTAGTTTTTACCAATATGTGAATTCAGCAAAACATACAAGTAGGTAAAAAAGCAAGTATTTTCACATTCCAACACAGGCTATATGCCCTGTTTTGCGCCATTTCTGCCCTACATTTATAGCGCTATTATTCTATTTACAGCATCCTGTGGAATTCTGGGGTTTGCAGTTTACTGATGCCAAAGAACTCTGTGGCTGAGGATTCTAAATGTCCTTCCCTAAACTTCAAACCCCAGAATTCCACACGATGTTGAAAGTGGAATAACAGCACTATAACAGTGTAGGGCAGAAATGGCCTTAGAATACTGTGATCCCACAGTCACAGCACATAAGATTGGAACAAACCTGAAAAAGTACTGCTGATAACATAATATAACCTACTGTGGCAAACTCCAGCTTTCCTACACCTTTTGCTTTTCATGTGCTGCTTTTTACACCACAATTTACTTCCATTATAATTATTTTTATATATTTTGAAATATTGGTCCAAATATTTTAGCCAGTGATGTACTATGAAGAGGGAAGCAAAGGTTTCCATTTCCCTTGGTTTGTTGGGTATTTAAGGTGGAGACATAATCTTATTTTTGGATTTATGAATGTTTATCTTGGATTAGACATTTATCAGCTAAGGATTTTGACCTGATTCTGTTGAACAACTAGAAAGCATTATCCTATAATAGCAGATTAGAATGGTTTTCTATGTTGACATTTTCCCACAAATTTCACACAGGGCCCTTGTTCAGTCCCTGTAAATAGCTTCCATACCTACACATCAAACAACTGGCTACTTTTTGCTAAGTACAATCTGTCTTCAAACGTTCAGTGGAAGGGCTAAATAATATTTGATTAGGTACAGCTTTAGCTCAGCCTTCACAGCCTCACAAAAGGTTTGAACAGTTTGAAATTATTCTGACTTCAGTCATTTAATTCTTATCCTACTGAAAGATAACAGATTTTTTTTTCTTGGACCAATAAAGCACAAGTCAATGATTAAGTCAGGTTTCTGTTTTCAATTGACCACTGATTTAAACATCTCTTTTTAAAAGATATTAAAGGTTTTTTAAAAAAAAACTAGAATAAATAAATGTTAAATTCTACAGAATAAAGTAAGTGGTATATACTCTCATTTTTGTTTGCTGTCGCAACAGCCTCCCCCCTTTTTTTAAGATCATGAACTAAAGCTACTATTAAGTTTTTAGCAACTGCTAAGTAGACCAACTGAAGGAAAGGGATTTACTTACCATACAGCAATTGATTCACTACTTCTGCTCTAATTGGGATTAGCAATTAGATTTAAGACTAAGGCTGAAAACATACTTACCATATACACCTAACAGTGCAGTATTATACATGTCTATTCAGAAGAACATACCATTAAGTTCAATTGAAGTTCTGGATAATTTCATAATTGAATGCAGTTTATCATGAAAAAAAATTTCTATCAATTATAAGAGTTTAAATAATTTATTAATTTCAATCCCCATCTTCAGTAGTTCTCTGAGTACTGTACTGGCTCCCCTAACATCTTTCTTTTCCTCCATCCATAATGGCAAATCTACATAGCATGGGTAGCTCCCCATATACTTGTATGAAACAGCCACTTGGAAATACTGGGATATGCTCATATCAAAATTAATTAAAGTTCTGAATGTTTAAAGACAGATCTTGTCAACCCTTTTATTTAAGATGGCAACATAACTTCAGCTGTCAACCCCCATCTCATTTTCATAACAACTTAACACACACATCTTTTCAAAATATGCAAAATATTCTTTTCTCTTTTTACCAGAGTACTACCAAACAGATATTTTTAGACTCCATTGTCTATCCACAATAAAAAAATTGTGTCATATGTCTAAATGACACAATGATTTCCAGTATAAATTCATAAATCTATAATTTTCTATTGTACTCTTAATATTGCTGTGAAATTTCAAACTAACTATTTGAATAAAAATTTGATGCTCTGTCAGATGACAGATGCAGCAAAATTCCACATTTTGCTTTAGGATTTCTGTTACAAGTAAGGTAAGCTGTCAGCTGGCTTTAATCTGGATCCATTCTATTCATTATCAATTTCTTTCAGAGGTTGCAAGCTTATTATTGTTGGATTACTGACAAAGAAGCACAGTAGACTGTGGGAGGAGTAACTCAAATTACATGATCAAGTAGAATAGCAATATATAAGCAAGGAAAAACAGGTGTCTTCTCAATTTATACATATCATCAAAATCTTTCTAATTGCTTAGGAACACCATAGCTTTGATTTGAATACCACATATACAAGAGCTTTTTCTGTGAACAAATAATGTAAGTTTTCTTTCTTCTACTAATTTTAAGTTATCATTTCATTTTGATTTCTGAGGTGAACATATAGGATTAAATTACTCTGTTAACTTAAATTTGAACTTTTTATTATAGAACAACAATTTACATTTTTCCCCATTATTTTAATGCATATCACAACCATGTTGTACTGCTTGATGGCTGCTTACTTGTTAGAATATTATTGCTTTTTAAATCTGCAGTAAGGATCATTGGTACCATGTACTAGCCTTGTGATATTTAAATTATGCAGAAATTTCCAGCAGCTTGCTTTAGAAGCAATGCTGATGACTTTATGTAGGATATTCCAGAAATAAAATGCTTCACAGTTACTGTAAACCTAAGATTATATGCTTGCATTGTAAACATTGTAAACCCAAGGCTGTGATTTTTCAGATCTTTAAATTGTGAAGTATTCCATTGACCTCAGTGGAATTACTCCAAAGTAAACACTCTTAGGATTGTAATGGCAGTTGTACAGTTCATTCTGAACCTACATGTCTACATTTTGATGGACTGAAGTCCCACTGAGTTCAATGTCACTTATGCCCAAGTAAATATAAGTAGTGTTGCAACATGAGTCAGAAATGACTAGAAGGCACGCAACAACAATTTTCAATGTATCAAAAACACAAATTTAAAAAACAGGCAAAGGTGCATGAAAACTACACACAGTATTTCAATTCCTGCCATTAAGACGGTGAAGAGTAGTAGTGCCTCTGCTCTGAAATAGTTTGGACACCGAAGCATATTTGTATCTTTTCTTGCTGGCTTTTCATTTTGAGGAAGAAGATGGACATGCATCTCAAGATGCTCAGAGCACTTTGAGATGTGTCAAAGTGTGTCTGGATTTCCTCAGTTTTCTTCCTTTGCTTTTCATTCTGAGGTCAAAGCCAAGCCGTTCCAGATATTTTTTCAAAGCGGATAATTGATCACCTATTACTAATTATTTTGAAGTTTGGGTCCCCCCTCCTCCACACTGCAATTTGTTTTTTAAATATTGTCACTTGTTTTCATCTTTCATTAGTATTTTAAACTTGCTTCATGAGGACTGTTCATACATCTGGGGGCTTAGCATTTGTGAAATTTGATGATTAATTTTCTTTTGGAATTTTTAAAAAAATGTGTACTAGCATATATTTTCACTCTATTATGAGAAATATTAATTACAAGGAAAAAACAGCATACTTTTTTTTAAATGACTGGATATCTTTGTTTACGATGTAAACTTCCACCATGTCTGTTTGTAGTCATTTTAAGCTAGATGAACTATATGTTATTCTTATAAATTGCACAGTTTAACATAGCAATCTTTATAGTAATGAAATAAAAACAAAATACTTATTGAATTATAAGTGTTTTTCTGCTTTGCATCTTCTAAGTAGTATACATCAAAATTTTTAAATGTTAAAACAAATTACAGTTGGACTAAACAAGTTTTACCAGAGAGATCAACTGTCCATATGTTAATCTTAAAAACAGATGGATTTTAATCCCATACCCAGTGTGAATGTAATTTAATGCTCATCTGATTGGAGCCATGTCTTTGTTCAAGTACAAAACATACAGAATAATAATATCTTTCAATCTTCCCCCAGTTTCAGTGACACTGCCTAAGTGTGAAAGTTGATGAAAAGACCCAAGTGTCAGTACCATCACCTAATCCCATGCAGGTGGATCATATCAATGTTGAAGTTACCTGTACAAATCTCAAATAGCTTAACTGCTGGGTGTTAAAATTAATTCCTTTTTGTCATAGAAATATCATTACCAGAAATGCTAGCAACACACAAAGTAGAAATTTAGTACAGTGGGCCCTTGGTATGCATCAGGGTTTGGTTCCATAACCCCCTGTGCATACCAAAATTTGAGGATGCTCAAGTCCTATTATGTAAAATGGTGTAGTAAAATGGTGTTCCTTATATAAAATGGCAAAATTAAAGATTGCTTTTTGGATTTTTTTTTTATATTTTCAAGCTTCATTGGATCTGTGGATACAAGATCTGCTGATATGAATTGCCAACTGTATTGCAAAATGCATTCTACCAATAGTAAGTCTCTACTTTATGTGTTGCTGGCTTCCATTTTAATGGGATTTCTATCACAAAGTGAAATGATTCCAATAGTAAGCGATCAAGAAACTATTATTTATTAGTCATTAAGCTACATATAATTAAATTTCTGAATTTACCATTTGAGGCCATGGGGAGCCACTTCAGCTATCTATATTGATCTGATTATCCAAGATGTTTTTTGACAATCATAACTTCAAGGAATAGGAGTGCTACTTAGATAGTGTCCCATTGGGACAGAGCTATGTGAATGGAAACAGTGAATGATCTGTAAAGTTAAAGAATGGTGTCCTGTTCATCAGATGTTTATGGCTGAAGTAACAGGGAGCTTAGACCAAGACAGTACCTGCACTTAGAGCAAAGTAAACTCCACTAGGGGAAAAAAACAAGATTTACTTGTTCATAACCAACTGTACAACCTAACTGCAAGTAAATGTATTTAAATAATTTCCATCATGTTTGTATTGGTGTTAACCCTCTTTAGAGCAATAACAAGCAACTGTGGCAGATCCAACACCCAATGCTTGGCTCTGAGACCCCACAGGAATGACATGGACTGCCCAAACCCCCAACACCTAATTAAAAACAGACAAACTAAAAGCAAACTACAAGTTGCTGGAAATTCTCTTCAAGTTTTGGGGAAAAAGGAGAGTTCAACAGTGCAGGAATGGGCCTACAATCCATTTAAAGGGTGAATTGTCTTTCCTGGAAATTTCCAGGGAAGGCAATTTGCCTTTGAGGGTGTGTCAGAAACAGGGTCTCTGGAGATGTTATGGAATACATTTTGTCCATGTTCAGCATTAGAGAAATACTGACACTATTGCAACATCTCAAAATATGCTGTTCTTTCTTTATGATGCTCTGCAGTGTTTGCCCAGATGCCTGTCTCAGCTAATAAACCACACAAACATGGTAATTCCATGAAAAACTCCTTAAAGGTACTGCCATGGATGAAACAATTGAGTCTAGTTGTTTCTGCCTACTTCTATTAGAGGAATCAAAATCACATTGGCATCTGGTAATTGTAGATGCTGAAGAGATCTAAATAAATCTGTCTTTATGAAAGCATATCAGTACAAAGTAAGTGCCATATATTTTGTTGGGAACTGAGGTTCATTTGGAACCCCTGTTGCCATGGCCACCACTCTTTCTGTATCTGGCTATTGTTGAGGTGTGAGTTGACCTCCAACATCTCACCTTTTCAGTCTGTAACATGAACGTGGATGCCTTGTATTGCTGGACAAGCCAGGACAGACATGAAGAGAGATTCCATACTCTCCAACTGTCCTAATTAACCCTCTGTCATCCCACCTTTAAAACATCCCAGTCTTTCTCTCCTTCTCCCTCTTTCCCTTCCCAGGTTACTTCACTGGCTGCAAACTTATTTCAAAGTGCAGAAGTAGTTTTCACTGGGTTAACTCAGAATGGGGAAGAACCCTGTCCTTCCCAGTAGCCTCAGGCCAAAGCAAAAAGTCCCTACTGGCTTGTGTGTTCTTCCTCCTTAATAACTTTTGCCATCTTGACTATACTCTGATGTTCTTTGGCCACATGCATCCACATGCGTCTGTGAAATATTGAAGGGGATAGGATTTAATTCTCCCCATTTTCCTCACCAACTTGCACGGGAAAAATTAGGAATTCTGCTTTTACAAAACAATTTCTCTTGTAAAAGCGTTGAATTCCCATTTTTGTACGATAAACATGAGGGCTTCAATCTGTTTCCAAGCAGAGACGTTTGTGTTGTGTCCACTGCAAGAAACAGATGATGTTAACCCCCCTCCTCAATTTTCTGCAGTGCTGTTTTCCTAACAGGCTATCTACTGCAGCCATGTTTTCTATACAAACACTAGAACCTAAACTATAAGATAATTGGATTATCTGAAGCTTCGTTTTGTTGTAAGTCAGGGGTAGGCTACTTCATGGGACCAATTTACTGTTCCAAGAATCCTTTGGGGCTGTATGATCCACTTCTGGTTTGGGGGAAGAATAGTTCTTGACGTAAAATGGCGCACATGGGCTGGCATACTTTTAAAAAGTGAGTAGCCAGACCTGGAAACCAAGCTTTTGTTTTGCTGAAAGTGTGTGTGGGGCAGGGGGTAGGGAGAAGCCTCAAGAACATGTCTATTTTAAATTAATTCCTAACGCTTGAAGATTCAGATCGACTGTGCATATTGGCTGGAAGTGAACTTCAGTGTATTCTGGGGAGTATTCTGCATGAATGTGTCTGGCCCTTCAACTAGCACACATGATAATGTCCTCGGAGGACTTGAACGAGCTTCTGAACAGGTATATATTGGCTTGCACTATTGCTCTGTCTCAGCTGCACCCTTTCACACATCCGTGTGTCCGAGGTAGCAGCAGCAAAATCCCTAACAATCCTATTATCAGGCGTTTTAGGTGTGGCAACTCTCCAGCAGCAGATAGGTACAGCGGGACGTGGAGAGCAGTCGCTCTAGCATCCATAGCATACGTCCCTAGTTTGCCATTTACCGCCATGACTCTTTTCCCCCATCCATTGATGCAACAGCTGGAATAAAAATGCAAGGCACGCCTGACACCATCACTCCTTTGCAAAGAATAAAAGAGCTGCACACGCCAAAGAGAGAAACATCGTTGTTCTTTTCTCCCCAGAAACTAGCTCACTGCACAGCCAGGCCCGTCGCATCAAAAACCTGGAACACTCAAAACCGTACAGTACTCGTGTTTAGATTTTTTTAAAAAAAAAGTCACTCCGGGGACTCTGTTCCCGGGAAGGGCAACACTGGGCGGCTCCCACCAATTACGCTTCTCCTTTTCCCGCTTTTCGACCCCGGCAGGCAAACTGCTTCGTTCCGATTGGCCGAGCCTCGCACGCTTTGGAACGTTGAGCCCCCCCCCTCCCCGGCATGCGGGGCGCCGTCACGTGCGAGCCCTTCGGGAAGACCTGCCGCCTCCGAAGGAACGTTGTGCGCTGCGTGGGCGTTGCCGCGGCCGCTGCCTCGCCCTCCGGCCCGCGCCGGCCGCCCTTCCCTTTACCTGGCGGGCGAGCTCGCCGCGCCTTTTCACCTTTGCGAAGCCCCCTGGATGGTGGTCGGCAGAAAATGCGCTTAAAAGGGGGCAGAATCGCGGCCACGCCTCCACGACTGGTGCCGCGGCAGGGCCGATGCGATCGGAGTCGGAATGCGGCCAGGATCGCGTCCGCTCAGGTATTTTTTTTTTTGTGGATCCCGGCCGCCTTTTGTCAGCAGTCTCCGGCGGCCCTGCGTCCCACGTGGCTCCCGAACTTTTCCACCGGGAAGGGTTCGTTTTTTCCAAAAGAGGAAAAGGATACTTAGAAGACTGCGGGAGCATCTGTTTGTGTATCTGAGACACATGTGTATGGCCATTTTCGCGCTAGATCGTTAACAGTACTATTATTCCGCTTTTAACTCAAAGCTCCTCCTTTTCAACATCCTATGGAATCCCTGGGTTTGCAGTTGGGGGGGGGCTCGAGTTAAAAGTGGGATAATAGCGCCATAACAGTCTAGTGCGGAAAGGGCCGGTGTCATCTTTCTCCACCTACGGAGCCGCCTCGCCGGCAAATGTTGAAAAAACAAACTTTGATGACAGTAAAATCTCCCGATGGGTTCTGCTCCCTCACCTGATCTTCCTCGTGTTCGAGTGAAGGCGGGGTGGACGGACAGTGCAACCTGGAACATAAGGTGGAATAAGAGCATGTGTCGCAAAAGCACTGTGTGTGTGTGTGTGAAGGGAGGTAAGGAACTCAAGTGGGCACCGAAGACAGTTTCCAGACCCACAGTAGGACGTGTGGAATTTGATGCGAGTTTATTCCCGGGTTGTCGGGATAGGATTCCAGGGTTAAGAATTCGGGGATTCAAGAAAACTGGAAGGCGGGATGGCCCCTAGAAGTTTAGCCCACTAGGTCTCCTTGCACGTAATGAGTTAAGAGGTTCCCGTTTAATCGGAAAGTGTAGTATTACTATCTGAAAGCGAGAGGTACAAGTTCTTTCATAATAAGCTACTGTTGCTGAATCTGTCATTTCTTGTATGTGTACGTGCATGGATATAGCACATACACTATATATATATATTTTTGCTATATATACAGCAAAAGAATTTAATAACAGAACTTTCATAATAAAATACTTTTATCTGCTTTTCTCTTATCACTACCACCAGCCCTTTCCGTTTGTAAGCAAACTTCCTATTATAACCCTTGACCAACATAGGTGCAGGCCATCCTTTTTGAAGTACAGTTTACCCTTCTGGGGTCTCCTCCTTCCTCTATTCTCAGTCTTAGTTTTAGGGGCATTGACGTCTAAATTTTTGGTGAAATCTTTTTAATGTCCATATTTAAAGTCTGGATGTTTTATCGGCCTTAGTGTATGTGGTGGCTGAGCACTTGAAATGGGAACTCTGTGCCCAAAATATAACTCCTAGTAGCTGTTCATGTGGTCTTTGGTAAACTGCTTGATCAAAGGTTAGCTTCCACTCTGCAAAATGGCATCATGTTCCTGACCTACACTGCAGGACTATTGGAAGGTAGTCCTTTGCATGAAATAAGTCATTGCACATTCAGTGTGACTTAGTTCCTGGTAACTCTGTGTTGAATTACAGCTTCATTAAAGTGGTGTGTGCTGAACGCCTTAAAATGACAGAACTCTTCCTACACACATTGTGCCACGCGTTTTACCCTTTTCCCATGCTGCATTACAGAGCTTATATTGCGACCTGATAATATGGATGTTTGCCTAGTGGCTTCAGCATATCAGTCAGAAATCAGCAGGTGGAGCTCATTGTAGCCAGCCTTTGCTTTGAGAATACCTGTAGAAATTACAGAGCTCTTCTTGGAAATGGTGCCTACATGTCATTCGTCAGTTTTCAGAGAAAACGTACTTGAAAGCAGTCTTTTCCTCACCTTCTACTCATCCTAGTACTGTATCTGAGCAAAGAGGTCCCATGCATTGATTAAAAACTGGTGACAGATCTATACTCCATGCATTTTCCAAATCCTTTAAATTTTGCATTTGTTTGCTTAAAGTCTGCCAGATATCTTTATCTTTACTCACTGTCAATTGAACTTTATAAGAAATTATGAAAAGTAGCTATTCACCCTTTATATTGTTCACTATTAATTTTAGAAACAAAATTTTAATTTCTTCAGAAATCTCATAACCCGGAGTGCATATTTGATAACAACAGAGAGATTCCTGAAGGCTTTAAAATGAATAAAAGTTGACTTTTTACCTGTACTGCTTGTTTTATGAACACTGTCCATGGCATTGCTGCATTGTTTTATTGTGGAAAGAAGGGCCAATATGAGTCCCTGGAATTCTTGAAGAAAATCCCAGGAAAAAAGGAGATTACCCATATAATTGTGTAAGAACAACACTACTGTCCAGATTTGTCTTACATGGGCAAGCCTTGAAGTTGTGAAATAAACATGTAACATGTTGAAGGAAGCTTTAACTGTCCAGAAGGTAGGATAATTGGGTGAACCGTTACAGATGATTTCAGCTTGTTAATATATTAAATAATTTTAAAGGGAACTTAACAAGTTGTGAAAGGGAGCACAAAAACACTTCCCCCCTACTTGAGTTCTTTTTATTTCTTAGGAAGACCAGAACATGCCAGAAAGTATTTGTTTCGTGGATCTTTAGAAATGCTTCCATGCCTCCCAGAAGCTGTTCCTTCTTTTATATGGTAGACATATTACTTGGCCCAATCCCTATTTAAAATAGAGCAGAATGTATTGTAGCTGCATGTTGTATCCACCTAAATGAAAATGGCTTCAGCATGTAAAGCACCCAGTGCACCTACCTGTCTATGTTTTTATCATATGTGTGCAGAGGAGACATGTTGGATGCTTCCCCAATGCATAGTGTTAAGATCTGTGCCACTCTTAAATTCTGCATGGAACCAGTACATACAAACAAATGTTTAATGACTACTTGCTTTTACTGTGAAATATGATGTGGAAGATGTGGAATTGAACATTGTTGGTTGTGTCATGTTTCTTAGAGTCTTCCTGAAGACTCTAGAAACTGCAGCTGCATGTCTAATTTTGTAAAAGTCTTAATAATAATATCAATAAGACATAATAAAAGGTTGTATTCCTAACAGGGGGATATTTAATGAAATTGAAAAGAAAGCTTTTAAGAAGTGTAATGAAAGAACATGTCTATCATGCAAATTTAATCATGAATGTAGCTTTTTAAACTTCTGCTTTACATTTTCAATATGTTTGTTGTTCAAAAAAATATACCCTAAACTTCAAGACTATATTTGCGGTGGTGTTCTTTCTGTCCCTTAAACCTTTTAATGAGATTGAGCCATGGATCTGTGTGCTTCTTCTGTTCAACACTTTCTTTCTTGTGTACATTCATTCTTCCTTTTTGACTTTAGCTGTGGTTTGCTATTGGTTGATGGCAGCTGATGTATAGGCAGAGTGGTATGTGGAGCACATGCTAGGTGCGAGTGCCCAGAAATAGTCTCTGGATCATCAAACAGTATGAAATCAGTCCTTTGAACTTTTGTCTGACAAAGCAGCAACTTTTGGCCCTGAAAGAATAAACTGTGGTACATGAAGTTCAATGTCAAGAGTATAAAACAAAGAAGCAACGTAAAAGGGCAACGCTGGTCCAGCAGTTTACTGTTCACTTACAGTCTGTGGGTTTAGGGGTAGTCGAAATTCATTTGCAAAGAAAAGGCAAACTGAGGTCAGTAAGTACAGTCCTCCCTCCACATTCGTGGGTTTGACCTTCGTGAATTTGATTGTTTGCGAGGCACATGCATGCCTTCACACCATTGTCTTCCTCCCATTTCCTTGTGTTTTGCTGGGTGCAGACAAGGAAGGCAAGCGTGCCTGGTGAAAAGGCAAGAGAATGGCAGGGGGAGGCATAAACAGTAAATAAATAAAATCTAGCAAAAAATAGCAATAAAATCTAGCAAAAAATTAGGGAAAGATAGGACACTTCCCACAATTAGTTTTACTCTGTGTGTGTGTGCGTGCACGCCTGTGTTCAAGTCGCCTGATGAGTTATGGTGACCTTATGAATTTCATAGTGTTTTCTAAGGCAAGGAATACTCAGAGGTAACTTTAACACTTTCTTCCTCTGTAGAGGTTTTTGTTGGTGCTCTCTCATCCAAGTACTAACTAGGACTGACCCTGCTTAGCTTCCAAAGTAAGATGGGATCTGATGCCTTTAGAGTATTTAGACCAGTATTCCTTGAGACATGAGTTTAAAGAAGTAAATAATGGGTAAAGTAGTGAAGGCTGTAGACTCCCAGTTTACTTTTCCCTACAGTTTCTCTGAAGCCCCAATAATGCTTCTTTCCAAAAGAAGATAACTGAAGAGTTGCTTTAAAAAAAGGTGGGGAGATGGGGATAGAGAAAAGCAGCAATGTGTTTAGAAGATTGTTCCTATGATCCTAAAAACAGACAAACAAATTTAAACAAAGTTTAAAAACCATGATCACTGGTACTGGGAACTGGCACAGTTCCCCCACACACCTTGCTCCTAAGATTCAAATTGTAAAAAGTAAATTTAAAATTGGGAAAAAAAATTAAAAAGAGATCATCTGGTAAATAACAAGGGGGAAGGAGACTCCTGGGACAGTTTCCACAGTTACATCCAAAGTCTTTTAAAAAGCGGGGGGGGAAAAGTTTTCTTTAAAAACAGAAAAGATTTAACAAATTTGGGAGGAAATTGGTGTTTGCAGAAATCTGGGCACAAATGCCATGATAAAGATACACACTCGTAATTAGTAATACAGTTAAGTAAAGCAATTTTAGAGAAATCTGTGCTACCTGCTTCCTTTGAAGTAAGTAGCTGTAGCCCAAACAAACTCATGCCACATCTATTTATTTGTCTTAGTTGGTTTTCTTTGCAAGTATTTGTAAATTGCTGTGCACTGCTTTGGAATCTTCAGACACAGGTAATCTGAAAACACACAATGTAAACACATACATAAAATCAGGGTGCGCTATCTGTATCATCCATTATGGTAAAAGACATGGTAGGCTGAACTATGCTGGGAAAGCTTGCAGAAAAGAAGTGCATTTGTAACATGGCCAAAAAATGGCGTGGGAGTATATTGGGGATGAATATATTGCATAGTGCAGTGACAGACACTCTTGGACTGTTGGCTCTGCCTATCCTCCATTGACTCCTTGTTTGCATTCTAGTGTTTCGGTACTACTTGAATCAGGGAAACTGGTCAGGGCCATGTTTGGAGATAACGCATATCTATATTCTGAAAAGCTCTGCCTACTGTGTGCTCTGCAGTAATGCCTACTGGGGGCATAGGTTAGAGTGAACAAGTTACTGGGGGAGATCTTTGATTTTTCTTTGTACATTGATATGGTGGGAGAGTGCAGCAGCAGGCTATCCCTGATTAACAAATGTTTGAAAATAGAGCTCAATCAACCTACTAGTCTCAGCAAACAAAGGTCCTATGAGTCAGAGGGACATACAGAAGTGCTGACTTCGGCAATTTATTAAGTGGGTATACTGTGTTGGGGAGCAGAATTTAGATTTAGACCAGAATACAAACCCTGTTAGACGTCCTAATTTATGGGCATATTCTAGTGAACGTAAACAGTAGTTCATTTCTGTTCAGGTACAATGACAAATCAGAGTGGCATCCTGATCAGTGGTCACGGTATTGTTGAACTGGACTTGCAATATCCTGACTGCTGAGTATTTATGTTTATAGTCATGAATGACTGAACATGACTCCAAAAACCTTTGCAGCCTGGTAGTACTCCAACCAAAGTGTTTTTGGGGTGTGGAGATGCTGGGAAATGAGGTCCACAGCATGTTTCTAGTGGCAAAGTGCCTTGGGACAAGCAGCACTCTGAGGTGCTGAGGACATCCTTTCCCAGTGCTCCTGTCTTTAGTGCTTCAGAAACATTTCAGTGGGAGTGTTGGCAGTCTGCAAAGGTAGGTTTTGAAGACAAAGCATCATCAGTCTTAACTATGATGATGATGCAGGATCTTGGCCATAATTAGTATGATTAAATAATTTGGACAGGAAGTAGGGTTGGCATGGGATGAGAACCTGCTCTTACAAGTCCATTCCCTCATCCTTTAGTTAGGACGAAGGGTTAATAGTAATAATCATTACATCTGCCCTATTGTGCCATTAGTGAACCATAAAATTATAGGTGTTTATGTCTAAGAGTCTTCTAAAAAGCTTACCACATGGATTTTAAAATAACTTGTCTTCAGATAATAGATGAGTACAGTCAGCTGTCCACCTTCACTAGCATTGGGGCTTAGGACCTCTGCAGAAGTGGACAAATCACAAATATCAAAATGGGTGCATGCATCTGTGGGAAGGAGGCCGAGGTATGGTGGGGAGAACAGACGCCCAGAGTCCAAAAGAGGTCAGGGAAAGGGGGTGAGTTGGCATTGTCATCCTATACTCCTCTCTCTTGCTTTTCTCCTTCCTTGAGTGGGGGGGAGCATCAGGAGAGGGTTTGTAGAGCTGAGAAGCAGCTGTTGGTGGAAGAGTAGGAGGACCAGAGGTGGATTTTTAAAAGAACTGCACAGTCTGATCAGAGCAACTGAGAGAGAAGGTTTCTTTGAAAAACAACTGCCTGAGGTGGGAGGTAAAGGTTGGAGAAGCTTGCAAATAATCAAATCTGTGAAAGTGAAACCTGTAAATGTGGAGGGCTGACTGTATATGCTGTGCTTAAAAGTTCTAAAGTGAAAACTTGAGTTCACCTGGTAGTTGTAGTCTGGTTTTGGTCTCTGTTAAAATACTGCATTTAAAAGATAAATTCTTACTACTCTTGGGTACTACTGAATGATTTTTCCCTGTTTGGGATTTATGCAGGTCAATAGCCATCTCTGTGATTTGTTTCCAGGTCCAAACAAATTATAGTTCAACAAGGAGACGTTTTGTGGCCTGCTGTGGCTTGTTACACCTTGATAGAAAGAGACTAAATGACTGTTGTTTTTTAAAAAAAATATTAAATGATACAGAGTTATTTATGCTTCTTTCAGAGTCTTCCGTGCGTATGGAAATGCGTTCGTGTGTATGAATGAGTGAAAATGAGTGAATCTATTCTCCTGCTAAGATACTTTTCTGAAAGAAAATGGATTTGATTGGGAGTATGAAGAATTATAAGGGAATGTAGTTAGTATAGCCTCCATTATATCAGAAACTCTATTCAAACAGATGTATTGCTCTTCATTATATGCTGCTCTATGATTGCAGCCTGCCAGCTCCAGGAAATTGTTATGACTCAGTAGAGTGGACATTGCATGTCAGTAGTGAGGTGTGATTCATAGGAGTCAGTTGTTCACTTAGCTCATAAACATACCTATACTGCATGATGTTTCCAAAAAATAACGGTAGAAAAGCATTATCCTTTTGTTGTATGTTTACACTTTTCCAAATGTAAAATAATTAAAATGTTGATATTAAGAGACACATAAATCTCAAATGTCAGTGCCTCCAACAAATATTGGAGATGTCTCCATTTGGAGATGTCTCAGGTATGTTGTTAATTTTCTGTGAATGTATTGAAATTCACATTAGTATTTTTGAATGTGCTTTAAAATGTATCTTTAGAAATAGGTAAACTTGTGAGTATTTTAAAAACATAGCATGAAGATTGTTATAAAATAGCTTTTCTCTCTTTATTCTTTTAAAAGTGAGTTAACATAGTATATAATTTGAAATTTGAGTTATCCGTGTGCTGCAGTTGCCTTCTGTTTGATAGCATTTGCCAAAAACAGATTTTGAGATCTGTTAATAAGATGAGACTTCATATCTATTGCTTAAATGCAGACATACCTCTTTACAGTTTTGTAAGTTGGCCAAAAAGTTTTGAATCTGAAAGTTAAAAGTATGCAGTTCAGTCCAAAATTATTTCTACCAAAATTAAGCTCAGTGAAATTAATAGGACTTGTTTGTCACAGCAGAAGTCTCACTCATTTCAGTAGGCAGGATTGCCAAAATAAAATCTGAAGAGGGTCTTCTACCTTTAATGGCTGTGTAGGAGAGGGAATTCCAGCAAGTGTTTCTTGTCGTGCATTCAGGTAACAAGAAACACTTGCTGAAATTTCCTCTTCTATTGTAATGGTACAGGAACCCTCTGCAGTTTCATTCTGGCAAGCATTCATAGAATTAATGTTAGATTTAGCCGAGGATTCAGAGATTTAGCCCAGAATTCAGAGATTGAATAGGGAGACAAATGAAAATGCTAAAAGAAAAAAAATTGCCAAAGAGATTTAGATCACATTTAGCATGTTTAGTGAGGATATGTGAAGTGGTCTTCTCAGTGATGGTCCCAGGTTGTGAAGCTCCCAGGGGAGCAGGGGAGATTAGACTGGCCCCTTGCCTGTTCTCCTACTGACAAGTGCAGATTTGTTTTGACTTAGATTGGTTTTTAACTATTTACTGGTTATTACAGAAGGGTTTTTTTAAAAAAAAATGTGGAGTATGCTGTATTTTTCATTGTTTATATGCCTTGCTTGTAGTTTTAATTACTTTTAAGCTGCTTCCGATGTGTGTAAATTTGTTTTAACTTATTATAATGATGGAGGGGGTAGTTGTATTTTGTTTTAACGTGCATTCTGAGCACCATTAGATACCGTATTGGCAAAAATATAAATAAATAATGTTTGTTTCTTTATAGTGAAGTTCCACACAAGTCTACTCAGAAGTAAACTCTAGTGACCGTAGGAGAACTTAATTCATTCCTCGGGATTGCAATTAAGTTAACAAAACCTGGAGAATATGTAGTAATGCTTTTTAAAATCTTAATGTCATAGTAGTTGAGAAGAAAGATTTGATTTGAGAGTTTGTTTTTTGGCTTTGTTTTTTGTTTGTTTTTTGGAAAGGAGGTCAGAGAAAATTAGGGGAATTTTGGTCAAGATACCCTTGTGTAATTGATTTTTTGACGCGTCACTGCCAAAAGACAATCTTCATTTTTCAGCATGTGGAGTAGCCGTTTTGAGTGCAAAGGCATAGATTCAAGGGACCACTCTGCCAGTCAGTCTGATTCAGTCTGTGACTTATTAAGACCACACATTGCTTATAGCATAAGATATTTACCTAATTAGAGGCAATGTACAAATTATCCACTGGAACACTTACCTTCTACAAGGTTTAAAGTGAAAGAACTGAAGTTCTTAATGTGCTCCCTCAAATACACAAACAGAACATGGCTCCATGTCATGGGACCATGCTTGGTAAAGTGAACAGCCAAGAGCCAAGTTAGATGAAAACCTTGCAGATGGAGTTTGTTGATGCTAAATTTCAGAGTTAAGCTTGCAAATGGGGTTCTTTGCCTTATCTGCAAATATTCAAGCTCTGCTTCTTTGCAGCTAGTAATCATGTGTTTTGGGTGAAAGCCAAACGCAAGTAGCAAAATCTCAAAAGAAGAAAAGAGGAATGACTAAAAACATTGAAACATTCAGGAATAAAAGTGCAAAGAACTGTCTGCCATACAAATCAGTATGACTCCCTTTGTAATTAAAGATTGTATTATAGCAGGGAGAGTTCCTTTGGTATAGCTGTGACTATTAGCACAAGTTTCCCCAGGAGGTATGCTCCACTAGCACTTTGGAGAGTATCAAGAATCTTGTCTTGATAGGGAGATCATTGTGTTTGACAATGCCAATAAACTTGTAGAAGAAACAGAATTTCCACACAGTAAATCTGTAAGGTATGTGAAAGCTGCTGTTCAAAAGCCATTCATGAAACTCAAAATGACCTTTGTGAAAACAGCTGCTAGATACCATGAACTCTTTCTACAAAAGTTTCAGAATGAAACCATTGGCACCTTTTTCTATGAAAAGCTTCATAGGCTGGTCAGAGAGTTAATGAGTCACTATGTAAAATTTTAAAACCTTGTAAAATTGTCATTTGCATCCCAGTTCTTAACAATAGACATGAAATTGTCTGAGAACTTAATAAAAGAAAGACCTAAATTGGAACTTCTGGATAGATTTCAGGGTGTCCATGAACTTGGTTGAAGGAGAGAATCCTTTCCTTTTTTACTAACCTATCTAACTGAAATGTAGCATTTCCTTTAATTATGAATATAGGCAACAAACCACAATAATATTAGCAGTACATGTGACTTTACACCAATCTAGATCTCTGCCCTATGTTCCATTCAGCAAGTGTCCCAGGACACAGTTGGCTGCAATACAAGAGCTGTCACCTGAGCCAGTTCAAGTCAGTCACAGTTTTTCTAGCAGGATGAAGGAAGAAGAAAGAGACTGGTCATCAGTCAATCCAGAAGTCACACAGCAGATTAGTAGTCCAAATAAACAAAGTCAGTATGGAGTAGAACAGAGTTGCAAAAAGTAGCCATTCTAGGGTCCAGAAGACACAAAATGCCAAAGAATACAGCCAGTCACTGAGAGAGACCATTGTAAGCAACAAAACCTTCAGTGAACTATGGGAAAAATTTATAGCCAGCTGTCTCAAAGCAACAGGTGCTTAATCAGTCAGCATCTCCTCCTTAATAGCCTCTGGGACCTATATAACCTCTCCTTGCTTGGCAAACAACTGGATTGTATCTTCAGCTTTGGTCATCTCCTGCTGGAGCGCAGGGCCCCCAGCCTCAGAGAGACAACTGACATCAGGAGTAGATTCCTGGTGGTCTGAGTCTGACTCTGAATCTTCTGACTCGAGAGGATGAATTATGACAATCACATTTTAATATATTACAGTTTTTGCAAATATCTTGAAATATTCTTTAAGCTCATTAGTGTTTCAATGTTACTGTAATCATTAGACCCACTGCTAACGAAGGAGGTGAAGCCTTTGAGCCTGCTACTGTTTTGAGAAAGGGTGCTAGGTTTCAGCAGACTGCAAAAGGAGCATCTGGCACAAAAAATTTTTTAGAACCCATCCTTTAAAGAAACCAAACTGAATGAATGTCAAGTGGCCACATTTTACATAGAGTGTTGAAACATCATAATAACTGTTGTTGAAAAGTTGATTGAGAAAAGCCCTTTCAAGTTCAGTTTGCTTATGTTCCATGAGGAACACATTTTTGTCTTTTTGGGAATAACGTCAGGAGTGCAGGAAAATTTCCCAGATTAAATTATTTATAAAACTCTGGATTGTAACTAGCATAGTTCTTTAGCGTGTCTTGAGAACTTCATTCCAGAAGAAAGAAATTTTATTTTGGAAACAGCAAACTTATTCTTTTGAAAATAAGCAAAATAAAATAGCATTAGGATATTTCTGGTTTCCAAAATTAGGAGGCTAATACTTTATAAATACTGAGTATCTTAAAGGCTTTCTGAAATTAATATGGTTCATTACTGTCCCCATGTTACATTTTTAATGTTCTAAATAAATATTTCAGTGTTTTAAATCTTCCGGAACATTTTTTTAGTTAGTTATCTTTCTCTTTGAGCAGTATACAGCATTGGCAGTCTGTTGGTGGCATAACAGGATCTAGTGGAACTGATAAGGGACAATTGTCACTTTCTAGTACAGCATCTGAACAACCCCAAAGATGCTTCCAGAAGGCTGGGTGTTGTTGTTCTGTTGTGTGCGCCTTCAAGTTATTCCCAACTCATGGCAACTCTAAGGCAAAACCTATCATGGGATTTTCTGGGGTTGAGAGTCTGTGGTGTGCCCAAGGTCACTCAGTGGATTTCTGTGGCCAAGTGGGGAATGGAACCCTGGTCTCCAGGGCTACTGTCCAGTGCTCAGACCACTACACTACACTGGCTCTAGAAGGCTGGGACACCCTTCCAAACCAGAGCATGGGTGACACAGAAGACTGAAGGTGGGAGAGGAAGGGATGGAAGCTCTGCTGTGAGAACCAGCAGAGTGATGGGTTTAATCCTTTTGTTACAATGCCCAGTGTATAAGACCTGATCAGAATCTCAGTTGACTATATTCCGTATCTTGGGAGTGTAGGAAAGCTTAGGATCATGGCATATGATGTATTTTAGCTGTATGCTAATATTAGCCCTTCAGACTGATGAAAAATAATTTTCCTCTACAGTGGACAGAAGATCTAACAGTGCTTGCAAAATCTGAGAGGATGATGTCTAGACAAATGTTATGAATTTACTTATATTTGCTTTTATAGAAACTGAAGACTAATGTTAATTTTCTTCCTTTTATGTTTTTATTTTCCTGCTTTTAACACTAGAGAGTTATTGTATGTAACTGAGAACTCTTTAGAATATAAATAATTTTTTTTTAAAAAATTACCTAATATCTACTTCTTTGAAGTAGAAAATTTTCCATAGGGAAGCAGCAGGAGGATGGATCCTATTGTTGTGTGATTAAAAAAATGGTTCTATAACGAGTGGGAGGGCAGTTTAAAGAGAAGAAAAACTGAGGGAAAGTTAACTAGCTTCTCCCCAATATGTATATTGTTTCTGTGTTGCAAATTACTTCTCTATCAGATTGTTTTGGGAAGTGGGACTAAAGAAGTAGGTATCAGTCTAGCTGTGCAATGTTAAATAAATCTTTCAGTTTTAGACACCACCCCATCATTACAATAAAAAAAATAGGAAAGATAATTGCATGTATGTATGTATCCAAGCTTTAAAAAGCTACTTTTTTTCCTGTTAATTCCTCCATCTCTAGCACTGATGGTCAAGGTTGGAAGAGCTGTAGTACCAATGTAACTTTTCCAAGTTCATTTTTTCCAAGCAACTATTATCATAAAGCCCAAATATTACCATCCACACACATGAGAAGAAGACATCAGCTTGGGGGTAATATCCTGGTTTGTAGAAGTACAGAAACCTCCAACGTGTTGCAACTTTTACAGCTGATCCCATGTGTTGCAGCTAATTTTCATATAATTTGCCTTTCTTCATACCAGGTGGGAACCTTTCAGTGGATTAATTAGATTTTAGGATTGTATCATTGAGGAAATAATTGGTAGTTTACTCACACTTTGCAGCCGTTAGGATGATAGTTTAATATATTTGGCTGTCTTAAATGATTGTTGTAAATCTTACTTCACTTGAGCTACCCTCACTACAGGGTATGTGATTCAGGGTATGTGATACCAGATTCAAAACAGATTGGTTTGCATTTCAGCAGAAGCTATAAAAATGAATGGAAGAACTATAGATATGGATTTTTGCTGCAAAATTAGAATCATTTTTTAAAAAAAAACAACATTGGTTTAAGAATTCCCTTTGTTTTATATAACTATGAGACTTGATAAAATATTGCAAATCTACTTCAGAGAAAATTATGATGTAGCAGTATAGTCCTAATATCTACTAAGGAGTAATTTCCATGGTACTCAGTAGGGCTTCTCAGGAAAGTATACCTAGGATTTCTTTGCAGGCAATACAGGTTTATTTTACCAATATTGGCACTGTTATAGCTGGGCAGGATAATTTTTGAAAGATAAAATGGCTTTTTAACCTGATGCAGTATCTGTTCTATTGCCATTGTATTCGTTCTGAAACAATGCTAGAAATAAAGTACTTGTAGTTTATTAGGTGAGTTTAAAGGTCTCTTGTTGTTCAAGTGTCAGAAGAACAGTTAAGTTTTATCTGAATGGAACAGGACGTCTTCTAGACACAGGTAACAAAGCATGTAGTGATACTGCTAGGAAAGAGAGCTTCTTCTTGCATTGATGAATCCATATAAAGCATGAGGAACATTGGCAGAAAAAAAATCATAAATCTATTTCAGCAACAGAAATGTTCAAATATAATTTAGTAACATGTAGTTTAGATTTCTGTTCAGCTGTTTTAAAATAATGGCTAATTTTCCTACAGTTTAACATGTTAATCAGATAATTTGCCATAAAATTCTATTCAAATTATGAAAACCAGATTCAAGTCTTACATTTTTATTTATCTTTGGTTGGGATGGAGAGGACAAAAGTATAGTTGTAGAGAGCTTTGCCATGCCCCTTCTTTTCCCCACTTTCAGAAGATTGTGTGTAATTTTTATGTTTAAATGCTTCTTTAAGTGTTCTTGATTTTTTTTAATTGTCACTTAATCACTGTTTTGCATTTCAGTTGTGCAAGGTGCTTTGAATAAACTGTATTTTTTAAGATGAGATCTTTGAAATATTTATTTTGGTAAGACAGAAAATAACAAAAAACTAAGACCATGTCCTGTCTTTGGCTATTGTGGTGTTCGTACATGGAACATAAAGGCTGAACCTTGCCAAGGCTACTGAAGGCGACTTCTGTTCCCTATTAAATGATGTAAGTCCTGTTGATTATACATGATGTACTGTGGAATCTTGGTCATTTCTAATGAGAGGTACAATCCCCTGTTTTTAATAGGACTTACTCCAATATGAATTTGTACAGAACTGCAGTCTAAGTGTGAAATCCTTTACGTTATTAATACCTGACAAAAACAAGCTGTGGCACTCCTGTAAGACAGTGTGTTGCAGAGTAAGAACATTTAACAGTTTACTGCATTATGATGATTTTGGTTGTGTGGTCAGTCTGCTGTTAATGGTCCTTCATGATGCTTGAAACAGGAAAAGAAAGAAGCCTTGCAAATTTGTTGTAAATAGGCCACTTTGATATACAGTTACTGTTGAAAATACACAACCAATTTCTTACAGCATGTAGCCCTATAGACCAATAGTTGATTTGGTCTTATGATATAGAGATCACTTAAAATGAGGAATAGGGAGGGGAGGAGAGTTTTCTGTCACCTTAAAGATATATGTTTTATATATATTTTACATGATATATGTGTGTGTGTGTGTGTGTAGATATATATATTATATATTTTACATGAGCTTTTGTGGGTTACAGTCTATTTTCTGAGATGCTGTTTTCATCAGATGATGTAATCATGAAAAAAAAATACTGAAATAAGTCTTAAAAGTGCCAAAAGACTCTTCTCCTCCCATACTTTTAATGGAGAAACAGACTTGCACTGCTACTGCTTTCAAAATTTCTAAAATATATATCTTCCAGAACACTGTCAGAGAGTAGGGTTCTGTAACTGCTTCTTTCATATGTAGGAAAAATGCTTTGAAAAGAGATCTAAAGTAAATCTTTAGAAAGACATTAATCTGGAGGCAGAATATCTTAAGCAGATTAATAATTTCCTGTTAGTTTACAATAAATAGGATTTGTGTGTTTTAATGAAATACACTATTTGCAGTATTCCTTTATTGGATACTCACATTTTATGCGATTTTTGTACTTATTTTAACTAGTGTAAGTGATGGAGTCCACATAGTATCCACCAAAGAATTAATCATATCTTGGAATTTGACGTTTGGGTCTGTGTAATATTTGCATATCACAAAGTCTTGTGGCAATATTCTTTTGCCACTTTGCACATAAAGTTTGACTGTTTTACAGGCATTCTCTTGTATTAAAAGTAGGAAAAAGTGACAGCTCTCAGTGAGGAGATAATAAGCACTGAAGTGTCCCAAAGGTCTTTGATGAGGCTATTCATTTTTTTAATGTTTTCCGTAAACTTTTAGGATGTAGAAGTAAACAGTGAGGTTGTCAAACTGACTGATGGCACAGAATGGTTAAAAATGCCTTGGAAGAGTTGGGCATCAAATTTCTAAATGTAGTTGAGTTTAAAGTCTAAAGTGACAGATACAGAAGTTTCTAGTTTTATCTGCTGATAGGCTCAGAACTGGTTGTGACTGACCCAAAAAGGAATCTCAAGGCTGTGTTGTGTAGATCAGTGAAAACATTAATATAGGCGGTGTCTGATGTGCTTCCTGTGGAAATGGCAGGTCTGTTTGGGGGATTGTTAGGAAAGGAATCAAAAATTGCCAATATAGTAATGCCTTTGTACAAAAAAGAAGTTTTGCTGCAACATGATCGAGAGGAATACAATTATCTGTGATAATGGAACAAGTGGATGGAGGAAGTCTTTTTCACTTCTTCATAATAGTAAATCCTGAGAGGCATCCAATGAAAAAGAATAGTTCAAGATTCTGAATAGTTAAAAGGAAGTACTGCTTCACCAAGCACATAGCCAAACTTTGAATTTTGATATCCCAAGATGTAGTAACAGTTACCAAATTTAATGGCTGCAAAAGTGGATTAGACAGAAATCTGGAACATAAGGTTATCAATAATTTCTTGTTATAATGGCTGTATATTATACCCAGTATCAGAATTGTAAGTCTCTGAATGTCAGTTGGTGGGAGCTCATGGAGAATGGTGATACTGTGCTCCTGTTGTGCTTATGGGCTTCCTAGAGACATCTGACTGAATATTCCAAGAGCAAAATGGTAGACTACAGGTGGCTTTGATCTGTTCTAGCAGCTTCCTCTTTATGTTGCTACCAAAAGATTGAAAATGGGAGTGCTGCCCTTTTGTTAAGAGAGCATTTATAGTTGCATTGTTCTTTTATATAATATGACATATGGTGACAAGTCATTGAGTAGATATTGGTTGTCTGATTGTCTTGCGGGGGGGGGTGTGAGTTTTTTTAAAGTGTATATTTTGTGCTTTTCCACCTCCAGTCTCCATTTATTATTTAGTTATATGAGACAGCTCTCTTGGTAAACAGGATAATAAAGCTTTCACATACCGTACCTTTTGGGGGTTTGTAATTGAATAAAGTAAAAACCTCACTTATTTTGTAGCCTGTTCTTATAGAGCAGCAGCCAGGAATAAATTGATAGTTTTTATAACGGAGCAAAAGTATATACAGTTGTCCCTCCAGATCCGCCGGGTTTGGGATTCAGGATCCCCAGGAAAACCAAAAATACCTCTAGTCCCTCCCCCACAAACCATATTTAATGCACACAAAAAAGTATAATCTACAGATTCAAGCCACCACTGATTCAGATGTACAATACATAATACATTTGAATCTGTGGTGGGAGCATGTTAGCCACCTCATTCTGCTCCTGAGGTTCAAGGTCCTTCACAAGGCAAAAGCAAGGCAGCTGACAGTTCTTCCTGCTGTCTCCATTGCTGCTGCACACATTTTTAACAGGAACTTACAAGCCTTGCCTCACGTTCATAGTCTTACTAGGCTTGCAGAGAGATTGTGAATGCAAGGTGAGACTTACACGTCCTTGTTAAAAATGATGTAGGGCAGCAGTGGAAGTGGCAGCAAATAATCCATGAATAATCAAATCCACAGAATTTAGAAGTGCATATGTGGAAGAAAGGCTGTAGTGAGCTTCCCCCAAGCTCTGTTTAATATATTTATAATAGATTGACAATATGGTATGGTAGTTTGCAGATGATGCACAGTGATTCAAGAAAACAAGCAGGTAAGTAAATTGCTATGTGATCCAAGTGGACGTGTCCACATAGGTCATAGATTGGGGTCCTGAGACAGGGTGCTAGGGACCATTTTTCCAACCTTGTAATCAAGTGCCAGCTGTAAGGAAATGAACCAAAAGGAACCCAAAGTCTGCTTGTATTTTTGTGTAAGGGTGGGGGGATACAGGAACTACTTCTTGTTAATTACTGCCTCTAGATGGTTCCAGGAGCAGCAGGTCCCTTTTCAGCTCTCTTCTACTGAAGGGGGAGAGTGGGTGGGTCCATTAGCTGCAGAGTCGCCCCAGGGCTTCATGAGGTCTGAGGGATGTGTGATTCTCATCCCTACTGTAGGTGAACTGCCGAGAAAATGAAACAGACTTCAGACTTCAGTGTATGGTAATGGAAATTGGGGCAGAAAAATCACATATGAACTGGTGGGGGCTCAGATTTCAGAAGCAAGCTCTTGGTGTCATGGCTGGCACTGCAATAATTAAAAAATCTGTGCCAAATTGCACATTATGTATTAAATTTATTACCTCGCCTTTCTACCCAGTAAAAGCCAATGGAAAACACAACAATAAAAGGTAAAACCACTTGAACAGGTAAACAGACTCCAACAACACATCAATTAGATGTCAAGAGACCTGCATGAATAAAAAGTCTTTATTTGCTGAAAGGACATTGTGGAGAGAGCTGCTCTAGTTTCCATTAGCAGGGAGTTATAGAACTTGGAGCAGCCACCAAGAAAAATTACCTCCTGCCTCCCCACCAGATGTACCTTCAATGGTGGTAGTAATAAAAAGAAGGGATTTTCTTTCTCTGAAGATTCTAAAATCTGGTCATGATGATATGGAAGAGTACTATACTTCAAATAGCCTATTCACAAGGTGTATGTGGGTTTGATTCTTTTTAAAGTCATAAGCAGCTCTAGCAATTGTCCCCAAAACAAACTGGCAGATAGTGAAGCTGTCCTAAGAAGGGGGTTACTTATTCTCTTTAAGTTTAGCTGTAGCATTCTGGCCAAGCTGAAGTTTCTGAAGGCATTAATTAATTAATTTAAAGCTTGTATACCTCACACTTCTGCCAGTTTGGCTTTCAAGGCCAGTATAATAGTCCTGCTGTCAGGTGTAGTAGTTTGAATGTATGAACTGTGACCTTGGAGATCATGGTTCAGTTCACCATTTGGCCATGGAAACCTACTGTGTGACCTTGGGTGCATCATATACTCTTAGCCCCAGAAAATCCTGTGATAGGTTCACTCTTAGGTTCACCATGAGTCAGAAGTTACTTGATGGCACACAGCAACAACAGCAGTTGAATATGGTACGTAGGTGGTTGAAGGACATGAGAACATTAACCTCATGGCTTCCTTTGAGCTTTCTAGAAGTGTCTCTTTTGCTATCGTTGAAGATGGAATGTGAGACTAGATGGCCTTTGCTTAGTTTCAGCAGGGGTCACCTTAGTATGTGTAATCCCACTTTAACCCACCATGCCAATCTGCTTTTGAATCCAGTAGATTGTATTGGATAAAGCTCAGATTAAGTGGTGTACATGGCTATATTTATTTCACATTTAGCAGTGGAATACTGTGTCTCACGCACTTGTGTTAACTGATGGGATGGTGTGGAATGTTCATGGATACTCTTAACTGGTCAGGAGAGAAAACTGCTCTAGTTTTTCAGTCATGTCTGTGATGAGAGAAGAGAAGATATCTGCTTTGGCTGGGTATTAAACATCACGTAGTCCTATGGCCAGTGGTAGTTTTACAATTTTTACATTAAAGCCTTTCAGATCTCTTGGGAGGAGATCCCCCATCCTGTTTTTCATAATTTTAGACAGGTCATGTTTAGTTGTATGTAACATGCGTTTTATACTTTTTAAAAATCCCGTTGGATAAATTGCAGCTGTTCAGTACGTTGCATTTGGTCTTTAATATATTTGATACTCTCTAAGGATATTATCTGAATGAGAAATGGAAAATCTTGTTGTGGTAGAGTATGTTTCCACTGTGTCACCCACACTGGAACTTTAGACTTAGCAAGCAGTGTAGAGGTATCAGATTGAGGCATGCTAGACTATTGTAGTCATCACTGGGTTCAAAAACAGTCTTCGTGTAGATTGGTTTAGGGGTCTACATGGAGCATTGATCCCATTGGGACAAGTCTTGTCTTTGATCTGTTATGTGACCTTTTTCTAATGAAACTTCTTTCAAGGCACGTTTTCTTTACGGCTTTTGACAAAACCCATTAGTCCCTATTTTCTGATGAAATTGGCTTTACATACATGCAGCTGAATGAATGCATGTACTTGTTTTATATGCCTTCCTTCACTCTATACTTCCCTGGGTCAAAAGTCAGATTTTTTAATGTCTTTAGGCAGAAACAACTTTTATACTCTTTAAGGTTTCGCGCATCATTATCATTGACTAACATTGTCATCATGATCAATATATTATCATAACATTAAATTTATTGAATCTTGCTTATATTCTTGAACTGTCATCCCTAAGATTTGAACACAGATCTCTAAATAGAACCTGTCAGTTGCTCAGAGAGGTAGCATTTCCCCCACAGCTGCTGTAGGCTGAAATACAAAGATTTTTGTTTTTTTGTATGTTTGTTTCACATTTAGCATCTCAACAAATAAATGGATAGGAATTATTTTTATTTTATTCATAGGAATTATTTTTTATTTTATTCATAGATTCATAAAATTTAGCCGGTGGCTTCGTGTGTCATTTTAAGCCATGATGGATTATAAATGTCAAACGAGAACTTGCTGGTAGCATTAAAGAAACCTGGGTATTCGAGTTTCCTGTAATCAGTTTTTGTAGTCCGCCTCATCCAAATGTTAATCAGCATTCCTTTTGCTTGGGCTACATGGGATTATTATAGAAATATCCTATTTTGAGTGAAACAGATGTAACTGAGGTTGGATGACAGTTTTACTAAATGTCCAAAAATGATAGTTTTTGGATTTCCCATTTAGATGGCTTGTTTTCTTTGAGGAGGAGAACAGTTTATAAATATACATTTTAATATTGATCTAACATCCCTTTTTGGGAGATGCATGGTTTATTTCTGTTTTGACAATACAGGAGTAAAGGTACAAGCTACACCTTTGTCTCTTACGACACTTTGGATTTTGTGTGTACCAAGAATCACAGCAACAATCTATTCTACAGCAATCTCAAGATGTTCATTTTCAATCATTCCACACTGCCCACCTGGCGGTTAGAGAGCGAACTGTTACTTTAAAGAATAGTTTAAGTAACAACCATGTTTGGGGCAGCAGGCTATTCTAGCAAGGAGAGAGCAGTACATGTTACAGGAGTGAGTCTACTGCGTATGCTAAGAGAAAATGCAGCTCACTGACTAGATGTTTTAATGTGTTAACTCTAGGGAGAAAACATTGTTGTGTGCAGGAAAATTGGCATCCCCTGTGCAGATAGAGGACTGGACTTGCAAAGGATTCTCTTTCTGTTTCTGAGAAACCAAAATCTGTGGCAAGATGTTTGAAATCACCAGGACGCTTAGTGCTGCTTTGTTAAATAATGAGGTAATATTTTGTCACATCTTCTGGGCAGTATTCGGTTTTTCTTCTTCTCCTCCTCCATATGCTTAGAAAAGATTCCATCAAAGTGAGAGGTTGAAAAGAAGAGGAGAAATTAGGAATCCTTCTTCGCTTTGTTTTGAACACAACCCCCCTCCCTCAATCATTTTGGATAGCAGGGTTGTCTTTTATTTGTGGTTTTAATCAGCTGCTGTTGCCTAGGACATGATGCCACGTAAGGCTTCTTAACTGCACAGAGTAGGTAGTTATTAACGCTGAATTGGCTTCAAGTATAGTCCATCTGGGCTCTGTATGAGAAAGCTTGCTGACGGTTCCTGATGCTAAGATACCCGCAACCTTTGGGATGTATGCATGGTGGAGAGGGACACAGTGCTATGAGATCACTTCTTTTAAGGGAAACTGTCATTAATGAGTCAAGAAACTGCTCATTTATGGTAAGGAAGAAGAGGGAGGGAAAAAGCAGTCCTATGCTTTCATTTTGAGATTGGATTAGCTGTATTTTGAGTCAAGTTTTGGGGGAGGGCTTGCATGAAAATAACACCTTTACTTGGAGTCTTCCAGGTTGATGATAGAGACACTTTATAGAAAATGTTGATCCTTTACAAATTATGGCACTGCTGGTGATGCTTTGGTCAGCCCCCATCTTGATTAATGATCTACTGGAAATGTGATAATAAGACTGATTCTCTCCACTCTTTTGCAACAATAGGTTTCTGCCTTTGTCTTTGGAGAGAGGCCTCTGTGGACATTTGTATATTTGTCTTGTGGATTTCGTATGCCTTGTTTATTTATTTATTTTTGCTTTTCTCTTAAATGTTTTTATTGTGCAGCTTTGGATATTTCTCCACCCTGTGCAAAATGCATGGATTTTATTTATTTATTTAAGATTGGCAGTGTAGCTAGTTTGCTGTAGTATCTACAGCTGCTGTTTGTCTTTTTTTAAAGACAAAGAGCCGAATCTTTTTGATGTCCGAAATCACTAAAACAGAACCCAGTGAAGTGTGTTCAGACAGGGAAAAGGATGAATAAAAGATTTCTTCATACAGTGTTTAATTTTTTAACCCTCAGTGAGACATTGAAACAGAATTAGCATTACAAATGAAACTTTTTCAGTGACCATATTGTGCTCTAGTTTGGACGTATCGTCGTTGGCATCATTCTTCTGCATTTACTCTAGTCTCATACTTACTGATGTTTTCTGCTTTGAAACTGTATGGTTCAGTCAGTTAGCTTCTACTGGAGAATAGTCATATCTGGATGCAAAAGGCGAGCTTGATTTTGCAATCATTTAAACACTTCACAAGTTTGCATTACATCTTATATTTTTTCAGTGGACTGATGTGATTGTCTTCTAAAACTGTGCTTTGTCTCTGTTTTCACTTTGTTATTTCTTTGAAGTTTATGTTTGTTCATTGTGTGGTAATATTATGGTTTCAGTGAAAGATAAACGTGCGTTGTGGCCCATCCTAGTGTTTTACACTGTGTTATAATGCAATGGGAAATGGGCAGACTTGTCAAGTATAAAGGGCTTGAAAATGTGTTAAATCTTGGATGGAATGAAAAATATATTTAGTAGTACATAGAATACATAGAATAATTTCTGCGTAAAATTCTTAAACCCAGTTAAGATCGACAGCTAATAGTATATTGGCTAAGTTGCTTGAAATAAATTTTTCTGTGATAAATATAGTTACCAAGGGATACATTTTTATGACAAATAAAAATAATAAAAGTTCCACATCAAAAATGGTTGACAGTAAAAAGTTTATCTTGTAGTTTAATTGGAGTTTTGTGGTCTCATCAGGTGGAAATAACAAAACTATTTCAAATTCTAGTCATAGCAGGACTTCAGAATATTATCATATGTATTGTCATTATTTTCCCTTGTCTTAAACAAGAATAGAACAGTGGTATGATTCACTAAAAATAGTATTTGTCATTTTCATTATTTTAGCTAAATTATTGGTTTAAGAAATACATGATAATATTATATAAAAATCCAGCTGAAAAATATGAGTACAACTACGTTTTTATGTGTCAGCATCCTTTGTTTGAGACGAGAGTCTAAGAATTATGTTAAGATTAAAAACTATACCAACTATTGCATAAATATAGTTAAAATGCACATTAAAGTGTTTTTGTCATATCTTTTAAGCCTAGAGGCAGATAATTAAATATGCATTTCTCTGGAAAGCAACTGTCGAGAAAGATAAGGTAGCTAAAATACTCTAGACTACACAGCCCTATGTGGAAGAGGTGAGAGGATACAGTTAGGGAAGCATGAATGAGATACAACACTTGTATGTCCATGTGTAGGAAACTCTAGGTGTGGCCTGAACCAGCTATGCATGTGTGTGTGAGAGAGAGAGAGATGAGGAGGAAAGTGTGGGTAAAATCCATGCATGTGTGATGTTCTTAAACTGGCCCTTAATTACTAGACATAAGCAGCAGTTCAGAAATCTGGTCTCTGTTGTTGTAGAGGTCACCAAATCATTAACATTGTCAATCTGGCAGGAGCTAATTTCAATAGCACCTGATGTTGCAACGCCTCCTTTAGTTTCCCTAGCCAATCGGATCTTGCTTTCAGCTGACAGATGGTCCCATAAATGGATGTAAAAAGGAGAAGCTGCTAGCCCATTTCATCAAGGCTCTATTCAGTTGTTATCTACATTCTAAAATCAGGGGGCTTCAACACAGTGCTTGGTTTTTCTTTTGTTTTTTTCTTCTTTTGCTGCAGCATATATCTGCACTGTATATTTTGTGGATTTTTGAAAAAAAGATATAATAAAACATTTCATTCCCTGAAACCCTATCAAATCTTAGAGGAATTGAAGCCTTGCAAGACCCATTATTTACCATTAAGAATGGTTATGGTAGGTATTAGTAGTTTTTAAAATCTGTTTGTGGCAGCAGTCTTTCATAGTCTGTGTGTAGAACATATAGCTTTCCCCAAGTCTGCATTTTGATCAGTCTGTGTTGTCACATGAGTTTAGTTTTCTCCCGCTGGCTCGCTTGTTAAATGTCTTTCTTCTTTCTTTTCTCTTCCTTCTTTCTTTCTCTTTCTCCCCCTCTCATGTATATACTTGCCTATGTTTTAATAAAAGGCTGCAGGGGTTTACTTTGCCATTTTTAGGTCATTCTAATTTCTCTTTTGGAATAAAGAGAAGGCTGACTTTTTAATGCAAGGCTGCGTATGGCCAATAGAACTGCTAAAAGGTGGGGTGGGATAGTTAAATTTCCCACATCCACATGCAGGCAACACATATGTAAAATGGAATCCTTAGGAAAAAAAATAAGATAAGAAGGCAATGCCTTGGGACGGATACTTTATGGTTTGGTGTATTGCGCAGTAGGCATGGTATTTTTTTTTAAGAGAGTGATTTATAGGAGCTTCAGTAAATGCTGCATATTGTATTTCAAAGAGTTTCCTGTCATGACCTCATAAAAAGAGGAGGCGGCTTGTATGTGTACCAGCGCCTAGTATATGCCGATTTGTTGCATCGTTGGGCAGCAGTTCTGTAAGAAGGAATGTCAGCTTTTACATAACGTTCTTTTTGCTTTTGACACTGTGAGGGGCTGTAAGGGTCCATCTTTGTGATCACAGATGGAGTGGAATGGCTTGAAAATGGTAAGTGAATGCTGGCAACAAACTGCTTCTAGGCTTCCTATGGCTTGTGTGCCTTGCGAATTATGCTTGTTTAGGATGGCGGATCGTGAGCTATAAATAAAATTCTAGGTCGTTTTGCTTTTTAATGAGGGCACCTATGTATGTAATGTGTATGTTCAACTATTATATAAATATAGACAAGTGTCATGGCACTGAGTGCTTCATCCAGCAAACATGCATTTGGATGATCTCCGCTGACAGTCTTTGTACTGAGTGCTCAGTACATGATGCCTTTTAATCTTCATTTGTGTTGCACGGGTGCTAAGTTGTATAGAAATCTAATGACTGCATGTGCTGTTTCTTTAGCATCTTAATGCTGCGATGAAACAAGAGTGCTTTCTTTTATGCAGAAAGAAGTTAAATCAGTTGATCTGAAAGTAGTATTTCTATTTTTAGTGTGTTCTTCTGGCAGAAGAATCAGAAACTACATGACTTATTCCCTGCCCCCATCCCCTTTCCTCGTTTTTGTGCTTTCCTTATATATAGATTATGCAAAATGGCTAGATCAAATACGGACTTCTAAATCTTCGAGAACGGAGCACATCATGGGGGTGGAGGGCAGCAGGAGGAAAAAAGGCATTAACATTCACATCCTTCTTCCTACTTTTGTTTCAATTAAACATTTAGCAGACACTCCCTCCTTACTCATTCTCTCTCCCTCCCCCTTTATCCCTGGATATTTATTATAAACTGGGAAACAAAGCAATGGTATTTTCCCTATTCTTATAGGATTTTCTTTGTCTAGCTGCTTGTTTTGATGGGTGTAAAACAAATAAGATTAGACTGAGCAGCCGAACTGAAAGCGATAGCTGGGAGGAAAAGCCAATGAAAGGTTGCCGGGGAAACGAGCATAGGGGAAGCTGAGTGGGGGAGCAGGTGGCAGTCATGTGGGAATACTGCAAACAGTGGAAAAAATTCTGGGGCTACCTCAATTATCTTTGCTGTTCTTTGTGGCAGTCACAACTCTAATTATTCTATATAAATAAGTGTTAATTACATTTCTGGCTGAAGCTGACCGTGATTTCTGGAATCTTTTCTGTCTTTCTCTCTCTCTTTCTCTCTCTCTCTCTCTCTCTCCCTTTTTTTTGCATCTGTTCTTTTTCTGTATAGGTTGGGTGGGGGTTCTTTTAACCATTTTATTTCTGATGTAAACCTCTGAGTGCAAAAAAGTAGAAGGAAGAAGTACAGTATAAAAGATTCATAGTGTTGAATTGGGCTAGCGGATTTGCGGATTCTCGTTGCATTTATCAAATGTAAGCATAAGAACTATACACAAACTTAACCAAAGTGACGGTTTTTGAAAATAAGTCCTGTCAGTTGTATATTTAATGAATTGTCAAGATTCTCTAGCAGAATTATCCAGTTTAGACAACTACACTTTTATGTGCAGTATAGTATTTTCCAAAAAGAATGAGAACATACCAATCCAACTTAAATGCTATCAAATCCTATCAAAAACTGTACTGCAGTACATTATTTATCTTTTGAAAAACATTATTGCCTTAAGATATAAGCTATGTACTAAATATAAACTGAAGTATTTGACACTAATTTTTAGAGCACTCTATATTGTTGGCCACAAAAAGTAGCATGAAATAGTAGCATGCATCCAAAGAAAGTGATGGGGTATGTAAAGTGTTAGAAGGCACTGGTTGACAAGTGATGGAAAATATAATGCAAAAGGGCTGAAGATGCTCATAGTGTGTGTGTGTGTGTGTGTGTGTGTGTGGCAAGGATACTAGATAGGATATGAGAAGCACATTAGAGAGAGAGCGCACCATTTGTGCCTGGCAGAGTTCACATTTTACTGATTTGGTACTTGTTTAATTTGAATGTTCAGTTCAAAAATAAGTGCATTTAGAAAACTTAATATATGAGAAATCAAGTCTGATTATAATTCAGTTAATTCATAATGCTTATTCAGATTTCTGGCTGGAAGCAGTTACTCTGTGTGTACAAACGAAAAGTTGTAGGGGTTCATATATATGTGATGTCTGAGATTTTTTTCAAAGAGAAGTACAGAAATGTTTTGTATGTCCTTAATCTTCATTCTGCGTACAAACTACCAACGTCTCCTTCTCCACCCCAGCCCTTGAATAATGTCAGCTCCGTTGTTTTCCCATAGGTTTTTTCTTTAATTTATTTGTTATGCATAATATTATTTGCTTAAAGAATACACTGTTCAATTCCTCTCTGCACCTATAGGTATTGTGATACTGACCTTGCACATTTTTAGTTTTCAGAAAGAGTTGCAAAACTCAAAGCTTCTGTGTGTGTGAATCCATATTTACTAAAAGCTTACACATGCAGGATTTTCTTGGGAGCATAACGCTGTATGCCTAGGACCTTAATATGTAGATGAAAAATTGTGTAGAACTGAGGGATTATGTAAAATTATTACTACACTGAGTTATTTATCAAAAAACTAAAGGAAATGAAGAGTAACCCTTCAGAAGGTTGCTGTATTACATATATATAACATGGATAAATAGTTTGAGGTATAGACACATTAAATATGACACCATTCTTAAATGCAATTCTTAATACTTTGCACTTATCTATTCGAGTTGACAGGTTACAGAGGGAGGTGTTCTTCCTGTTGTATGGACATCCTTTCTTTCATTACTTTCTGTTCTTTTTCTTAATGTTATTTCTTTTGGCTTGTTTAATCAAGCAAGAGCCAAAATGCTGTATCAGAGAACTGGAACAAAAGATGTCTAAGAATTAACAGCTTCAGTATATTAATGTAGTTACAGTCTGTTCTTAATAGACATAGAATAGTTTTGAGCATCTAGCTTGAGTTTAAATGGAAGATGTTCATTGTTCAATAATCTTAATATATTGTTATTGGATGACTTCTGGGTTTTGTTTTTATCTTCCATTTTCTTGGCTCCATTGAGTTTTTCATACTTTTAATACTAAGAATGCTGCTGGGAGTTCTTGCTAACACGTATGTAGCAATAAGTCTTACTTTTACTTATCCTTGTGGATTGATCATGGTTCTAGACTGTTCATGATTACCCCATAAAGTAACATGGGATGTTTGTGATGATTCTTGATGGTTTATGCAGACTTAAGCAATATAATGGGACGTTATCTTGAATACACTTTCAGTCATGACCAACACACACGCACAGTGTGGCACATGCCACTTCACTTATTATCTGATGTTTGCTATATGTGATTATATATGCCTTTGAATTTTTACTGTTTGACTTTGGGGCATCTGACAGAATACCCTCCGATACACTGGCAAATACTGCAATGCAGTATTTTTTTCAATGTCATTGGAGTTTGGGAGAGAAAAGAGTTTCAAGAAATTATATTCAGGGCTGAAAGGATCAGAATTTTGTAGAATTGAGGAATACTGTCTGGAGAAGCAATTATCCATCTTCTACTACTTCTCTTTTTTCCAGAGATAGATGAAGAATGAGCAGAGTGTATGTTTGTATGTCTGAGCATGTGCACGCTAGTGTTTCTGTCACTTTGGTATAGTAAACCCAGATATACTGTGTCTTTTGTGAGAACAGGCAAGAGTGTATGAGTTGTACCTAATTTGGTGATCAGAGAATATGAAATGGAATAAAATAGTCACATCATCACCAATTTTCTAAAAAGTGGTGATGATGTAATTTTTTTGAATAAAAAGGTGATGATGCTAAACTAATAGTATATTCTTGGTTTGTTATAATCAAGGAGGAATTATCTTAATGTTGAACACATATGTGCTACATGCTAGATAGCTATCAGTAGCAGTTCACATATTCTGCTTATATTTCTACATGTTCATTTACTTGTAATAGATTTCAGAGACTCTCAGGTACTGATTTTTATAGGTCACTAGCTATATTATAAAAGCAAAGAAAATAGGGAGAGTAAATTTAAAGTCGTGGCACAAATTGAGTAAACATAGCCAGTGGAGGTGGGATGAGGAGATAAAAATGAGAGACTGTACCAATCTAGTATCAGAGATATGAAGGATGAATTTTGATTTGGTATAGAAATATAAGGCCTTGAATTTTGTAGTAGGGTTCTACATGGACTTAAGTTATTGTCTTCTCCCACCTACCTTTATTTCATAGCTTGAGACAGGAAAAAAAATCCTGTTAAGGATTTTAACAGCCTGGTTTGAAAATGTTTTTTAAAAGCCATATTGCTATATACAACAAACATATTTAATATTCATAATTTATGTTTTCTTATCACAACTTGAAAGATCATTGGTAAATTCATTGAGTTACCTCCATGGGTTGCACTTTTTATTCTGTGTAGTAGTCATGTTAGCTTACTTTAACCATTGTATGGCTTTTAAGTCTGTGGGGTCTTGAAGAAGTACAGTGAACTCAGAGTATTTTCCATCCATTATTCTTCAATTAGCTCTGCCTTTTTTAGTAAAAAGTAGTAACCTAGAAAAGGTGGGAAATGCTGAGAGAGAGCAAGAAACTCTTAATTACATTAGATAAAAAGAGAACAAGAACATTGAAGAAATAAGTTCAGATAAAGGCTGAATGTGCTATTAGAGATGCTCTATACAACACTGGCTTTGACTGTATTTGGGATTGAGAACATATATTAAATGCTGAAGTGCTATGTTACTAAGATAGTGAACATGATTGTGGTGTTCACCAATACTGTGGTGGATGAATAAGATGTCCTTGGCCTGTCCCCTTAAAAAGTACTTTGATTTGTAATGATCTTATATCGCTGAAACCATCAGAAGGATGCCAAGAGCGGATGTGATTATCTACACATGCCAGGAACACTGGATTTAGTATTATTAATGCAGAGTATTGAGGAGGGGCATTTCAGTGATCCTAAATCTTGATTATAAAGAGGAGTTCTGTTTTGCTTGTTTTGCTTTGAAACTGATGCAAATGAATGTGGAAGTTGTACAATAATTTGTAACGCTTCAAGGAAAATCCATGCAAAGTGCTTCTGTGTGCACTTAAGTGTTTCTGAGTGTTGGCGTTGGACTGCAATACCACTGGAACCTTTCCAGTGCTCAGAGTCTTGAAATTCCACTCACTTTCGTAATGCCTTAGGCATATTTGTTTTATGATTGACATGATGACTTACAACACTTTACCTCCTGTTTTACTCCCATTAGGTCAGAATATAAATCTAAAATACCCTGGTGTTGGTAGCTGTACATTCTATAGACAGAACAATCAGTTCATCAGTTCTTCACTCAGACCGATGATGTAGAAGTATATTGTCCTAATTGATATTCACTCTGAAGATTCCTAGCATGTTTATTTTCTGTTTTGCACCTGAGAAATAGCAGACTGGCTCCATCTGTACCAAGTGCCCTGTGTTAGCAGGCTAAGCACTGAGAAGGAGCTGTGAAAAGTCTATAGGAGTCAGTCATCTTTAAAAGCTCCTCAAACTGACTTAACAAGTAACAAATACAATTGGAATTACAAATAATAAATACAACTATCTTTCTTACCCTCTCTGCCAATGAAGATAGTAAAGGAAGAAAGGGGTAATATTCCCCTCATTTTGCTCTAGTTCTGGTTTCCTTTGGCTAGGAACCACGTCTGCTTTCTTACAAGAGTCCTACTTTTGTAAAAATTCCAAAATCATGTTGTTCATTTTAAGATAAACTCTTTCCAAAGCAGCTTTTCCACAAAGAAAATTACACCTCTGTTCAAGTGTTCATGAAACAAAATGGTATTCTTATTTTGTTCTGTTTGTTATTATCACCAAGCTGCGCTGATAATTAAGATTAGATAGCTTTCTCTATGAGCACTGTGTTAACATGCACTTGGCCTTGAAAGCTTCCTATCAATACATATCAAACTGAGAATCAGTTTGGTGTACAGCACATTCTCAGAAGACAGGCTGCAGATCTGTATAGAAGCTGCTTAAATCTCATTGACCTTGATGAAATTTAAGCCTAACTGCAGGATTCCATCCACGGTGGAACCTAAAGACAAATGAATGATATTTTTCTATTCACATATCAAACTAGGACCTGGAATGTAATTCCCCTGAATCCATTGCTGAGGAGCTAGTATTGCTCAGTACTGAATTGTTGAACAGAAGATAGTTCACTTATTGGTTTTAGTTTTGATACAACCATCATATAATTGGCACACAAGCAGCTTTTATTCAAAAGCTTGTTTCTGCTTCTATAATACCTACCGTCATATTGGTTTCAGAGCAGTTTGATTAGCTGTCTCTGGAAAGCTTAATCTCAGTTTTAACCAGTTGTCAACATTAAATTTGTATAAATTATAATCAGAGTAGTAATTGGTCTTTTTTGTGGGGGGGGGGTCTACATCTCTGTTTTGCTGTTGGTAAAGACTTTTGATTGTATATATATGCAGACCTTTCTAATATGCCAGCTGTGTAGGAGAATATTGCTTTTTTAGTACAGTTCCATTGAGTTCAAGGAGGTTAACTGTTAGGTAAGTGGGTGTGGGGTTGCAGCATTAAGTTTTCTTCCTACAACAGCAGCTGTTCAAGAGAATTAACTAGCTATAGACAGAAGCAGTTTTAGAACTAACATAGAGTAGTAATTGAAGCAGCCTTGAATGTGACTGTTGAAGGAACTGATTGAGTAGTCCTACATTGTAACATATGTTTCTAGAACACAAAAAGTGTCACTGCAAGTTTTCTCTGCTCTGAGTGAAAATCATGCGTGTGGCTAATGAATTGACATGATGTTTGCTTGGCTAAGAACCATGCTATATATTTAATAGTGGAAATGTTAGTCCTGGAAAATGCATGTGGTTTTAGCATTGTTTCATTATGAGTACTGGTATTTGAACGTCAATAATGTAAAGTGGAAAATAAAACTGAAATGAACACTATGTTTCTTTTAAGCAGTTATTTTAAAGGGTTACTTAGTTTGGAATTCTGAGGGCTGAGGTAGAAATATATTGAATGCATTTTTGTCAACAAGGAGGAAATTGTATTTTCACTACATATTTTCACCACTAGCATATTAAGGTCTGATACATATATGCAGTAGAATGGGGGAACCCTCATGTACAAAGCAGCACTTCTTTTTGCTGCATGTGTACGTAAGTTCTGAAAGGATTAAGTATTACATTAAGGAGAAAGTTCTAGTTAATCACATTCTTGTGGTATGAATTTTCTACATGCAAGGAGTTGTTTTTATCACCTACATGCAATCCAGAATGATACGGGGCTTTGTACCAGCTCAACTTCTGTCTCTGTCACCCTACTGCTGACTCTTTTTGCTGCATGTATACACAAGGCTTTACCTTCTGAGGCAGAAATGGCAAATGACGTGGTAATGGCCCTGTGTTCTCACATCATTCAGTTATTTCACATGACTATAACACACTGACAGATTATTCAGAATTTGTAAACATTTTAGGGTACTTTCTGGGTGAAAGTATGTCGTGTATTTGCCAGTTCAGTCTTAGACTTCTGTATTGGATGACTTAAACAATTTGGAAAACTGAACCATATAGTCACATTGGATACTCTTGTAGTTTACTACATTAGTACATGATATTTATTCCAAATTTACCTGTTCAAGATAATTACAATAGTCCTTGGGAATTGTACAGCAGCTTTTATGATTGTAGTGAATTTTAGCAATGTTGGAATTCTCAGTATGAGGATTTTTTTTTCCAACAAAATGGCAGTTAGTGTACAAATTTTGCTGATTTTACAATGCTCAGTGTGAGTGTGTGTTTTTTTGTTTGTTTTTTGTAATGACAATTAGTATACAGATTTTTGACCTGTAAAGTACACAGTCACAAACTGACTTAACTTGTTCACAGTTATGAAACCTTACATAACAATATGTTTTCCTCTGCCAAAAGATTGACTGGAAGATTTTATTGCTAAGTTAAACATTTGTCTGACTGTAACTGAATGGTCATTTGAGTTTTTTAAAGTCTGTGACTGTAATATGTTGTCTTCTATTTGTTGTTGTCATCTATGGCAGTTCCCTCTGTTACTAAAAGTGCTTGCGTTTTACACCAATTGCATCTTTTGCTCATATGCAAGCTTCATAAGCTCATATTAGCCAAACCTACTTACAAGTTACTATATAGTTTGTCTTTGAGAAACTTCAAAATAAAAGTAAAGTAGTATTGTCAGATTTTTGTTATTTCTTCTATTCTATTGCATTCTTTGTCCTTGGATTTGGACTTTTTCTATTTAAAGTTATGCTGAGGTCATCATCATTTAAACAATATTTGTCCCATCTCATCCTTTGAGCCACTTTTGTTCCAGCAACAGAAATATGTTCCACTGGGTCTGCTTTTGAGGGGTCTGCAGAAATACCAGTTTGTCCAGCTTGTGGAAACTAATTTTTTAGTGAGTGTTTTTCTCTGAAAATGCTGTGTCTCCCCCTTTGTAATAGTAAATCTGTGTTACCTAAACAACTCCTTCCTCCCATCCCATCCTGCGTGATTCTAAAAATAGGCTGAGGAAGCACTTATGTGGATCTCAGCAGTGCTGAATTACACTTGGTTGGGCATGGGAGAAGGACTTCTGTACCTACACCTAAATTGTGAAATTTGCTACTTCAGGAGAGCCATTAAGTGTTTGCCTTCTACCACCTGCTGAAGATGCCTTTATTCTTGCAGCATTTGTCCTGTTAGGCTGATGGTGCACTGAGCCCCGTTTTAAGTTACATTTGGTAGTCTGTATTGATTTCATCATGTATTATAATTTATGTGTGTGTTTGGTCAGTCTTTAAAGCATGAACACAATAGATAGCCTACATCCCAAGTTGTACTTATTAGATGCGTTAATATTATGGTATTTAATATTTAACACAAATTACCTGGATTCAGAGTAAAAATGAGATGGACAAACTTGCCTATTAACCAGGAGTGTAAAATTCGGAGCAAATTATTTAAGTCTTCAGCAGTGTCTGTCTAAACAAGGTGACTGGGAAACAGCATCAGAGCTAATTCCAGAGGGTGGTAAGTTTTGATGTTTAAAACTAGCAAGGGTCATTCTATGCAGTACCAGTATTCTTCCTTTGTTCAGAACATCTGAGAAGTTAGGCGTCAAACATGACAAGTATCATGTGGTGGGATAATAAGGTTTGTTAACTGATGAATTGAGACGTTTCTACATTTCTGTGATGTTAGAATATGAGATCTTTAGGAAATGGGGAAAACTGGGGTTATATGAGTATTTAAGCCTTTATTTGGTGTTCTTTTGGATATTTATTCAACATAGGAGGGAGTGGATTTCCCTCTTCCTCCTCCTCTGTTGTTGTCTTGCTCCTGTAAGAGTGACCAATCTGAAGAGGGGACATTTTTCTGTCCACAAACAGTCTCTACACAGGAAAACTGAGACTCTTGCTTGTGTGGGTAGCCCGCATGAGTAGACGGTCTCTCCTCATCAAAGTATTCATGTGGGCACAGGAATGACAGACAAGAGTGGGCCTTGTGTATTTCCTTTCTCACCTGTTGGAAAAACACACATTTGTAAAACACGTTAATGTTTCGTTATTCCCAACGATGTTGTTCATTATTAATGTGTTGGCAAGTAGTCAGCGGGAAAAACCTGAGTCTAATTTTTAATCCATTTATCTGACTCAAGTCTCAAATATGTTTTACAAAATTTGTTTTTAGGTGTCTTTTTTGTAGCATATTTTTTTACATAGTCTTTTATTTTAGTGCTATTATTCCAATTGCAGATCCATACCCCTCATAATGTCATGCAGTAACTTGACAGTTTTCTTCCAAGGAAGATCACACTTGTCAGGGTTGTTTTTAAGATCCCACCACCCCATATTCAATAGTTCTTTCCAGTCTTTTAATATAGCATTTTAAAAAGTTAGGTGAATATTTATTAGCTAAAAAAAAAATTCTTGGGAGTACATTCGTTTCACATTTAAATAAACTGGTTATTTTTAGATCATCGGTCCATGCCCACCATTAAAGACTGGTGTAGCATCTTATGATTGATAACAGCAGCTTTTTTTTCTATACACAGATTAGGTATGTGAAAGCTGTATTTCTAGGTATTTAATATCACATAATTTCCCTGGATGTTTCAGTTTTATTTCTTAGGTTTAATTAGTTGTTGTTTATATATCCATGTAGATTTGGTAAATTTTTGTACATTTTCCTTTTTGACCTGAGACAACAGTGTAACAGTGCAATCCTAATCCATAATCAAAAGATGGTTGGGGGTTAAGAATAGACTGAAGGCTCATTTGTCATCTGAACTGCCTTTATGTCAACATAATCTACTTCTGTTGGCTGATCTTAGAGATCGGCTGGCAAAAGGATCTGCTGGCACAACTTCTCTGTCAGATGAAGTGGTTCAGCAGAAGTGCGAAAAGGAAGAACACGAGGGAGGAGCCGAGTTATGCCAGTGCTAAACCTATTCCAGCCTTGAGGCATAGCCACTATGTCAGCTCAAGTTAAGCAAGGGCAAGGATAGTCCTAAGTGATTTCTAATATCTCTTACTGGGTTTGAATTTAGTATACGTTCAGTTTGCCTGCAGGTGGCTTGGCCTTGGCCATATTGGCTACTTTGGATTGCACTCTAAATCTGTAATGAATGAATAATATAAAGCTTGGCTTCTTCTGGACCTATAGGTTATTGCCATGTCATTGATAATTTGGATTATTTCCAAGTTATTTGTATCATTTCATTCTGTAAGAGTAGTACATGAGATAGACAAGTTAAAACCAGTTTTAAGCCCCATTAATAAATATTGCAGGTGTAGGATTTGTATGCATAGTATTGAGCTGCTCTTTAAAAGATCGACCTGTCTCATATTTATCTGATAATAATCTCATACCTGCCAGATGTTTTGAGTAAAGGCGTACAACATCTCTGATCAGTAGCAATGCTGGCTGAGGCCAATGGGAGTTCTAACCTGAAACATTAGAGGGTGTCAGGTTGCCGGTTACTGATTTTACATTTGACATGTTAGAGCCTTTCCAGCCTATCAAAAGCCTTTTTAGTGTCTGTAGATTAAAGGACTTCCTATTTCTTTTTATGTTTGATTTAATTCATAACATTTATTTTACTTCCTTTTTGTATCAGCTCTCCATCTTTAATAAAACATAGTTTGATATTTTCTATCTTTTTCCAGTTGTCCTATTAATGTTTTTGGAAGTATGCTTGCAGAATGAATGTATTTCAGACCCAGAATACAAGGCCTGTTTGGTGGGGGGGGGAAAGGGGAGAGGAGAGGAATATCCAAAATAAATATTTGAGAGCAATCTATTATCATCTTGTTGTTGTTTAAAACAAACCATTTTAATTTAAAAAAAAGTTTCACATTTATATTCCTCCTGCCTTTCTTTCCTCTTGGAACTGGTAGTATTCATAGCCTGCTTAGTTTGTTTCAACCAAGTTGCTATATTGTTGCCTTTCGACCATAGCCATGCTTCTATACAGGATATTCTGTTTAAGGATCGTGAAAATTTAATAGAAAATAACATCATTAAAATTAACAACAGCCACATCTCTTCTATAGCCAAATTTTTAAAAAAATTAAAAAATACTGAGTTCAGCTTAGATTCGCTCAATAAATTAATTTCAAATATTTTCACAGGTAATGATTCTTTATCTTACTCAGTATGAAGGAGAGAAGTTCCTAATTCCTTGCAAATACGTTTCTATGAATGTTTGTTTATTCATCTGTTGAATTTATACCCTGCCTTTCTCACAGGAATGGATCCAAGGCAGGATCCAGTGTTTGCTTGCATTGTTCAGTGTGCTTGGTAAGTCTGGTTTAATGTTTGATGAATATTTTAGAGAGAATTTGATGAAAGATGGTGGTATATTTTTCATTTCAGACTTTACTATAATTAAGTTCTCATGAAGGAGTAAGTCAAATACAGCTAGATGCATGCAGGTAGAGAGAACATCTGCCTGTACTGTTTCATTTCTTTTCCTAGCTACATTTTTTTCCAAAAATTCCCTTCTAATATAGTTCCATGCTACCTTTTCTTCTTCAAAGATAATGCCATTGCTCCTGTAGGAGGAACTCTCATTAATTACTCTTCTTCCAGTGGTGTGGAATGGAAATCTGCTTCAGAATTGGGTGCAGTGCGGTGCAAGGATAGAAAACTAGCATTGCCTGTTTTGCTGTGATTAGATGGAGCTCAATTTTAGGCTTACTATCCATGCATATTTGACTGTGGTGAAAGTAATCATGTACACAATAACTCTAGATTGAACCAACAGTACATTTTATCTAGTGTTCTGTATCTGGTGGTAGGCAATGTCAGGCAAGGAAAAAAAAACGCAAAGGCAAGGCACAGTAGTTGCCACCCTCTTATTTGTCCCTAGCACCTAACAGTAGAAACTGATTTTGCACACATTTGTACTTCTGACAGTTATTGGATCATGTCTCCTTGAACTGAGCAGTTCTTTTCAAAGCTGCTTATCCTAGAGGTTATCACAATATTCTTTGACAATAAAATCTCTAGCATTAGAGTTGTGTTTTTTCTCCTAAAGTCTAATTCATTCAATCAAAATTGTGGGGAAATTAAACATGTAACATAAATATTCCAAGCACTTGGAAATGAAAATTTCTTACATAGAAACATGCATAGTTGTGCTACAGCATTCCTAGAATTTAGAGAGATACTTCTTGCTCTTTGGACATTCTTTGTTCACACGCTGATTTGAGAAAATGCTGTGAATGTCATTGTTAAATGTATTACGAAATGCTTGGGCAAAGGTGGTCTTGTGTATTCATGTGTTTCTGAAGTTTAGTTAGATTCAAAAAATGGAACACTCTGCATATCTTCTCAGTTACTTTATAAAATTTTAAACAGATGTACAATTGATTGGAAAGATTCCAGGAGGGGAAAAAAGGGATCAAAGCAAAACTCATACTTTAAAAATAAATTCTTCTCATTTTGATGCTGTTCATAATTGTATATGGCGTTCTTCAGAGCTCTCATTTTTTCAGGTGGATGCTGAAGTACAAGGTGTACTGCCATTCATCTATGCAGAAACAGCCAAGAGAAAATATACTACTGTTTCATAATAATTTTAAATGGAGAAAAATCTGTCAGTATTTTGTTCAAGGGAGCAGGTTTACTTCAAATGCAAGTTAGATCAAAATGGAATGGCATATGATTAGCAAAGAAAGTTCACACTGTACATAATCTGTGCAGTGTTTAATATATGTAGAAGTGGGCAGAGCAACCATGTGGAGACAACAGTGACACCAGAGCTGCTGCAGCAACTAATATTTGTAAATCTACTTCTATTCACATACGAGTTCAGCTGTGTATTTTTGCTGGGAAACAAGAGTTCTCTTGTACCCCTCTTGTGCTTTGCTGTTCTTTGGGTTTTTCAGGTCAGATCAAATTGATGGTCTAGGATGGTCCTGGCCAGGTTTCCAAGAAAGAAACAGTTGTAGCCAGTGGGCACATATATGGACCCTGTCCCTGTATGTTGGTGAAAAAAATTACCGGTCCCCTACATCAGACAGCTTGGGATGCAGTGTTCTAAGTCCATGCCAACATGACCATTCTTAATAATAATGCTGATGGTGGTAGTTCAGTTTGTAAACAAACCTGTATGAAATGACTGTGTCCTTAACATCTATGGGAACTTGGTTCAGGGCTGTCAGTCTTTGAAAGCTGCAGGTATTGGTTAGAGCAGCAATGGGTGGAAGACTTGTTAAGTGATTTGTTATAGTAACTTGTTAAGGAAAGAAATCACATGGGAGATAGGCTTGCAGAGACTGCAGTCGTTGGCTGTGCTGGAGGTTCTTGGAGTTTTAGTCCAAAAAGTTACACTTCCAAGCTCTAAGCTTTTGTTACATTGAAAATGCTTTAAAAAAAAAATCCTGTCCTCTCTAAAACTCTTTGAATTTTTAAATCTCTTTGACATGTGTCATTGCTCTTTTATGTATGTGTATTTTCTACTTAATATTTTTGTGGTTAACGCTTTAGATGAATAATAATAATTTAACAGCTCTTGTTAGAACAGAGTGATTAAACTCAGTAAATAGAATGAGAATGCAACAGTGCAGTCCCTTGCATTCACCAGGGCAAGTTTGTTTGTAGGATTGTAGGAATGTTTGTAGTCACACATACCATTGTGTTGTTAGTCATCCAAGTACTATTTGTGATTTTGTACCTTTCTGGGGGGAAAAAGATGTTCTTGATTATTTATATTATTATTGCCATGGCCTCTGTTATATTTCGTATCACATTCACAATCTTCTAGCAAATTAGGTTGTGAAATCTTTTTAAGTTGTCTTCTCCATACAGTATAAAATCCCTTACTGCTACCTAAAATGGTAGGTTACAAAAAGCAATGTTTCTTTCATGTTTATTGAGATCCTGTTTATTTAATTTATATTGATCTAATAAAAATAAATTGAATATAATACTGATTTAGGTTTTTACCCAGTGGCTAGTGATTTGCTGTCAGATTTTAATAAGGAACTTCCAACACTTTTTCTGTTTTGTTTTAAAATATGAGTGTCCCAAGAAAGCAACCTAGAGGCTGCAGACTGTTGTTTACCCACCGATAACATACCTGCTGCTATCCTATGAAAGTTGAGATGGCCTAATACTGAGACAATGGTCCTTCTGTCTCAATATCATCTATACCAGTTAGAAGCAGCTTTCTGAGTTTTCAAACAGGGTGTTTTCCCTCTTCCAGTACATCAAGATGACAGGAATCTAACCTAGACCAACCTTTCTCAACCTTTTTACCACAGAGAAGAGCTTTCCAAACTATGTGTCATGACACGCTAGTGTGTCAGTTGCAGTGTATAGGTGTATCGCTGCCTCGCCTCGGGCTGAGAAAGACCCCGGCAAGGGTGGCAGCAGGCCAGGATTGGGTGGAAGGGCTGCATCCACTTACTGAATTACTGTGTTGCAAAATGATGCATGTCTAAAATGTGTCACCAACATGAAAAATCTGGAAAGCTCTGCCATAGAGGAACCCTTGAAAGGAACACTTTCTAGGTCTCAAGAAACCCCTGACATAAAAATTACTGTATCGACAGCTAAAACAAAGTTCAGGGTTTTGTTTTGTTTTGTTTCCCCAATCATGGTCTCTCAGATTCCCTTACAATTTCTTGCAGGACCTTAGGGCTCCAGAAAACTCTGGTACACAGACTCTGACCTAGAACTTCTTCATGGAAAGCAAAGGTTGAGTAATTGGCCCTTTGATCAGATTCTCTTTTTTCCATGGCTTGTCTCAAAGGAAGCAGTGTGGTGTAGTAATTAGGGTGTTACAAGGGGAATTAGAAAATCCAGGTTCTAGTTCCCACTGAAACTCAAGTGACCTCAGCCTGAGCCACCTTATCAGGCTGTCGTGAGGATAAAACAGGAAGGAGTAAAACCTTGTCTTGAACTCACTGGAAACAAACATAACAAGTAACAAGTAAATATCTTATTTAGCTTGTCAAGGCTAACTTGACCCTGAGATTATACCAGGGCACATTATGTTATTGTTGTTGTGGTGATGGTGGTGTGCCTTCAAAACCATTTCTGACCTAGGGCAACCGTAGGGCAATCCTATCACAGGGTTTTCTGGAACTGAATGTGTAACGCACCCAGGGTCACCCAGGGGTTTCCATGGCTGAGCAGAAAATCAAATCCTGGTCTCCAGGGTCATAGTTCAACGCTCAAACCACTACGCTTATGGTTAAATCTTAAGAGTTTTTTAAAATTTAAAGAGTGTTCTCTCATACCATTCAACACTGAACTACACCCTGACAACAGAAATGTTACTGATCAGTAAAAAAAAAACCTCATGCAGTACTGGAAATACAGTCTGTTCATGTTGTGGGCACTTGTTCCCAACATTTCTTCTGGATGTTTATTTAGTTATATCTCAGTGTGCCTTCCTACAAGTACAGCTGGCATACCAGGTTGCATCCCTTTCTGGAGACAAGCACCTCTTTGCACATTACTGCTATATCTTGCATGTCACCATCTCGTCTTTTCCCCATTACTGGGACTCGCAGCTAACTAGCTAAATGTTAACAACACTGTCCTGTACGTGTTTAGCCAGAAGCAAATCCCAGTGTGTGCACTGGGGCATAGTTCCAGGTAACTTGGACAGACAATTGCAAGTGTAATATGTTTTCCTGTTTTATATTTCAGTTATCTAGTTGGATAAGCAGTTACGGTTGTGTAAAAGAAAAAACAATATCAACATATAAGTGCCCATTTCCGGCAGGCCTACCCAGTCAAGTTTTAATTGTGCCTTTAATTGTATTTTTAATCATACTTTTAACTGTATTTTAATTGTACTTTTACCTATGATATCTTTTAATTATAGTAGATTTGTATTAATTATTCTATGTGTGTTTTAATATGACTTTTAACTCCATCTATTCTGTACCCCGCCTCGAGCCTTGGGAAGAGGGCGGTAACGAATAAAAATTGTTATTATTATTATTACCATCATCATCATCATCATTTTTGTGTTATGGACTCCCAAATTTTCAAGGTTTTGTCTCCCATTAATCTTTGTTAGTTCAAACTATTTTTCTTTTCCTTTACAAATTATTTTGGCAAATAAAGAACTGTAATCCAGAGCATAGAGGGTTGTTTTTGTTTTGTTTTTGAAAAATGTAGAAGATACCTTTGTACAAACATACATTTCTTTTTGCAGGTTGTTATGTCAAAATGCAGAGGGTTAAAGATTTATTTCTAGGGTATTGGATTTGCCTGGAGGCAGAGCTGCTCTGAAACTTAGTTTTCTCATTTTATGTTGTGTTCATGATGTATTTATTAAATAAATAATAACATTTCTAGTTGTGCAGTGTAGAAGCTTTAATAAAAAAAATAGTAATTGACATTGAAGCCTGGCAGTTGAGTTATACTGAGAAAAAAGTGTGCTTTCAGAAGTCCCACAAACAAGCTGCTTCCACTCCTTCTGGATTGTCTTTTTTCAGATGTCACCCTAGTTTAGGAACAAAGGTTTGTTATTTTATTCGTCTAACCATATTTATAGCCACCACTGTATGATACCCTATAAGCACGTTCTCAGAATGGTTTACTCTAAAATGCCTAGGACAATTTTTTTAAAAAAAATATACGCAAAAAATCTAGTACATAAAAAGAAGATAAATTAATGTCAGTGAGAAGTACTTTGCAGGTAATTTCAGTAGAAGGGATTAATTATCATGTGGCCTTCTAGCTCTTGCTGGACTGGAACTCTCATCAGCCCTGACAAGGAGAGCCATTGGAGAGGGATTAGAACTCCTTTGCAGTCCAGTGACACGTTTTGCAGCCCATACTACCCACTGCTGAATCATGTTCTTAACAGTGCAATTCTGTACAAATCTATTCAGAAATAAGATGCCTTGAATTCAGTGGACCTTACTCCCCATCATGTGATTATAGGAGTACAGACTCGCCCTTTCAAATCATTGAGGTTGCCTCATGAGCTAAGCTCTTGGATTTTTCTTACGGGGAAGGAGGTTCTCTTTGCTGGTCAGATGTGAAGTGAGTGGTAGGTTGGAGGTAAATGAAAAGGAATGATTTGAATCCTGATCTGCCACGATTTGATTCCACGTTTGTATACTTCTGGTTTCTTAACAATACTGCTTTGACTCTTTAGGCTAGTGTGAGAGAGATTTTTTTTTATGTCAGCAAAAGGTAAAAGCTTCTAAGATGCTTGTTCAAAATCCTTCCTTTCCCTGGACTAGCATTGTTAAATCAATAAGAAAGGAAGAATTGAGAAACAATAAAAATGCTTTAATTAATAGCAAGTTGGAGTAAATATCTGACCACATAACTGGTGAATTGCCCCATAGCTGGCAAATGGCTATTTAGTAATAGTCAGACCTGTGACGGCAGGTGTTGTAGAAACAGACAGAGGGGGAAAAAATCAATGCACGAGAAGCCTGCAGGAGACTACTTGTCTGGAATTACACGTTCACCTAACTCTTGATGGATGAAACTACAAGGATTAGGTTGAGAATATTATCTGAATTACAGAGTGGGTGTTCGGAATATGACTAATTGGAAGTAGGTTATCTGTCAGTCAAGTCTGGCATAGTTTGAAATTAGATATGTAGGGATACAGACTGAATTTAGATGATCAAGAAAACTGTAGTCTGTGTAATGCGTTTTATATGTAGACTAGTCATCCTAATTTATCAGCCATTAAGAACCACCGGAAACCTGGTTTTTGTATATGGTCTTCAGTTAGCAGCTATATCCTAACTAACCATATTGTTTTAAAAAAATAAAAAAAAAAATTAAAAGTGTATCTTTACATGTCTGTCAGTCAAACTTAAGTTTTCAGTTGGGTGCCCTGTCTGATGCTTCTGTTGTGGTGTGGAAAAACAGATGACAGTACAATGATAGTACATGAAAATACCTTTCAATATCAGGAATCTGCATTGTTTGTCAACATTGTTTGTAGAAGGAATTTTCTTCTAATTTTGTTCATGACTTAACATTTAGAAATGAAATTATATTTCCTGAATATTTCATTGTTACCATCATGCCACAGTAATTTTCCCTGTATGCTTTTTAAGTATCACTGTCTGTCCATCCAACTTGAAAATTATTTTCATTTGTTTGCTTACTTGTTTAGAAATTGCATGTTCATCATTGGGGCTCAGACATACTACAATAACTGAAGTGACTCCTTTATTTCTGTATATTATGCTCCGCAGAAAGGTGTATTAATGTGTACATGTAAGATTAGAATTTTATTTGTTTTTATTCTCTGTGCATTAACGTTTATAAAATACAAGCCTGAAGTTTTCTACAGTTCAGTTTCCCTAAGTTTGAAAATAGGTGATTTTAAAAAAATCAATTTTTCATAAGCTGTATGTGGGAAATTTTTTTAGTAGTTTGCTTTTTTCATAATATTAGATAGAAGCAATGTATTATGGGAGCCATAGAAAAATAGCATTGACTGCTAATTTGGTCTTTTTAATCAGTACAGTTTTTATGCTTATACGCCTTGTGCTTTACTGTAAAAATGAATTTTATACAAGACGTTCGTTATTTACAACTAGTCATAAGATTTAAGGTAAGATACAAACATGTCATTTTTTTAAAAAAAAATGGAAGGGTAGTATGTCTCTTTTTGTGTGTGTGCTAATCTGTCCAGTATGTGTTTTTCTGGGAGGTGGAAAAGGACTGTATCAAAATTTCTTATTTTAGCTGTCTTTTTTCAAAATTCTAACTCCTTATACTAATCTTTTTAAGGCACTATTGCACATTTTTATCTCAAAAACGTGGCGTCATGGTGGTGGGGGAGGGTGACTGATTTGTTCTACCTGTACAGTATGCTTGAACAAAGGGATTTCTGTAGACCTCTTGCTCCTCTATTTTCAGCTGTTATTGGTCCCATGTATACAGCAGTGTGCCAGCCATTGCCAGAGAAGTATTGGGAATCTGACTTCTGTCTCAAGGTTTAATAAATTTACCTCAGTCCACACTTCCTGTATCGTTTGCGGGCCAGATGCAGTTTGGGTTCCCAAATCCTTGCCCTAATGGATGATATTGGAAGTATCTGGGGAAAAGGTGCAGATCTGTTTTCGAAAAGAGCACAAATCAGGTTTGCCCTGTCTTTTGCATGAGAGCCCTTCAACTATTTTAAGGTGGCTCTAGTGTATATCACAAATCAGTCCTCTCCAGATTAAATACACCCAACTACTGCAACCACTAATTTATTATTTCTTTATTTTTGACCTTTCTCCCAGGGGTGCTTATGGCTTTATTTCCTGACTGTTTACCGTCTTGGCCTCCCTTTCATGGGCACATTTCAGCTTCCTAACATCTTTCTTAAAACATTGTGTGCTGAAGTGGTCACCATTTGCACTGGTATTGTATGTGGGAAATCCTGCAGGACAACAGACACAGAAGCCACTACAGCACTAGATGGATGCAGATGGTGGTGGGTCTTCAGCTGGATAGCCAAAAGCCAGAGCTTAGACGACCTGGGCACCATTCTCATTTCTTTTCTTGTTTTAAATACTTTTTTGTGTTTTTAACAGTAGATAAGTATGCATTGCTTTTTAAAACTTCTGCTACTAGATCTCATGTTCCACACTGCTGCTGTCATTTTTATTCTTACTCTTATTCTGAAACAGAAATACAAGTTTTCCTTTTTTCGGATGTTACTTCTGTGTGTATATGACTAACATTAGTTCATTTGTATGTGACTGTAAATACTGGTTTAGTAAGCTCATTTGTGCTGAGAATCTAGTGCTTATGGGTTTTTAAAAGTTTAATTATAAAATCCAAATTTTATTTTTTTAAAAAATAATTTTATGTATCTTGCTAGCCAGTAGAGGCAGAATTGCAAAAAAGTTATGCACACACTTAAAAAATGTGGGAAAAGGTATCAAAAAAATGGAAAAAAGGGAAAAGTGAGAAACCAGAAACAAATCAGACATAGATATGAGAAAATGAGGAAGTCTTTCAGTGCAGACTTTATAGATCGTTATGCCCTCAACCATTATCCACTATATTTTTGAATATACTTCACACATATGTAGATCCACTTTATGCACATCTTTTCAATGCCTCTTACACGGATATCTGTTCTAGTTACAATGCCTCAGCTTACAGCATTTCAAATGTACAGGTAAACCTTTTTTATGGGAATCCAGTCCAACCCAGCCTTTTTCTTATCTTCTGTCTAGCTAGAAGTTTTCTGGTGAAGGAGGGTTAGAGGAAGACAGACTTTCAGTGTTGGGTTGCTGCAGCATAGAGTAAAGAATGCAATAAAACTTGTCCTGGGAATGGGATTCTACTCTAGGTAATTCTACTGTAGCTGTGTGTTCTTATGTACAACGTGCAAGGTAAACAGCTGCCTCTAGAATCGCATGTGGAGGAGTAGGTGTGAAGAGCAAAACACAAAAGGGAAAAAAACAGACTAGCCTGCCTCACCAGCTACCCTGTGTAGTTTAGATGTACAAGAAAGCAACTGCCATCTTGGCATTCCTTAAAGGAAGGGGTTTCGTTTCTCTATTTAGAAAAAAAATGTGAGGGCAAGGAAAATACTCGAATTTCATATAATTTGGAGGAATGGCTTCCCTTGCCTATTTTGAAGGAGGAGTGAGGGAGAGAAAGAAATTGAAATCTTTCATCAGAGGTAGGGATTTCCTTTGCCAGCTTAAAAATGGGGGGGGGGGGGGGCATGAGGGAATGAAGAAACTAGAAACTTGAAGTTTTGGGATGTTTGTAGGGGTTTCCTCTGCTTTCTTGTTTGGGAGATGAGCAGTGGAAGTCTTTATCATCTGGAAGGGGTTTCTCAAGCCTGAAAAAGGTTTCTATTTTAACCCTTTTTAAAATTGGTAGTCGATAGAATAAAATCCCTAACTGGCACTGTTGGAACACATCCTACAGTCTCCAGTGGGTCCCTATCAGGCTGGCTCCCCTAATTTATGTCAGTCTCAGATTACATTGTGAGTTCAGGAAGGCAACACTAGTGTAGCAACTTATCTACTGTGCAGTTTGAAAAAGATAAGAGTTTGTGAATTACTGCAGTAAAATTAGTAAATCAGATGTCTGATGGAGGAGGCGGTCCCCTTTGGATTTTTATTTTGGTTCTTTAATATTTCATCCTTGTGGATAGGCAACAACGCTGATACTCAGATTAACTAGTGATTTCCTTTCGTCTCTTCTCTTCTTTCTCCTCTGGAGGAGTAATACCAACCTTATGCACTCCCCCCAAAAAAAGGAAACCTGTGAAATTTAAGATTCAAAAATCCACAGGACACTTTGTAAATGCCTACTTTTTAGTAACAGAAGATGGAAAAAGTATTATTTCTTTTGTAAACAGCGATTTCCCCAAATTCCACTATTTCTTCCTGTTTTCCCCAAAAGGACTCTTTGGGAATATACACTATTGTGTGGATGTGTGTGTTTGGCTGTGTGTACTACAGAGGCATTCTTAGAATAGTTCCAGCATGTCAGATGCTGAAGGCACTGACAGTACTGTATGTTAAGCGAATAATTGAAAAACAAATACTGTTACTCTGACTTTGCATGAAATGTCCTTTATTTTAGTGAGAAATGTTGGTTATCTTATTAGATTACTAAGACCTGAAGTACATGTTCTGCAAAAAATATGGTACACGAAAGGAGGCTTGAGATTAAAATACTCTTTCCTTTTGGGAGGTAGTGTTTGCTCTAAGATCACATGTTCATGCAAGACATTTTCCACATGCAAGACATTTGTAGGAAATGATATTATCGCCATAGTGATTCTGCTGTTTAATCAACATGTTTTTCAAATTATGTCGAAAGAAATGTCTTGTAATTAAAGAAATCTGAAGGGCATGAAAAGAGTGGGTGGAATAAAGATACAGGAAAATTTATCTAGGAAAAAAACAGGAACTCCTGGATATATGTAAAGGGTCTAGATTTGATTGTCTGTCCCAGTTTATGGTAGTGGTTATACAGTGGGTGTCTCCCACATTATTCTTTTCGTCTCTAGAAGAATGTCTAAATAAATTTTGAAATAACAGATTGCTTTCTTAGAGTCTACTAGTGCACATAAGCGCACACATGCATAGGAAAAAATCTTTTTACAAGTGCATTGGCTATCTGAATATAAAGAAAGAAAACAAACTCTCAGGCTAACCATGCACTGCAGTCTGAATGAAATATTGAGTAAAACAGAAGAATTGTGTATCACTATGGTAGCAACACTACTTTATTTTACTAATGAAGTAGCTTGCAAGCTCCAGAACCATGGAAAATTTTGGTTGTTTGTAGGTGCCTTGATTTTTCCAAGTGGTTATGCATTTTAATTGTGCTGATAGAACTGCAGACAAAATATAGTGGCCTTCAGATATTACCCTGCATTCTAACTTCTTCTTTAATGGGAACTGAAAGTTTGAGCTTTAGAAGCTGTGAAGGTTATTATAACTTTTCGTTACTGTCACTTCAGCTATCATTCATATACATAGTGATTTACAGCATAATGTAAGCAAAAACCCAGACCAAAGTCCATTCTCTACCTTCATGAATTTGTAATTGATGTTTCAACACTGGAAGAGACAACAGAATGGAAGGCAGAAGGAAGAGAAAGGGGTAACAAAGGTAACAGAGTAAGAGTGCTGAAGCAGCAGAAGCTACTTGCCTACATGTCATTATACAAACCTCAAGGTCATCTTTTCAAGCCACTCTTATCCTGATAGTCCCAGTCATACAATTATATTGTATTGTGTAACAGTCATAATGGAGCATATACTGTATTACTTACAGACATTCCCATTTCTGTGAAATGCATAGCTTGTCGTGTACCTTCGAGTTGTTTCTGGCTTATGACAAGCCTGACAGGATTTATCACAGAGTTTTCTTGGCAAGATTTGTACAGAGAGAAATTACTCTTGCTTTCTTATGAGGCTGAGAGAATGTATCTTGCCCAAGGATATGCAGTGAGTTACCATGGCTGCGCAGGGATTTGAACCTTGTTCTCCAGAGTTGTAGTCCAATGCTCAAACCACTACACCACATTTGTTCTTTGAAATGCAAATAAATACTGACTTGAAGAAATGTGGATTTTTGTTTCTTAAATTATTTTGCTAATAAGAAACAGAAGTCATTATTATGATTTTTAATCTTGATGTAGTTGGATGAAAATTAGATTCACTGGAATCTGAACTCTAGAACTCCAGGATACAAATTCAGTGTTCAGGTTTCAGAATATTTGAAATTTGGGATGCAGTAGGTGGTGCTTAAATAGTTCATATTACCATTGGCTGTTCTTGAATTTTCCTTAAAGTATGTTCATGAACATATATTTGAAGAGGAAAAACAGAACCAAATGATTTCCTGAATCAAGCATATTTGGATATTTGTAGTTATTAAGTGTGGTATAAGAGGTAACAATTACTTGTGACTCTCTGCGTATTTCAGCAAAACATTATTTAAAAGGAGGCTATAGAAGCCTCGGGAATTCACATATAGTTTCAACTAAGTGGAAGAGTGTGTAGAAATCAAACTATGATATACTCTTAATATCAGAGGGCATCCCTTGGTCCAAAGAGAGGTTTCATCATCAAATTGAGGAGCTGTATAAATCTTAAGAGTTATAAGAAACCCTGCTCTCTTTTGTCTATGTATTGTGACATTGTGAACAGATTAAAACTAGGCACATGGACAATGATTTGGGAGTTAGCATGCATGATGATGTACAGACTTTGAAGCTTCTTAATTATTGGTATTTTTTTCCTTAGGCGTATGTGTTTTCCCTTCCAGATTCTCAAGTCTCTCCCAAAACAGATCCTAGACTACTCATACTGAACCCTGTGAAAATGGTCTTCTATTAATTTTAGGAAACAAAAGTATTATCTCTGCAGTGGTAGTTCTTCCTGTGACAGTTATTTCCAGTCTTTCAGTTCTATTCCTTCCCCTGCCCTGTAATATGAGTATAATAGTGATGTCTCTCTCATCTGTTGGTAAAATAATTCTGTAGTGTGTATGAACTCAGGAAAAAAACTTCCTATTTCCTTTTAAATAAGACCTTCTATTTAAGATGCTGCTTGGGATGAAGGTTGGAGGGTACATATATTGCTGCCCAGTCAAGCTACACTAAAATTGTGGGTTCTGATTTATTTTTTTTAATGGAATACCTATTGCTTCCAACCAGGGAGGACAAAAAAATAAGACTTTAAAATGAATTAGGAACTTCCTTCCCCAGACAGTGGATGCATCGGTCATTGCTATAACTTGATTAAAAAAACCAAGCAATGGAAGCAAGGAAGTTGCTTACAAGATAAAGGGACAGAATTATTGAAGAACATTTGTCTCATATCTTGAGTGCTACAAGTATGGAACACATACTCCCTTTTAAAAAGCAAAGCTGGGATTTGGGGCTGTAGCTTCTACAGTCAGGGCATTTGCCCCTCCTCCAGTGGACACCCATGTCTGTGTACTATGAAGTATGTTAACAGATAAAAAACAGGCAAGGAAGGAGCAAAACCAGAAACATGACAGCATCTTTATGATTAACTGCTTCTTTTTTTCAGCATGAGCTTTTGAGGATATAAACCCACTTCTTCAGATACAGTGCAGAATGATATTAAAGCCTCTATGAAAAACATGTTTATATAGTTGTGGGAATCAGACTGAAATAGGATCAAGAAAGATGCAAATCATGTCCCTTGCCCTTAATTTTCAAAGGCCTGGGTGAGGTAATACAGGTCTTTCAGCTCTTTACGGTCAGTTAGTGTTGATGTGCAAAAGCAATAACTGCTTTTTAAAAGTTTTCCTGATTCAAACTGAGAAGATTCCTTTTGTTACGTTTGGTAATAAGGACTGTTGTTTAAATATATGTGATGTGCCATGAAGCCATTGTTTTTGTTTATATCTCTGCTAATGGATTGGAATTCATTTATATAATTCAATTCAACTGTTTCTCTTTCCAGTCTTCCTTTGTAATTTCCTTTTTGAGGACATGACCGACATCTGACGAAGTGGTTTTATGTCCACAAAAGTTCATGCTAAAATAAAAACCAGTTAGTCTAAAAGGCGTTGCCACATTTTCCCCCTTCCTCCCAACTTTTTATGCTGCAAGAGGCTAACATAGCTTCTTTGAAAAGATGAGAAGTGTTTGATAAGCCTTATCTTTGGAACCATGTTAAAAATTATGCATTATTTTGAAGCTTCCAAGAGCAATAGTTTGTTCAATCAGAGACATAAATCCAGTTGCAAATCTCAATTAGAGTAAGCCCATTAAATCAGTGGGACTTCCATAAGTGTTGACTTACCTAGTTCCCATTGATTCAGCGGGTCTAGTCTAAGCAGACTATTGATTAGATTTAAGCCAGAGATTCCATTGCCTGTTTTGTATTCTTTTTTATTTTAAAGCCAGGCTGTGCAGAAATTGGACTGTTTACTTGTGCAGTGTTGGCTCATGTAGAAGTATTTGCAGTTTTTGAGCTTTATTTACTAAAAAATCAAAAGAAGCCCTTGGTGACAAATGTAGCTGAAGAATATAGGCCTTTCAGTGATGCAAGTAAGTGTGCTCGGTAAGACTGAGAGGTTATTGCTTCAAGCAGATCACGGTCACAGCTTTCTATAGCATGACTGGCCTAGATAAACCTGTCACAGCACTGGGTGTTGGAGTAATTAAGTAGCTAATGTATTTTTACCTTTTCAGTTTCTACCTCTACATGGGATTCTTCCACTTAAATGAAACTATAATTTTAAGCATAGTTATTATATCCTTGATCATAATTAAATTTGTGTGGTGTAAATATACATTTATGGAAATGATTGTATCATGGAAAAAGAAATGATTTTTGCATTAGCATTAAAAAGAAAATAGAGGGGAGTTTTATTTGTCTCTACATTTATGTGCTCTCTGCCAAAGACTAGCATGACCTACTTTACAACAATAGCAAAAGAATGAAGCTGGGTAGGGTGGGTTTTGTTTTTTGTTAACTGTCTTAAATTGGCCATGAATGCTACCTACATGTCTGTTTGTAAGTATCTTTTTAAAAATAGCAACTGTATCTGAGTCTTAATGTGGTCTTTTTGCTCTTTCTTTTTCTGTTTAGATAATTAGCACCATGGAGCCTCAGGTGTCCAATGGCCCTACATCCAATACAACCAATGGACCTGCCAGCAACAGTCGGAACTGCCCTTCCCCTATGCAGACAGGGGCTGCTACAGACGACAGCAAAACCAACCTCATAGTCAACTACTTGCCCCAGAACATGACGCAGGAAGAGTTCAGGAGCCTTTTTGGAAGCATTGGTGAAATAGAATCGTGCAAGCTTGTGAGAGACAAGATTACAGGTACCCGTCTTCACTGGTGTTTTTCCCTTCCCTTGTTCCTCGAGATTGAAGTTCACATGCTTTGAGCTTCCACTTGCTTGTTCCGTTTACAACATTGTTATAATTTATCAAAACTTTACTAGATCTATTTATACAACAATTTATATTAACTGTTAATATAGAAATATGATAGCTGTCTTTCCCTACAACCCCTTTCTTGTTTGTTCAACAATCGGTCATGTGAAGTTGCTGTTTATCTTGAAATAGATCAAATTATACATACCTGTGTACATGAAAGGGATGGCAGAGTGAACTGAAGGCAGGTTCTTGGCTCAGTATAGGAACTATGGACTTGGATGAAAGTATATCCTCCAGATAGGTTTGTAGGCAGTTTGTAGGTAGTAATCATGCACATAATGAGGTGTCATACACTTAAATGTTAAGGAGACTACCATGTAGACTGGATAGTGAATTTTTATCCCACAAAATCAAAATAGGGACTGTTGCGTGCTTGAGTTCTTTGGTGAAGAGACGTTGGAAGTTTGAAGACAAGCCGTGTTGCAAAAAGCAAATGATATGTCCAAGATCATACATTCGATTTTTGATTTCATCTCCTCCTCAAAATGAGCACCATTTTAAATTAATTGAATTTTTCTCTTCTAATAGGATCAGGATGTCTATTTTCTTCTAAGCGAGTGGCTGTTGTGGATATCTGTTTCTAATCTTTTGGCCTGATACAGCTTTATGAGTGCAGATCTCAATCTTGTGATAATTTAGCTTGATTTGGGATAATGGCCTGTTGTCTCTCCGTTGGCTTCTCAGTGTCAAAAAAGATGCCTTGTTTGGTGTCACCATGAGTGCATTAGGTGATACAGGCACATGAGTTGATTCAGGAAAGGATTTGATAAGAAGTGGGTCATCAAGATAATGAAAGCAAAAACTGATGTGGCTCAACGAATACGGAAGGGACAACTATTTTTAGTTTGAAGAAAATTGTCAGGGCACTGTGGTGAAACTAAGAGGGAATACTGATGTATTGAGTGAGTGTAGAGAAGGAAAGGGCAAGAAAATTGATTTGAGGATGAAGAACTTTTAAAAAGAAGGACAAAAAGTGTTTGGGAAATATGATAGGATTCAGAGAGAAAGACTTTTTTAAAAAAATGACTAACAAGGCACAGGTGGGTGGAGGATAGGCAAGGGGAAAGGTTGGTTTTCTAGAAGACAGATGACCAGAATATAGGCAACTGTTTATCACCAAACATAGGCTAGGACCAAAAGTACTGCGCGTGCAGGCTATTGCTGAATGTAATGTGGTTTAACTGCCTTTCTCCAGCTTCACTTCACTAACTTACATCATCCCAAAATGCATTTCCAATTGTTGAGGACCCTCCAAACAGAGTGGCGTTTGCTATCGTCATGAAGAAAAGTAAGGGAAAACTATAAATAAGTTTGGAATCTCTTGTTCCCACCAGAAAAAAGGAAATACAGTGTTTTAGGGCAGGGGTGGACAACTGTGGAAGGGTACGGGCCACATTAGCCCCCCAGGAAGGCCACACTCCTCCACCCTCAACACACCCATTCCTACAAAAAACAAAACAAAAAAGTTTTTTGTCCCTACATTCCCTCCGGGGACAAAATAGGCATGTCCACCACGTTTGTGGGCCTTTCTGGGCCATTTTAAGCCTGAGAGTGGTTTTTTTTACAACAGGATGTGAATGGGGAAAAAAATTAACCCCCCAGGGGGGCCACGTGCAAGCCAAAGCCACACTTTGCCTACCTTTGTTTTCAGGGGGATACAAAAGAGATTTACAGAGTATATCTAAAGTAAGAAAACAAGGTGTCTAGGCATCACAATTTATTGTATATGGGAGGGAATGGCGTTTCTCACAGTGCTGAAACATCTGAGCAAAACTTGCGAGGAAGATGATAACTGAACATCAACCATACAGAGAGTACAGTATATGCTGGGAGATGTGTGGAAGGTACAAAAGAGGCGCATTATAGAAGAATGAAAACAAGTGAGAAGCCATGAGACTATGGGGCTGAGGAGACCATAGAAGTTTAGGTGAAATCTTAAGTTTTGGTAAACATAGAAATTTGGGGCTTAGTTTGTGAACTAGGTCACATTTTTGTTGGTTGGTCAATACCGTTGTTGTTGTTGAGTTGCTTGTTAATATCTTAGTAACCAAGTTGAGTAATGTGTCGCATTGAAGAGAGGTTTAAGGTGTTAACACAGCTGGCCTCCCCAGTATCTGTTAGAAAGAACTGCATGCATTACTCACTCAGGGGTTTAGTTGACAAATAGATGGCTTAGGAAAAAGCTATTGGTTTCAACATTATAACTCCTCTTGAGGGTGCAGGGTAGGTCCAGTTGACTCTGATCCTGCAGAAGTATGTCTGAAATTTAAAATGTATAGTCACAGTATGATAGGAAGGAAACTGTCTTACACCAAGCTGTCTTAGACTGTTGGTTCATCTAGTCTAGTATTTTGGAGCTGAGGCAACTGACTTTCCCAGTTTAAACCAGAAATGCCAGATATTAAATCTGGAACCTTTTTTATGCAGTCTATGTGATCTGCTATTAAGCTATATTCCTGTTGCCAGACAAATGGCATTAAGAGTAATGGAGCTACCCACAGAATAAATATGGGAAATGGCAGTTAAACTCTAGTTAGTGTATCTTAAATAATTGGTGAGGAGACAGTCTAATGCCTTGTAATCATAACAGTTTCTATAAAGCAGGCACACACACTGATAAGGTTGCAACACAGCAGGAGTTACTTTTATTGTTTGGTAGTACCATGACAGACAGTAGCAAGAGTATCATGGAGAAAGGCAAACCAACAAAGGAGCCTCAGACCACTAAATACTCTTCAGTTGTACTGAAAAGGGATCAGCTTTAAGGGGACAGTACACCACAGGCAATGGGGAAGCCAACTTAAAGAATCTGAACATTGGTCTTCATTGGCCCATGTATAACTCTTTTGAGCTGAGCTGAGGGTTTGTGGTAAATCAGTAAAAGTATGACTGGATCTGAAGTTGGCGGCATAGAAATAACAGATAAGAAGTGATATGGAAAAATCAGGACTTTGGAGAGCTAGGAAGAATTGCTTGGGTTGTATTAAGAGTTTCACTGAACATGTAAACCTGGATAGGCCACAAGCAGATTGCAGCCCACTTTCCCAGGACCCTTTTTGTGGGCTCTCAACTCCCATTTCCCTCTGCCTAAATCACTAACCCCTATGCTGCTGAAAAATGTAGCAGCACAAAAAAACAGTCTTGCTACTTTTCATTCCCTTTGCTTCTAGAGAGGAAGGGAAAATGCTGCTTTGTAGGGTCCCTCCTACAACCATAAGGAAACATTGCAGGTTTCACTAGTTGCTACTAACACTGCAGTCATGGCAGTCTGTTGAAGCCGTGGTGATGTGGCTGCCAGTCAGTTCCCTGCTCTCAGAAAGTTGTCCACTGCATGCCTTAATAGGAGGGCTGGTACACCTATGGGTTTGGATATTATGGTCCTGCTTTGGTTGGGAGCATTGTGTCCAGTTAGACAGCATCAAGTAATAAACCTCAAGGTGGTGAAGCTTAAGGAATCCCATGATCCTGGAGCCAAAGTTATGGCTGCTGTCATTCCCAGGTGCTCTTGAAATTCATGTTTTAAAAACGTGTGACTGCCAAGCTTCACCTTTGTATTAAGAGAAGTAAGAGAGGACCACCTTCTCGGTTCGTAAGACTCCCTCAGACTCAGAAGTGTTGATTAGTGTCCTGCCTCCACCCAAACATTACAGAAATCCATCCACTCCTTCAAGAGGAGTGAAGATCTGGCAAATGTGGTATGGGATATTTGGCCCTGGCCTACTGAATAGCTAGCAAGCAAGCCCACAGGGATCCTAACCCGTCTCCTTAACTGAGACCTGTTAGGAATCTAATCAGTTGGAACTTTTGTCTTGTTAACTAGGGGCAGGTGCACCTTTTTCCTTCTGAGCCCGGTAGTGAGGTGGCCTTTGCTTTCGTGAAGCCTTGGTCTATACCCAGACCATAGCAAAGGAAAGAATCTCTTCTGTATTTGGCTGGACCTCAAGCTGACTTAGTCTTCTGGTTTCCTCTGAGGGGAAAAAAGCCTGCTGACCTACATTGGTAGAAACTCTCTGCCTCAGAATTATTGTTTGCAGTGTTTGGAGACTGGGACATTACAGCACATGTAATGACCCAGATTCCTATACCTTGAAATTTTTTTTCTGCCTTGCAGATGAATTCTGGCTGGACTTGCCCATAAATTTTGGTAAACTTGGATTAGTTTCCACAGTTAGACTTTTTCGTAATGTATTGATAGATGTTGTCCTGGAGTTATTCATATGACTTCTGACTTGTAGCAGTTGATTTCTTTGTGTCAGAACACCCATGCATCTTCATGCTGAAGAATAAATACTGCAGCTGACACAATTGCATAATATCAAATTGTTAATATTTGTAGCTGAGATTCTAAAATTGACTGACATAATGAAACCCACAGTACTTCTCGTACTGAGAAGTACTTAAATTTTAGTAGAATGGCACTCAACCTCAAAACCAAGATATTCAGAAGTAAATTTTGTTTTGAATTATAAAATCTTCAGTTTTGATACTCCAGATAAGCATTTATTCAAGTTGAATAAATCTCAGATAACTATTTTCCTGAGTACCTAAAATTGGGATGATGCTTAGATACTAGAATTTTAAAATATTTTTCTAGACTTTAGTTAAATAATAACATTCACAGTCTGATTTTTAGGTGGTAGATTTCTTACCAGCTGATTCATAACACTGATATACAGAGATACAAGTTTATTAAATAAGCACATTCTTTTATTGGAGAGGATGCTAATTTCATAGTATATCAAACCAAGTTGACTGGAAATGACAGTTTCTGAGACAGCCTTTAATTTGGACTTCAGAAACAAAAAATTAAACTTTAATTTTATCAAATGGCTTCCAAGAACAGGTAGAAAATCCAACTGATTTACTTACTATGTATAAACTGGTTAAATTTTAATTGTGTTCAAAAGTTTGTAGTTTAAAAATGGCTAATTGTAGAGTTTTTATAGAGAAAAATTCAAGGGAGAAAAAGGAAGATAGGACAGACCAGTGATATTTAGCTTCATTTGGCAGGGATGTTTAATAAAAGCAAGACTTCTAGTTGTAAAGTGCGCTTATTAAATTCTTCATTTACACTACCTAATTAATTCTAGCATTTTAAATTAACAGTGAAACTGGTCCCTGCTGTATCATTTCATAGCTACAGCATATTTCGTCCAATAACCCAGTTGTGAGTTTTAATCAGCTGCTCTCCCAAAACAGAAACAAACAAACAAAATCCTTAGCTTAAGAACTGTCTTGGGCAGAAGAGTGCTGGAAGACAGGATTATTATTTAGAATGAGAGCCTGAAACCAGTGACTTAAAAGTAAGTCAGTGTTAGATAAAATTGTATATCTGAGCCCTATTAGTCTTGTTCAGTATCTTGCTGCCAGTAGTGCTAGCCAGACTGGATTTGAGTAGTTTGGTTACAGAATTTTGGGTATACTATCATTATCATTGTTTTGATATTTGGAATCATGCTTTGAATAAAAACTAGTTTTCTAATTTTCTGGCCATTCCCTAGAAATATGTCAGGTGGGAAAGCTTACAGTACATAATGCTGCTCTTTTCTTTAAAATGTTCAGCGATTATATATTTGTTTAAAATGTAACAGGATTTTTAAAAATGTTGCTTGCTTCAATGTAATTGTCATGGACTTAGGCTATTAAATCTCTTTCAAGCATGCTATGTTTCTTTTATTAATACTTTTTTTAAAGTACAGAGTCACACGTGGGATGTTAGGAGCTCTTCAGCAATTGTAAAACTATGAATGTTTGTCTTTTTAATGTCCAGCCTTGTAGTCTGAGGGCTTATGGAAAGGCTATGTCTCTTACCCACTTCCAAAGATGGAATGGGAGGATGTTCCTTCTCAGGTCCTGCAAAAAATTGTACCAGAGTTTCACCAGCAGTATGGGGAACAGTGATGAACAGATGAATCAGGGAAATGCTGTGGACAGACAGTGGATCCTTTGGATCTCCAGAATCCAGAACCCTTCTGATGGAGCTTCTATATAAATGATAAAGTGTGTGTGTGTGTGTAAGAGACAGTTGTGGACAAATGTCATTTCCTCTCCTCCTGCCACACTAGCACATGCAGGGTTTTGAAGAAAGGTCTTCCACTTTGTGTCTCCCAGTCGCCACCAGCAGAATTGCCCTGTCAACCAGGTGTCTTTCCTCCCACATTATCCCCTAGAGAGGATTTTAGAGCAAGTATGGACACAGTAATTTGCACTACAAGGCTATTTCACATTGTCTCCATTTCTTGTGAACCAGTTAATACAAATATTGTGATCTGTATCTGTTTTCTTCCACTCGGGGAAATACACTATTTGATCCTGGTGCATATAATGAAAAAAGCTTCCATATAGCTGTGGATGGAGAAAATTCTAAATGGTCTGGTTTTCTGGGCGGCATGTCTAGTCCTACTGTAGAGTCGTACAAGTACGGTCTGCACCTTTAATTTTCCATTGTCTAATTAAATGTTAGAATTCCATGAAAAATTGTTAAAGGCAATTGATACATTTGTATTACTATTGATAAATAATTGTATAGAAGAGAACAGATCCTGAAATAAACATAAATCTGGAGTGGGGGAACTGAGCCAAGAAAATGCAGTAATTTCTTTCTTTGATTACTTAGACTAACAGTAAAGATGTCATGTGCTTTTACTTCTCCGCTTGAAACCAGTCATATGTAAAGGGTATGTTTATTTAAGAGGACTTTCTTCTTCTCCCCTAATCACTAGATTTACTCTGGAGCCTTTAAGTGGAGGTTCTTTTGAAAGTCCCAGAAGGTATTGTATAGTTAAATATTCAGAAGAAGACAGAAAGCTTTCAAAAAGACAGAAAGTGTTCAAAAACTTAGCAGCCATGGGATAAGAGGAAGGAAGAATAAAGGGATAGTTTTCCAAGTGGAGAGCAGAAGTTCCACAAAAATATGTATTAAGTGTCAAGTGCTCATTGAACAAACAATCCCAGCCTCACATATAAACATGGGTGGAATCTGAACGGGCTGTGTTCTTCATAAAGATATCTTCCAATCATGGTATCAGCTCACGGTGCACTTGAGATGGAAAGGGCAACTTTCATGTTAGGGATTATCAAGAAATAGTTTGAAAATAATATTTAGAGATGTGAAGGCTGAGGAAAAAAAAATATTTGCCTATTTGTTCCCCAGGTCTTTTTTCCCCAGAAAAATGAAGGAAATGGATTATAAAATATTTTCTTTTAGAAAGATGAATAAAATGTTCACATATTTACTGCCTCAAAATCATTTTTAAAACTAAAAGAGGTAGAAGAAAATGTATTAAAATGCCAACTGTTATAGTTTCCAATGCTGCTTAAGGGAGTGGAGGGCACTCTTCTCTTTCTGATGTACAGGTGGCCCTTCGCATTCGCTATGGTTAGGGTCACAAGACCCTCACAAAAGTGGAAAAACTACAAATATCAAAATGTACATATGTATCTGTGGGAAGGAGGCCAAACGTAGTGGGGAGAGTGGGCATCCAGGGTCCAAATCAGGTCAGGGAATGGAGAGGAAATGGGTGGGTTGGCATGGTGGCCCTGTGTTTCTTCTTTCTTTCCCGTCTCCTTCCTTGGGTGTAGGGGGGGCATTGGAAGAAGGCTTGTAGTGCTGAGAAACTGGGCTGTGAACCACACTCAGGTGGCCAGGCAGTGACTGGTGGAAGAAGAGAACCAGAGGCAGGTTTTTAAAGGGGTAGATGGCCTGATTGGAGTTGCAGAGGGAAGGGTCCCCAAGAAAAGAAGTATTTGAGGTAGGGGGGCAGGGGTTGGAGAAACTCGCTAATAATCAAATCCATGAGAGTCAAACCTGCAAATTTAGAGGGCCGACTATATTCTGTATTTAGGATATCTTACGGGGGGGGGGACTTTTTACTGTCTTCACATGTGAAATTTTTCTTTTGAGGTTGGATGATAAAGTTTTTAGAAGTAGAAAGGAATTAGTGTGAAAGAGCACAATAAAAACTATCAGGTTTGGGCCAAGTTTCCTACAACGAAAAGCAAAAAGACTGGGCTTTTCATTTTGGAAAAAATACGAGATAATAGCCTGTGGTCCTATAGCCATTTTTCTAACTCAGCAGGAGTTACTTCTGAGTAGACATGTATAGGTTCTAATCAATTCTGTATATCTGGGCAATATGTAATTTTCATTCAAATTTACCTGCACCTTTCTATGCCTTTGCAAACCAATGATATAGTGTATCTGATACTAAATCTATATCCTTCTTGGAAATAGTCACCCAAAGAAAGTTAACTGCAATTTTGAAAACACCCTGTTTGGCTACTGTGGCAGTAATGGTGCAGCTAATTTACTTTATGAAACAAAGTGTTTTAACAGAATATTGCAATAGAAAAATATAGTATAGATTTATTTTATTTTGTACATCTTTTTACTAATTTTTTCACAGTAGTGAACATGCAAAATGGTCCATTCCTACTCTGAAAGAAGAGACAACCATACTTAAAAGAGAAATCTGAGCTACTGAGGAAAGAGCTTTTTAATGGATAGTGTTGTACTTTTAAATTGCTATTAATAATACATTTTAATTGTATTTTAATGATGCTCTGCTTTTGTGTCCTACTGCCATTTTAGTTACACTGTTTTTTAAGCAGCCCAAGGTCCCAGCACTAGAAGAAGGACAAGATAGAAATAAGAATCTATTTGTCCTTCCCTACCTGTATGTGTGTTTTTTTTCCTTCTGTCGTTTCACTGTCAGTAAGGAAAAGGCATTTGGAAAGAGTCTGTTTCAGATCAGTAGATCCTGCAGATGGCGAGGAAAGCTCTTAGAGAGTAGAGTTTCCCCACGTTCTCTTGAATAGTGTTTCTCCTCTCCAGGTTCAAGCAATCTAGAAGAGCACGCTAAGATCCCCAGTGCCATGGAACTCTTCTGGAGATGCCAGTTAAAGAACAGGAGACAAACTGTTATTAGAGTGCCTTTCTTGATCTTGGAGCTGAAGGAAATGAGGAAGTTCTTAGTTAAGAAAATACTTCAGATGAACAATTTATGTTCTGTTCTAAACAGCTTGAACCAGGAGGATTTTCTTTTTATCAAGGCAAACTTCATATGGCTATGTCATCTGTGATTATTATTTTTTTAACTCTGTTATTTATTTTATTATCTTAATGTCTGAAGCTTTTCTGTAATAGTGATGGAAGTTCAGCAGTTTTCCAACTGGGGTCAAATTTGGAGTTCCTGACCCCTCAAGAAAATTAGGTGGGGAAAAAAACGTGCATTTCAGAAGTTCTGGCAAATTGCAGGAACTTTTTGTTCTCAGCACAACATGAACTGTGCATTTTTTGAGAGCTGGGCAAGGATTTGAGAAACTGTCCAATTTTGCAGCCAGAACCTACACTCAGGGGTTTTTGCTACATGCACAGCTTCCCACGAAAAAAATGTGTTCAGCCACTTGTATCTTTTTTTGCTATAACTTTTAGAAAGCACAGTAAATGCAAAACTAAATTGCACGCACTATCCCTATACAAACAACACATTGAAGCGATTGGTTTCCTTTGCCACTTTAACAGTTGTGCAGTCCAAATGGTATGCAGCAGGAAAAGAAACTTGGGCTGGCTGAAATTGCAGCCATATGTGGATTTGGTGTGTAATATTGCTGTATTTTGCACATTTTAGTTGTGTAACATTTTTGTTGTGCAATACTATTAGTGTACGATATTGCTGTTTTTTATGTAGAAGTCAGGACTTGGAGAAATTAAGATTTACCATCCTTAATACGTTGAACCCTGTTTGGTCTTGCTCCAGCTATCAGGGTCCTGACAAAGATCTAGGTGTTTTAATACTCCATTTGATACTTTCATGCAGACACTATTTTGTGTCATGCTATGATCAAGGTGTTCCACCTTTATTTTTTCAGACAGGGATTTTCTGTTGGAGAAAGGGGTGTTTAGTTTGCATAAAAAACAGGATGAAAGAAGGAAGAGAAAACAGGGTGAAAGAAGGAAGAGAAAGAAGGAATCCTACATGATTAAAAAAGGAGGGGGAGGTCACTCTTGCTATTGCTTAAAAAAAAATTCCAAACTACACATTTAGGTTGTTAGTCAGAATTTGGGATTCTGCTTGTTTATAGGGTATTTTATCCCTCCCACACAGCTTCACTCTGGAAATCGGTGGGAAAGCCTTTGTTACAGAAAGAACTTATTAGCATACAGGAAGAGACTTACAGGGTGTAGATGAGTGATACAGAGAACAGTGGTGATGGTGGTATAATAACAGTAATGACTGTGTTACCACCGCCATCATAATTTATACTCTACGTTTTCCTCAAAACTGGCACTCAAGGTGGCTTGCAAATTAAAATGAGTACAATATGCATAAAAATGCAAAAAAAACACAATATTAAAGTAGAATTAAAATATTAATAACACTAAAAAGAATGTAAAACCCTGCAATTAAAAATATTAGAACAATTTTTTTTAAAAGGACAGTTAAACGCAACAACACCCCAATTAAATTAAGAACTTAAGTTCTACAATTTCAAAGTTCCTTATTATGAAATCTTATAAATGCTATTTTAGCACTTATGTTACCTTGCCATTTGAATTTTCCCTTGTGTTTGGAGCATGTAAGACCATATACCCTCCTCACTAAGTCAGAAAGAAGCAGTACAGTCCTCCCTAATTTCATCAAAAAGGAAACTATCTGTATATTTCTCTCACTTCTTCACAGAAGATTCACATTCGTTCTTTGTGCTGAAGGAAGCACAAATTGGTTTCTGAGGCTTTGGGGGAGTTAGTTTGTGGCAGGGAAAGGAAGGCGCTGATACCTTGTTTGAGTATATAAAAGGTTCATGTAACTGCATCTGTTTTAGGATAACTTCCGCTGTTCACTAATGATATAACAATGAATGAAGACAGAAGTTAATCACTTAGAGGATACGAAGGCACCTTGTTTATGTCTCTGAAAATCCAGCATGTCTTACTTTGGTCTCTGACGTTCCTGAAGTATGTGAATTGATAACCCTGTTGCACAAATCCGGACAGCTGGTCCCTCAGTTGAAACTGACCAGAAATAGGTCTGTGACCCAGGCCTCTCCATCCTGAACTCTGTCAAAGCCCCATAGCGAACAAAAGAATTGGTTGCTACCCCCAAGCAAAGGCACCCCCAGACACAACATGCCAACTGCTTAATTCAGTCAGGATGAAAAAGAAGTCTTTCCTAGGCTTCCAAAGAGTGACAAGCCAAAGCCCAGAGTAACCAGGAACAGAATGGGAGGATCATGCTGCTTGTGGGTGACAATGACCCTTACGATCTGGCCTTTGTATGTTGTGTCACTTGAAGTCATTTCCAGCGTAAGGTGACTCTAAGGAGAACCTATCAGGGTTTTCTTAGCCAGATTTATTCAGGGAGGTTTGCCTTTCCTTTCCTCTGAAGCTGAGTGAGTGTGACTTGCTCAAGGCCAACTAGTGGATTCCCATGGCCATGTGGGGATTTGAGCCTTGTTCTTCCCAAAGTCCTAGTTCCAGCACTCAAAGCACTACATCATGCTTGCTCTCCCTGGTCCTTATAAGCAGCTTCTCAAAGTCATGTGTCACAGGGTGTGTAAATAATATCTGATGAGATGTAGGAGTCCCTGCCCCCATGAAAGAAACACCTCAGGGCCTTGAGGGGTCTATCAAGCTAGCACCAGAATCTGACATGGCAGGCGGATTTTCAGTGGTTCCTTTTCCCTCCTGCAGCCTCTGTAAATTATGGGAAGGGACTTGCTTCCAGAGTGAACGGATTGATTGGTTGGTCTCCCCTCACCCAGATGGGATAATTGAGGCAAAGGAGTGTTAAGATTTCAATTAACGTTAAAAAGTTAGGGATAATCAACAAGATTTGTACTCAGCGTATTAGCCTGTTCACTGATTGACTCATTCCTAACCTTTTCAACTGATAGGATATGATAGCGGCCCGTATATTCTTACCTTTGAAAAATGCTGCCGTATGTGCCACACCACTACTGAAGCACGGACATTTTTGTCTTAGTATTTCTTTTTCCTCTCCTCTGCTTCTTAAAAAATCAACTGCAGTCCTGGATAATTGTCCTTTGCTTGTCCTTCTGCTCCCATCCACCTCCTCTTCTGAATGTATGGACTCCTCTGCTTACACGTAATATCAGTCCACTTTTCTGCTTGTTTGCTTTTGAGCTTTCTCACTTGAGTTAAGTAAAAGGATACATGGTACCCAGCATGTAGCAGGGAAAGGAAGCTTATTTGTGTTGTTACAACTTGGTGCAGAACACTAACTAACATTTTTGGTGCTGGCTGTGCTCCAAAGTGATTGAATTCTGATGAGAGTGGGAGCTCCAGAGGCTTTGGGCTACAAAAATGAGTCCTACAGACCTCGTTTTCCTCACTCTTGACATAGCTTGTGCTTCTGTTTGACTTCTGGAGGATCTTGTCTTGTTTTCTCTGGGATCTAGGAAGGAAGAGAAAGAGAGTGATCCCTTAGTGATCTGTACATGCACTCTGTTGTTCCTTTGACAGCTGTTTTAGCTGGTCAGCTTTTTAAAGACAAGATGGTTGAGGCCTCAAATGGCTATATTCCCTCCCACCCAGACTTTAGCCACTGTTACAAACCCCGGGGCTCCTGTCACTCAACTTCCCCCTTTTCCCCTCAGTGTCAGCCTCAAGGTGATCTCTTTATGAACCGAAGGATGTGTTGTTCACTTGCGTTCACTGTGGTAAGTGTGACCAGACTCTATCAAAACTTAATAGGAACAGCCAGACACAGTTGTAAAAAAGAACAATCAAGTAGAAGTTGATTAATACACAATTAGATCACACATTAACCTTTAACTCTTTAATTGTTCACAGCTTCCCAAAACCCTATTCAGTTCTTGCCCCAACTGACTGTCCTGTCTCTATTACAGCTTTTTCCTGACCCTTTTCCGTTTTTTTTCCTGTCTGCGTTCTGTCAGAGACAAGATCCAGTTTTATATCCTTTCTTGCCCTTAGCCCACACCTCTCATGGCATTGCCTTGCCCAGCTCCTCCCTTCACAGAATATTTCATATGAATGAGTAAAAAATTTGTTATTTTGTAATAAATATAATTTCGTAATAAAGATGGTAAGCTCTCATACTATTTTCTTTTTGGGAACTAATTAGAAAACAGAAACTTGAATGTATTTCAGATGGATCACAATTATGCCTAGCACATGCATGCCTCCTTTCTCAGTTGTGTAAATGAGATTTCTATAAATACCCAGGGAATTTTTTGTTTTTTACAGTACACACTTGCTGAAAATTATATATACTCACCTTTTCAGGAAAGTAATTAAATATAGCTCTGGTGCATTCACAAGAATAATGTGTGTTCTAAAAAGGGGGGGGGGTGCTTAGAAATATAGAAACACCCAACTATTTATTTGTGTGTCTTGTCATTTGCGTTAGCACCAACTCCATATGGTCTTAACATACTGTGACTAACATTAACCAGTTCAACAAAACTTCATAAAGTGATGCTCAATAATAGAAGAATATTTAAAACTTTCCTTTTCTGAAATAATCACAAAGAACTATGAGGGTTACAGTACATCAGAAACTTCCCTTCTTTTCTATACTGTACTGTGTCAGACCAAAGAAAATGTGGAATGAAAAAAAGATGACTAAGTGACTGTAGTAAATTAGCAAGGGTTTTAGATTTTTCATTGTTTGAAAATAACAACAGCAAAATGGACCCCACTGTAAAGGTCGAAGTAGACCAGTGGTTCTTAACCTTTCCTTTACCAGAGACCCCCTGCAAATAAAATTTGTTGCCAGGGACCCCTGAGGCTTAAGATTTAAATATTTAAATTTAGATTTCTTTATTAAAGGCTTCTAGAGACTAGGATTCAAATTCGTACTCAGACACTGGGTTACCTTTGGCAAATCATTTTCTCAGCCTTAGAGGAAAGCAAAGGCACCCCCCCCCCCGAACAAATCTTGGCCCCCCAAAAAGCCCTGTGATAGGTTCACCTTAGGCTTACTATTAAGTCAGAAGTGATTTGAAGACGCACAACAACAAAGTGACGGGGGGAGATTCTTTGTGGCCCTCTTATCTCTCCCCTTTGAGAACTGACTTATGGCATCCCTAAGGTGAACCTGTCATGGTGGTTTTCTTGACAAGATTTATTGCCTTTGCCTTTCTCTGAGGCTGAGAGAATGTGACGTACCTGACGTCACCCAGAGGGTTTCCATGGCTGACTGGGGATTCAAACCCCGGTTTCTAGAGTAATAGTTTGGGTGTGCACACATACTTGCTACCGTGTCACTTTTATCAGGAATGCAGCAACAGGGGGTGTGGGCATGGAAGGACACGGCAAGACATATGTGTGCAGGCCCAAACTGTGCAGATGAGTGAGCATCTGCTTGCCCACCACTTGTGTGTCCCTGTTGCTGCCACTGCTGTTGGTGTCCAGCAGCTGGGCTCTGTGGACCCCAGGGGTCCATAGACCCCAGGTTAAGAATCACTGAACTAGAAAATATGTTTAGCACATATTTAGAGGAGTGGAGAAATAGTCTGTGTGATGCATTTGTTCACAGGCCTGACACGTAAAGCTAAGTACCTTTGAGCTCACGGGGAAGCATGCTTCTGGGTATGTATGTAGAGTACCTATTGCAAACACTTGAATTTTATGTTCTCTGCTGGAACCTTCCTATCTAGAGTTGCAGTTGCTCCACAGATACTGCCTGAAAGCACAGCTTGGAAAATTATTTTAAATAAAATAAATTTAATAACATGCTGCAGTGGGATGATACTCTGAGACCCAAAGCATTTTCCTACCATGGCTCAATTACAGATGGCTTCTGCTCTGCCTTAAAAGTGAAATGAGATAGAAGAAAGTCATTTGATTCAGGGGCATATGTTGCAGTACTGCTTTCAGCATCCTGGGGTATCTGTTCACAGCTGGCTTATTAGCACACAGACATACCAGATAGATAGTAGAACAAGCTACTATCATAGTATTCTCATTGAGGGACAGAGCTTTATGGAATTGTATGCACAAAACTGGATCTGATTTTATGTCCTCCCATTCTAGTAAATACATAAGATAGTAATATCCCTATCAGAAAATTCTGACCAGTTGATAAGCTTAACCTGTGTCAGTAAATTATTGTTTATATCTGATTTGTGTTTGCTTGCTTGCTTCTGTGTCCCTATTCTAGTTTGAACTAAACTAGGAAATATCAGATCATGAATGTAATTCATACGGGTGGTGGCCTTTTCTTTTCTCCCATGGACCTATCATTGCTTCGCCCAGCTGAAGTCCTAATTGGGATGCTGTGTCTGTGGGAGGGGGGGCCAAGACATGATGGGGAGAATAAACACCCAGGTTTCAAACCAGGTCAGGGAAAGGAGAAGGAAGGGGGGTTGGCATGGTGGCCCTATACTTCCTCTCTCTCACCCATCTCCTTCGTTTTTTGTGTGGGGCATCGAGGGGGTTATGGTGATGAAAAATCAGGCTGTGAGCCATCTTTAGCTGGACAGGCTGCAGCTGGTAGAGGAGGAGGATGATCCAAGGCAGGTTTTTCAAGGGCTTAGCAGCCTGGTTGGAGCCACCAAGAGAGAACGTTCCCCCCAGAAAAAAAATGCCTGAGGTAGGACATGGGCGAGGTTGAGGAAATTCACAAATGATCAAATCTGTGAAAGTCAGACATGCAAATGTGGACGGCCAACTGTACTTGGTAACAAGTGCTATTTGGCAGTTGCTTGATAACAATTACCATTGAAGGCAACATGCTGGTCTGAGGTACTTGCAGTTGGTAGGATAAACTAGGAATGTGACTTAATTAACTGGGTAGTCGCAAGTTCTTTGAAATTATGCCCTTTACCAACTTTCCCAATATTGGCAAAATTGGTTGTGTTTTTCATGGTGAGCTAAGTACAATAGGCATTTTACAGTGCCCCCTACACTTCTGTGAGGGTTCAGGGTGCAGAAACTGCAAATCACTCCCCCCCCCCGCAATCCCTTTCCCATTCCTTTCTGGGGCTCACCCCCTCCCATTCCTTTGCCTTTTGCGTGCCAAAACCAGACACAAGGAAATGAGAAGGAGGGCTCCAGAGGGGAGAAGGAATGCTTGTGCAACCCCCCCCCATTCCCTTGCCTTTTGCCTCGGTGTGAGTTCTCAGCATGGGGGCCAGAGGCAAGGGACTGGGGAGGGGTGCTCCAGAGGAGAGAAGGAAGGTTTGTGTGTGCCACCCCACCTTGCCTTTTGTCCGGATGCTTGCCTTCCTTATCCATGTCCTGCAAAACACAAGGGAATGGGAGGAAAAGAATTGCGGGGGAGGCATGCATATGCCTCGAGAAGAATTGGATTTGCAAAGGTCAAACCCACCAATGTGGAAGGAGGACTGTAGTCCAACATATCTGGAGATTATCAGTTTAAGGAAAGCTTCATAAAGGTGCTATTTAAATAAAATACTTGAAATTGATTTTTCTTCCTTCTTGCTGAAGTTTTGGGGACAGATTCTTACAGTGGAAAATGCACTGATTACTTGAACTGTTTCACATGTTATTTGTGTGAATGAGAGGTTTTAACAGATTCTTATTTCTTTCGAACAATTTCAGATTTTAATTTAAATATTTTTTAAATGTGTTCTTGAAATACGAAATCCTTTACTAAGTTGTCATTGCAGCTTCCTTCAGAATGGATTGAACAGGTCGAGAATCTTTCTGAACTGAATTAAAAAAAAAAAGTCCCATTCTAAATCATTTAAAATTTTCAGTTTTGCATCTTACTGCCTTTTTTTGTTATGTGAAATATGGTGAAGGTTTTCAGATGACCATGTACAGTAAAATAAATATCCTGAAGTACTTTAATAATTCTTGAATTTACCAATTTGAACAAAACTGAAGAAGTATCTGCTGTGTTACGGCAGAAGCCAAGACAGAACTCTGCTTGTGTAGATATCTTCCCCATAAGGGACATTTTTTTTCTGTGAGTACAGTTGACATTGGGTAAGTTGGCTGTAATTTGATGAGGTGAGTGATTGAAAACAAACCGCGTGCTTGTTTTACATGGGTTTGTGCTGATTCCTAAAAACAAAATTTTTAGAGTAAATTACTCTGCACTGAGAGTGCACGCTGAGCACTTTTTAACCTTCATTGAGGCAGAGAAGTTTTAGTTACCCTGACTCGTGTTAAGTCAGTAGGATCTACTTATCACACAAGTCAAGCATGCCCAGTGCTTTTCTTCTGTCAGTGTTCTGACCATGGGGAGAGACAATGGGTAACTGCCAAACAAGATAAGAGTGAAGTAGTTTTGAGAGCTGTGGGAGTCAGTTTCCCTGACAGATACATCGCTGATGAAGAGAAGAAGGGAAACAAAGAAGGTGTGCTGGAATTATATGCAGACTTAATCGGAGCTAAGCCTTCTGAGCATGAAGGGTCTTATCAGTTTACTTACTTACTTACTTACTTACTTACTTATTTACACATATCTATCCAGCTAGTAGAGCTGGCCATCTACATTCACTAGGGAAGGGGACACAAGACCCCTGCAAAAGTGGAAAAATCACAAATATCAAAATGTGGGGGCGGAAAGAGGGACAAGGTATGATGGGTAAAGTGGGCACCCAGGGTCATGCCAGGTCAGGGAAAGTGGGTGGATTGACACGGTGTTCCTCTACTTCTTCTCTATCGCCCATCTGCTTCCTTGGGTGTGTGTGGGAACATTTGGAGAGGGTTTGTGGTGCTGAGAAATAGGCTGTGAGCCATCCTTAGCTGACCAGGCAGCTACTGGTGGAGGGGGACCAAAGGTGGGATTTTAAAGGACTGTGTGGCCTGATTGGAGTCACTGAGAGGGAGGGTTCCCTAGAAAAGGAGCACTTAAGGTGGGAGGGCAACAGTTGGAGAAATTTGCAAATAAATCAGTGAAAGGTAAACCCATGAATGTGGAAAGGTGACGGTAACTTGTATTTGTGTATTAACAAACCTTTCCCTTTCATAAATTAGGAAGACTAAGTGACCAAAAAACTCTTCTGATTTAAGACCCCAAGTTAGGGTTATTTAATATTGACTCAAGCTCTATCAAGCCAAGAAATTTGAAGGCTAAATCCTTTACTGTGGTGCCCCATGCAGATATAGGTAAACCTGTCTGATTTTTTTTTTTTACTTTCAGATTCAATTTTCATACATTTTAGCACATTCTAATCTGAAACAAAATCCTCTTCCCTGCTGTGGATGATAGGAAAATCAGTTGTTCTTTTCTCCCACATTCAAATTTTGTGAATGTTGGAAAATTCTGATAAAAATGAACTGAAATTAATTTCTCACTCATTCCTTGACCTGTGATCAGTAGTGATGTTGGTCGGTGTCGCAAATTCTGTTTGCTGGTGGAGGGTGCTAGAAGAAAGTCCCCTCTCACAGTTTGCTCCATCCTTGTGAATTATAAACAAATACATTTGAAGTAGAATCTTTCTAGTAGTACCATAAGATTGAGATGATTCATAGGGAAGTATAAGGACCAAGACAAGTTGAGGCATGCTTTCTTGTCCCGGGCTGGTTGTCAATCAAAGTCTAAGAAAAAAATGTTTGGATAGATAGTAAGTTGTAAGCAAGCACAATTTTGTGATAATAATTAATATGATTCCTGATCACAGGGCATGTCTATTATCACCTTTGGCATCTTGTATTTATGATCCTGAAACAACATGAGATTATTTTAGCTCTAGTCTTTTAACTTGTTGGTAACTTTTTATCATTGAATATTCATATGGTCCTAGCTGGATTAGAGGTGTGAAATTTCTTGGTGATGGATTCTTTCGGTTTGGGAACTGATACTGTATCAGTGTACAAACACTGTACTGTATTGTATTATGTTCACATAGAAGGAAGCTTGCCTGAATTTTAGTGAAGAATAAAATTTTCCATTCAATAGATTACCAGGGATTCTGTTAAAATCTAGCACTGAACCGATTAGGTTACATCTAGTTCTATGATATTCAAGAGGAACATGGCCAGGATTCAGTCACTGTGCTAACATAGCAGTCTGTTATGCAAGTGGTTGCAATTTCTGTGGGCTTGCACAGGGAGAAAGCAGCAGAGATGGGAGAAGGAATCTTCCCTTCCCCACCCCTTCCTAAGAAAACAGACATTTGAGGAAAAGGCAGCTTGGAGCTGGCAGGTTCCTCCTCCTGTTGTTGTTTACCCTTCATGCCATTTATCTTCTGCCTCTGCTTCCTACTGTCAGCCTACCTGCTCTGGTGGAGCCTTTAGGATCCCAGACCAAGAGCTTACCTTATGTTTACTTTTGCCTTTGCACTCTCTATATTCTGTTTACTTTTGCCCCAATGTAAATGTCTTACAAATGAGTAAATGTCTTACTCATTTAATGTAGTATTTCATAGGAATTCCACTGCTTAGTATTGTTTAGTTTTGTCATTTCTTAATGACATCTGTATGGCTCTTTTCGTTTAGGTTTGTGTGAGGAGTAACTATTTTTGTTCCATTTACTGTTGAAGTGTCTATAATGTATTGCCTTTTCCTCCCCTAGAACGTCTTCTGTTTGAGGGCTGTTTTCATTTTAGCTTAAAAACAAGTAGATAGGTAAAACCCTTTTAAATCTTTATATCTGTCCAGCTGTAGGTATCTGCATAAGCCAGTGCAGGATGTGATGAAAAGAAAGCTTACCTTCAAACCTTCTTTTTAAAAACTGTCTGCGTTTTATAGCTGATAGCTTGTTGCTTGTTCCATCAAGTGATACCTAAAACTGGCTGAGATGTTTATAGAGGATTTAAGGATAATGGCAGAAGCATCCCAAAAAGGAGAACTCCCACTGAAAACGTAGCCTTAACCTGTGTGACCCATGGTTACATCCAGATAAAGCAAAAAGGACCTATTTTCAGTTGTTACATATATTCTGAAATCTTGTACAGTTGCACAGTCTGTTTCTAATGTCCAAAATCTTGTCGCAGGATAGTGGTTTCACCAGTTTTTTAAGCCCAGAGTTAATTTATCGAGAGAGCTGTTTAGTTGCATGTACCACAGCACAGCTTCATTTATTTTCTTGTTTCTTTCGGTGTTAAATAACTTGCATTGTATTCCTTTATCTCAAGGTATAATAAGAAAAAAAAATAGTTAACATCTGGCAAGATTCTAGCAGTTAAACTATTCGACTGTCCACTCCTTGTGGTCATAATCAAAGATTTCCTGGGCTTGTTTCATTTTCATAATTTTCTCTGTATATTTTAGGCATATTATAGTCACTTTGTTGCAGTATCATATGGTTTCTCAAGGAGAATCTGTGATCCTTTTTGAATTGTTGGATGCAGATATTCAGAGCATGTTTACTCAGCAGGAAGATTGACTGGTTTCAGTGCTAGTCCTTAGCAAGCATGCACAGTATTGCAACCTTAGCTTGTTACTGTCAAGGAGAATAGTCCAAAAATAGCTATACAAGTGGCAAAAATAAGTCTGTACACCTTATTATAGCTATGTAAGTGAAGTGGAATGTGCATGGAAATAAGTGTTGTTTTCCTGGTTGATAAGACAAGGCAAATTTGAGTGCACATATTACTAAAAGTTATAATATGGCACAGTTACCAAAACAGTGAGAAAACAGAGATTTCCGTGCGTGCTCTGAATTAACCATGCCCCCTTTTTCTGCTAAATAATTGGTGTTCCTCTTTTGCATTTGTAGTTTAAGAGATTTATTTACACATTTAATATATTCTACTAGTCCTCAGCTGTAGGAATCCATAGTTTTCTCCAGTCTATTTAGTATTAGGAGTTTTGGCTTTTGAAATTGATGTGTGCTTATTTGTGTACAAACCATTGCATGACAGACACAAACTTGGAGTTGTAAGATCGTTCCCCCGTCCCATAACATATCATTTGCATGGTGTTTCATAGTATATGATGTGTTTTTATGGGATTCTAACTGTTGTCACTTCTTGTCATATGTAGGTTTTTTAAAAACCTAAGGGGCCAGTTCTTTTATTCAGATACATATTCATACTATTTACTGTGACTTTGAAATCATGGCTGAACCTCCCCAGTTGTTTCCAGGCAAAGCTGTGGTTGGCTTTCAGTAGCCAGTACATTTGCAACTCTTGGTTTTGGGTTCTCAGTGGCAGTCTGTACACATTTAAGCAGCACTCTTCCCACCCACCCCACCTTTTGTTCCAGGTAGAAGCTTTCTTCATTTGATAGCTGTACTCTGTTTCGTAGCACTGTGAATGAGATTTCAAATAAAAAGCAGAATAAGGCTGTGGGATGGTAATTAGCCAGAAGACATGTTTGGAAAAATGGCCCAGGACCAGTAACTAAGCAACATGAAAGTTTTGATGATTTTTTTTTTTTTTTTAGAATAATTAGTGAAGTTTTTCTGCAGTGAAAAAAGTACTCTGGAATATTTCCTTTCTTTCATGTTTGTATGTGTTTTTCTTATTTTATCCAAGGAGCTAAGATTGTAAGTTTGACTAAAAATTGTCAGTTGCTGTCAAGATGGACTCTAGTTTGACCTCTGCACCATGTCAGCCTGTCTTGCCTCAAGTTTCATCCCACATCTTGATGTTATCTACTTTGTGCTGTCATGTATATCAAATATGGAGCTTCATTCAACAAAATGATCAAGATAGGGTGACAGTAGTATTGTAAGGTTGGCAATATTATGCTGAAATTATGTTAACTATTTTATAATTTTAATGAAAACTACAAAGAGATGAAAAAAAAAACAACTCAGTTCATTCCTTGTCTACAACAACAGCTAATTCTTACTAACCCTCATATTTGTGGCTGTTTGCAGTTGTGGCTGTTATTATTGATGCTGTTGTTACATCTTACAAAAGTCAATGTAGATTTGAGTCCTGGATTTGACTACAGGTCCCTGTCCCCAATGATCTTATAAATTAAAGCCTCACACAGAGAAAATGGAAGGGGAGCAATAAATGAAGACAGGAATTAAATGGCGCATGGATAGATTTACTTAAATAATAATAATTAGGTTAGCTGTAAAGGAACCACTTTTTGTGTTGTGGTCATCCCTGTTTTGTATGGTGGTGTGGTCATCCTTTCCTCCAGACAGTTCATTGATGAATAAGATTTTGTTGTACTATGTTTGTAAGTTGTCCTTTGCTTTAATAATTTTGTAAGGTGCTGTGGCACCCATTGTATAAGAAAGGTGTGATATAAATTAAATAAGTAAATAAATAAAGGGTTTTGTTTGTTACAGATGTCTGATTTTAGAGGAATAGGACTGTTGGCTCTAGGATAAATTGATTTTGGTCACAGTTGTGCATTATCACTACTCACTTAATCATTGCCAATCATATAGGTGTTTTTAGCCTTTTTTATTTTCATTGTCAACATCTCTGAGGTGCAGTGTAAAAAGAAAAGAAAAAAGAAATTTCAGCTGCTTTGCACATTGCATTTGGCTTAATGCTTGTGCTGTTTAGCAGAACCCTGAAACTAAAGTGTTGCTGTTGCTTTTCTGATTTTAAATTCAAATGTAATTTTCTTTTTATTAATTTCTGTCCTTTCTGTCTGCCAAAAATCGGCAGTCAAGGTGGCTAACAGTGGTAACATTCAAATAAAAATAAATATGCTTAAGAACAGGTTGAAACCTCCATTAAAACACATCAGAAAGGACAAAACAGCTCCCTTCAACTACAGCCCAGTTCAGGAATCAAAAGGCCTAGGACCAGGATATCTGAATGGCCAGCTGCGTCCCAATGAATCTACCTGCAGTACAAAGCCTCCAGCAGATCTTTTGTGTTTGCCACTACAATAGGCCCTCCACATTTACTGGTTTTACTTTGACGGATTTGGTTATTTGTGAGTTTCTCCAGCCCCTGCCTCCACACCCCAGGCACTTCTTTTCCAAAGGAGCCTTCCCTCTCAGCAGCTCCGGTCAGGCCAGCCACCCTTTAAAAACCCACCTCTGGCCCTCCTCCTCCTCCACCATCACCACCAGCAGCAGCAGCAGCTGCCTTGCCAGCTAAGGATGGCATGCAACCCAATTTCTCAATACCAGAAACCCTCTCCCAGTGCCCACACACACACCCAAGGAAGGAGATGGGCGAGAGAGAAGTAGTATAGGACCACCGTGTCAACCCACACCTTTCTGCTCCTTACCTGACCAGGTCTGTTCTCCCCACCATGCTTTAGCCCCCTTCCTAGAGACACAAACATATAATTTGGTATTTGCAATTTTTCCACTTTTGTGGGTGTTCTTCACCCTTAACCCTAATGAATGTGGAGGGATGACTGTAGTGCTCAATGTGGCCTTTGGTTCTTAAACTTGGTTTATAGAATGGTTTATAATTTGCTTTTAAATGTTGTTTTAGTTTAATTTATTGTACATCATTGTGGGGACCCACAAAAGTACTATAAATACATAAATATCTCTTGAAACTTGAGACTTGAGGATGGCCAGCAGAAGGGCAGTGTAATCTCTAATAGGCACAAAGTTCAAGATGCTGGCGTCTTCCACCAAGAAGACCCTCTTTTGCACTCTCATTAAATATGTCTCCAGGGGCAGTGGGACCAAGAGAAGGGTCTTCTATGAAGATCAATCCCAAGCGAGCTGATAAGCAAGAACATGGTCTTTCAAACAGCCTGGTTCCAAGTAGTAAAGTCCTTAATAGAATATAAGTAGCACTTTGAGCTGTGTCTGGAGAGAGTCACAAGTTGTCACAAAAAGAGAGTTGTACAAACTTCATAACAGGATTTGGTTGACAATCTGGCCACATCATGTCGGGCACGTTCACGCTTCCATTTCTGTTTTGTTTGTTGTTTTAATCAACTCATAGAGCATGTTGTAATAATCCAAGTAGGGTGGAAGTAGGGAATGTGTCACCATGGACAGATACATTTGTGTCAGTGGTAGGAGCAGTCTCCAAAGGCGTTTCTCAAATATCAGTTGGCTCTAACAGCTTGCTGTTTTGTGTATTCCAGAATGCATGCAAACTTTAAAATGTAGTGATTATGCTAGAAATACTGGCTAAGAGCTCAATGTAAAAATAGCTAGACACCAGTAAAATGGGATATGTAAGAACCTTATTCAAACAGGTGGGATGGTGTTTCCCTCCCACAGTCAGGCTTAGTAACAAAAGTGAAAAATAGCAAAATACTTTAGAGGGAACCAAAGTATAATGCTGGCTTCATTCATGGCATTGAAAGAGATTTGTTTCCAGTCTCTGACCTGGAAGAAGTAGTTGTATATAAGATATGGTGCTTTGTTCTTGAAACCTTGTGATCTTGAAACTCAAATACTGTGATGAAAAAACAAATTGACTGTGAGCAGAAAGTGTTTCATCTGTCACAGAACTCCCTAACTCCCATCCCCATGTGCACCCCTCATGTAGTGTTGAAATCCACTGTTGAGATCCACAGGGAAGACAAGTGAGAAGGGATTCAGAAAAATCAGGGGATATGCACATAACACTGAGCACCGTCCTTTGGATTCTAGCTGAACTTTCTGTGGGCCAAGCTAAGTAACAGGAGATCCATGACTGGATTGCTTCCAGCTTCCTTAATTGCTAATTTGTTGTGTGCAGTGGAGCAATAAAGCCATGATGAGCAAAACCGAGGCTTATCCTTTCCCCCATGTCATTTTCTTATTTGCTGTGAGCTGGAATTTGTAGGTTTCAGTGGATATCCCACTGGCATCAAGCAACCTCTGGAGGGGCAATTTAGATTGGTGAAATATTGGTGGGGGAAATGGTTAAACCTAAAACCAATCCAAGAATCCCCAGCAATGTTAATTTTAAAAAGTGAGGATAGGGCAATGTCTTGTCTATTTTTTTTCCCATCTGTTTCCTTCTTGTAACTTTGAAAATCCTGTTCAAGTGCTTTTTTTTTTTCAGGGAGAGCATACCCAGTGTACTTTAGATTGTCAAAGCTCTGAAAAGAATCACTCCTGGAAGTATCCCAAGCAATATTTTCAAATGTCCTAAAAATTCAGTGTATCATATCATCACCTTACTCTGTATTTACAGTTACTTGTGGTACAAATGTGATTATTCATACAGTTGGTAATGCTAAGGTAATTAATCCTGTGAGAGACTTGAGGAGACTATGGCAGCCCCTTAGATTACCCTTCAGAAGTTACTAGCCTGGAACAATAATAGTCGTCTGCTTGGAAGGACAACTCTGTGTCTCTGTAGCTGCTCTCCTCTTAAAAACTGGTAAGGAAAATATTTTGCAAGCAGGAAACAAGTTCTCTCCCTGTTTCCAGGCATAGAAACTCAGAATGCTAGCAACAGCACAAATCACCTCTGTACCTTCACTGATAGTCCCCCTTCATATTGTTATGCTAGCCTGACTTCATGTCCAGCATAAAATCACATAGGCTAATTGCAAAGGGACATTTTGCTCCAATCCACCGCTGCCAGCCTGCGCATTTCTGCGCTGGACATGCAGGAGATAGAAAGCTCTTTCCTTTGCATCCAGCATAAAAACCAAGCAGAATTGGCAGCGGAAGCACAGAGCACTCAGTTGTTTCACCTCCAGCCTGCCATGTTTCTGTACTAGATGTGTAAGAGTTTTGTCTGCTACACATCTAGCATAGAAACACATCTGAATGTCCCAAGAGAGAAGAAGCTCTCTGCTTGCAGTCCTCTTGTTTCCTTTGGTGGATGTGGAAGAGTGAAGAGGAAGTGTTCATGTGCCCTCCAGAAGCCTACTCAGTTTCTGTGGTGGAAGAGAGAATCCGTCAAGTGATGCTTCTTCTGGCAGGCAGTGGAAACCAGCCAAGTAGTTGAAAACAAAGATATGTTAAGGCTCAAGTCACACTTCATATGAAGCTTTGTGCCCCCCCCCCCCCGTGTTGGTTTTTATCAGCAAAATCTGCAGGCTGTAAGGTGGGAAAGAGAGATGCTGGCCTAATTCACAATGATACTTCTCCTGAAAAATTACCTTCTTCCATACTACTTTTTATGTGGGAAAGGGATGTAGAGTCCATGTATCTTTTTTCCTGCAAGGGTATATGCAGGCAGGGAAGGGATGATTCCTCATAAGAAAAGGAGTGTAGAATCAAGTGGTCCTCCACTCCATCTTACAGCCCTCTCAAGTGGATCTGCTTCAATTTTTAAAGAAAAGCATGAGGGCTAGTGACTTAAGCAGCCTCTAAGTATTATACTGTCCAAATTGTGTCTACTTCAGGAAAGTACCTTTTACTGAAGTATAATGAATGATAAAGCCTTTCTTATTGTTTCTGTTTTTCCTCCTATAAATTGATACCTTGGAGTGGATTGGGAATGTTGAATTTTTTCATTGCCGTATATTTGTTGGATAAATGTGAACAAGCCTTGTAGCACTGCAAACAGTCATTTCACTCATCCCTTCACATGAGAATGGAAAGTAAGTCAGGAGGTTTGCAGATAATAACTGTGCTTTTCCATTAGTTTCCCAAAAATGGAAGATGTGAAACCATCTTTAAACTATGGATTCATTTCCAGGTTTGTTCAGAAACCATTGGTCATACTTTACTGCTCTGGTATAAAACTGGAAATATGGGTTCTAGACTTACCCAGAGCCCCATCTGCTAGTGGTGCAGGTGGGAACCCTCTTGCATCCAGCACTGCCAGAAGTTTTGTGCAAGCTTCCTGTATGTGCCTCAAATGGCAAACCAGTTAGCTATCAGATTGCCTGGCTGGGAGCAGCATTCATCAGAACACCCAAGAAAATGAAAACTTATAGTCCATCTGAAGAGCATAAAAACTACCTCACTGATCTGTTCACCTTTTGTGACAATTGAACACTGAGACAGATACATTTTTTGGAGGAAAACGGAACTTATATAACTATCTCCTCTGCTTTGAGGATCCTCATATGGGATCAGCAGCTGAAATAAGGTATGGTGGTGGGTTGAGCTTGGAAGTCACCGACCACTTCTCTTCCAGATGGCAGAGTTAACATGCAGGGGGTTTTGCTTATGTGGATACCATTAATGGTTCCATTGGTTCCCCCAGTGGGTAGGCTGGGATGTAGTGCTCTTCTGTCAGAAGGTATATCACCTAATGTGTCAGTCTACTGTGTTGTGCCATGCTCCTTTGTTGCCATTTTAGCTCAAACATGGTGCTGATATAGTTGAATTCCTCTCACCCCTGACCATTTGTCTGGCTGCTAGTCTGATCAACTGTAGTTACCTGTAGGCTTTCTACCTCATTTTCCAGCTCTCATTAACAAAAAGGTAGTGTGGCTAGTAATTGTTTCCTAGTACATATTGAGAAAATAAACAAAATAAGACAGAATATTATGCCCAGCTAGGAAACTAGGACTTAGTATAAAAAGGGGGAGGGAAGGGAAATGTGGCAGCACCTGTAAAACTAACCTATTTTTATCTTCATATGAGTTTTTGTGGCTATTAACCCACTTCTTCAGATGCAGTACTGAGTGATATTAAGACCTCGGTTATAAAGCATATTTATACAATTGTGGGAGTGGAACAGAATGTAATAGGATCCAGAAAGATGCAAGTCATTACTCCTACACTAAATTTTCAAAGGGTTACATAAGGTGATAAGGTCTTTCAGATCTTTACAGTGGTCAGTTAGGGTTCATGTTTGAAATCAATAAATCTGCTTGCCAAAAGTCGGTTTCCCAGGCTTCAAAACTACCTTGGGATCACTCCAGCAGTGCATTAGAGATGTAGATTGATATCCATAAAAGCTCTTAATAAAATAAACAAAGCAATAAAATAAATGAGTTAATCACGAAACTGCTGCTGGATTCTCCCCTCCAGTATTCAAGAGAGTACTGTTAGTATCCCAAATCTAGAATTCTCTTCACTTTTAATAAGGTTTGTGCCAAGTGTTAACAAAATTTCAGTTGAACAAAATACCTACTCATTCACTCAAGCTTTGAGTTGAACCTGTATCGCTCTATTTTATAAAATCATTTGTTTGTTTGTTTATTAAATTTGTATGCTACCTTTCTCCCGCAATGAGACCCAAGGTGGCTTCCAACAATAAGTTAAAATATAAAAACATTTAAAACAATTAAAAGTATTAAAAACATATAAAATCATTAAAAAAAACTAAAACAATTTTCAATTGTATGCTTTTATTATGTTCCATTGGCATTGTATATCACTTTGGGATTTTTTCATAGCAGAAAACATGTAATATTTTTTAAAAACAAAATATATCTTATTCTGGGAATATTTTGCCGACATCTCAAGTGAGATGATGAAACACAAGCATGTAACATAGAGCTTTCTTGTCTGTCTCTTTTTCCAGTAACTCCGAAATTGGACTTTGATCTTAATGTTTTGGATGGTCTGGGAAAATCTCTCTTAGCATTTCCAGACAGTTCCTGGGGACTTAGATAGCTCAATGTTTGGTGGCATAGAAAACTTTTGAAATACTAAAGTCTTGTCTACTGTTTATGCCTATTAATTTACATCAGTATATGAACAAAGAGTATGTTTAAGACACTATGATATACTAGAAAAAAATGATCGCATTCTAAGTTTTTTACTCTTCTATATAATGTTGGTTTGGGTAAAAACTGTACCCAAATACTTCTGCTAAGGCACAGTTGTTCTAAGAGGCAAGGGGCAAATTCTTCACTTTGTACAGCCTTTGGTTAAAATATTGGCTAAAACTGTCAACATACTAGAAACAGCGCTTGCATTCTGCCCCTAGTTAGCAGCTGAAAAATGCCATAGCTAATGAGCTTGGAATTCTCTTCCCCTTTCATGATTCTGAGGTAGCAATAGGAGGAGTTCACTGGATTTTTTTAATGCTGCCTGCTACACTGAGTATGATGTTGAGGCTCCTATTAATAGGTTCCTTTGACCTCAGTTGCTTCTTATATGCAATTGCATTCTGTGTTTTCCACAGAGTGATTTCAGCTATTGGTTGAGTAGATGAAAGTGTGACACGTGACAGTGCATGTCAAGCACCACCTTGGACATATTCCCTGGATAAGGTAGAGACTGGGCCTCATGAGGGATAGTAATTTGTTGGATGGTGGTACTCAGAATGTATGTAGTAGCACTTTCAGCTTCAGCCTCAAACTGTCTTGTTGCAGTACTTCAAAACACCCAGTAAGGTACACTAGTTTTATTTTTCCTGTACTCCAAGAGACAGGTGGGTTTGCCTACTTTGTCCACTTGGCAAATACAAGGCAGAAGCAGGAGATTCAGGAGAGTCTTCCTTATCAGAAGCTCTTGTCTTTTTAGCCACTGCGCTATGTTGCCTCACTCATGATGAATTATGCTGTCAGTTTGAACATGAAAATTCACCCTTTTATCTCATCTGGGTGCAGTTCCAATTGCCTTATCCACACATACTCCCTAGTGGCGGCCAGGCATTTTGTAAAATCAGAGAGATGAGACAGACAGAAAACATTGTGAGTACTGAGGATGTCTCTTTCTGAATGTCAGTCTCACTCACTCTTTAGCCTTATAATGAAATAAGATGGAAAACTGAAGGCCCATGCTGGACAAAAAATGGTTTAGTCAGTCAGTTCAATGTACTGGAACCGCCCTTCTGGACAGAAAGGACTTTAGTTACCACATGGACATTGGCTGTCATTATAAATACTTGTGGCAAAAGTTACCAAAAGTTCTTGAACTAAACTAAATGAAGAAAAGCAAACAAATAATGAAAATGACATGTCTTTCTCTAGTGGGGAACCATGGTAATTGTGAAGGTGAACTGTGATAGTGTTCCAAAACTGATCCTGCTGAGGCTGCAAAGAGTAAAATTAATTTGAAAGATGCGGTAAAATGTACTTGAATGGCAGTGTCTGATCCTGGTTACTATTTCAGTAGTAATTTTGTTCCTGTACATATGTAAAATTGGTGCATGCATGTGTGTATTTGTGTATGTATTGGAGAGGAGAGGAGAGGAGAGGAGAGGAGAGAGAAAGAATGAATAAAAAGACAGAGCGATGTGTGTTGTTTGTATGACAGCATGAGATTAGTTTGCTTTATTCAAACGTTTTCAGTACCACTTTAGCCCTAAGGTGAATCCCTAATTAACATTGTATTACCAGATTAAGCTGTTTACTCGGATAAAAATGACCAGTAATTCATAAACATAGACATTACCAATAAAAAGGAAGCTGCTGAGTTTGTTATGGCTGCTAAAATGAGCTCTTTCCATCCAGACACAGAAGCAAAACATGGTGAAGAGAGTAAAGTCTAGTAATGTATGCTGGCATGCAATATTCTGCCGTTTTTGGTCATGTATGTGGTGTCTCCATCAAGGCAAAAGGGTAGTAAGTTAATGTATTAGCTTTTAAATGTTGGTTTTTAAGGTACTTTCTGATTTTTACCTGCTTCTTTTTACAGTTGCTTTTTAAGTGCTACTTATGTGAACCACTTTCTTGCTGAAAGGTGGTATATGACTAATAAATACATAGAATTTTCAGACAGAGAAGATTAAATAAATACAAGCCATTTTCTGTGTAAAAGTTTGGTTGGCTATTGATGAATATTGTTTTGGCTTAAGAATTATATTTATTTCACTTTGAATTGAACTTGTATTCCTTGTACAGCTATTTCTTTAAGTCTGTCTGTTTATTAAAATACAAACCTTGTGCATTTAATCCTGCTGCTACGTGTCCCTTGCCTGTTCTCCTAATGTGATTCTTGTAGAAGTTCAGCAAGTGTGACCAGCCTGGTTAATGTTTAATATACTCACATTAGCTTTCACACTTTTAAGGACACTGTCCAATCTGAAAGAATCAGCACCACTTAGAAAAAAAAAGGCTCCCATGATAAATACTATTGGTGAGCAGTTCTGACTGCAGGTTCATTTTTTGAATTGGGATGAAAGCATTAGGTGAAAAAAGGTTACGGAGAAAAGGATTTCAACCACCCATTTGGAAATCTTACACATGTGCTGCAAAGAATACTGAGTCCTTTTTTTTGTTTCTTATGTTTCAACAGGGCAGAGTTTAGGGTATGGATTTGTTAACTATATTGATCCAAAGGATGCAGAGAAAGCCATTAACACTTTAAATGGACTCAGACTCCAGACCAAAACCATAAAGGTAAGAAAATACGGAGTGTTTTGCTAAACTGAGGAGGAGGAGTGCAGTTAAGTCAGTGTCTGGCTATCTCATCTATGTTGCATTCTTGACAACCCAAAGGGTGCAGCTGGTTCTTACATTAGAACACAGGAAAGTGTAAAGAGAGAATCTTTTTTTTCCCAGACTGATAATTGGTTTTGTTCATTTAATAACAACAGATCATCTTTAAATGACTGTTTCAGGATTTCCGGAAAAGATGTCAAAGGTCAACATTAGACAGTCATTCATAAAAATAATAGCAATAAATTAAAATTAAGAATACTATTTGCAAAATGGCCACTGTGCGCAGTTTTGTGCTTATCTCAACTATCGCCATGTTGCTACTAGGCAATCAATAGCCCCTCTGTATAGTTACAGTATATTAGTTATTGCATATTCAGTGATCCTAAAAAAATAGGTGATCAAGTATCAGGCTTTCCAGTGACCAAGTATTAGTTTCTAGTAGCACGTTGATGTTGCCCAAATGTTATTCGTTGAAGGATGTGTTTTCCAGAAAGCAAAATGTCCTGAAGAAAACACAGTTCAATAAATAATTCAATTAAATAAATAAAGATAGAATATGTTCTGGTATTTTGTTTTATTTATTAAAAATTTTCCTAAATCATCTTAACACAGTCTCAGCTTTACTATCTTTTACATGTTACAAAATTGCTTACTGTAGGAGGACCTGCAGTTACTCTGTGTGTTGCTTGTATTTGTTAATACTAAAAAACAAAGCAAAACATTAACAAGTGTTGAGCAGTTAAATGAGATACTGAGATGGCACATGTTTGTCCACTTCCAAATTAGGTAGAAGTTGCTGTTTTCAAATAGTTAGAAAGCCTACCAGCAAGAGAAAGATAGAACAAATACCTTAAAAAAAATAAAGCATGGTTTAAGTAACCTGCTTTGCTTTAAGTTGAGGGTCATGTACTGATTTTAGCACTGCATTCATACTGTGCATAGTGGTAATGCTGGAAATGTGGTCATTCATTTTGTTTCTCAGTTGCTTTCTTGTTTTATTGCCATACTGCTATATTCTCAGAAGGGGATGGGCAGAAGAGACCTATAGTAGAACTCTGTAGTAGAACCTATATAGTAGAACCTATAGTAGAATCATAGAACTCTAGAATGTGTTGACTAGGATGTACAGTTTTGATTTCAACAGCCTCTTCAAATTGTAGGGAAACAAATGGATGTGATGAGTTTTTGTTACTATGCTTGGTTTGTTAATGGGTCAAAGATGTTAAAATCATGAGATTTCAGAACGGTTTAAGTGTTTATCACTCTTTAAATTGAACTTTGATTTGAGGGAAGAACAATTGCTTATTCATCAAAAAGTCTCATGTTGTTCAATTTTTGTCATTGTCTGTAAGGTTATTAATATTTCCTGTTAAGAGGGCATGCTGCTGATCTTGGTCCAGCTATCGAAAAGTTCTTGACTAAGAAATAATATATGAAAAGGCCAGTAGTCCTGTCTAGTTCAGAGGCATGACGTAAATCTGAAAGAAGTATTTAAAAGATGCAGAATAGATCACCATCTTTGCCACTTTCCTGTGATAGGTCTGTATCTGTTCTGCTAGTTATTGTGTAAATAGTTGATGTTCTGTTGTTTCAACTCATGTGGTCATGTAGAACAGCTCTGTACCTTCATATCTGTCACTCCTTGTGATCTGTTATAAACAGATTTTGCATACTTTTTCCTATAATCTTTAAGCATTTTCTTCAGATTGACACTTAACTTGGAAACAAAAGCAGCAGGAAAAGGAAAGATACATCCTGAGACTGACATTCTGAGTTTGGAGATAAATTTGTATTTTTAAATGAATATGATATTCTCACATTCATTCAAGTATTTTAATAATTTGTTGTGTGAAATAACAAGATTGTCTTAATTAGTGTTAAACCTTTAATGAAATTTGAAAGGCAATAATGTAAAAATAATTGCAGGTATCATTTCTGATTATTAATTTTAATGGCCTAGAAATGTTATTGGTATTTTGTTTTATCCATATTTTTTGTTTTAAAGTAACCTGTCTCACACACGTACATACAGGAAAACAGAAAATATCCAAGTGTGCCAGCACACTTTTGTTTTTCTTCACAAAAAGTTCCATAGTGAACTTCCCACAATGGGAATGTAAAAATTTCATTTATTGTATTCTAGTAAGCAAGAATGAACAATTCTGGCAGTTTTGTTCCAACTACAGGAGGAAAAGGTACACTTTTCTCACACTATATGAAGTTCTAGACTTTTCAGAGGGAATATTTTGCACCGAAAACAAGCCCACATTGCTTTTTTACACAGGAAATTTCGCTTTCACCCAAGAAGCTAGAAGCATTGTATTCTTTACAGAACACTTGGGTTCTCTGGAGAGAACATTGTTTTAAGTAAAAGCACATGGTTACTCAAGAACAAATTTCATATGAATGAGGAGTCGAAAATTCAAAAAATCCAAATTTTCTCAGTGGCAGCCCCAATAGTTGAGGCAAACTTTTTCATCAAGGTTCAGAAAAGAGACAAATATCCTTTATATGTCCACTCTGCACATAAAAAGATATATTTAAAAAGAAGTAGGTTAGATTAGAACTCCCTAAAATGCTAAGGTTTTGTCAGCAAGGAATCTTTTATTTGAGATAATGTGGCCTCCTAGTTGCATTTTGAAATAGTATAGCTCTACATACATCTATCCTTAAAGCTCCATGTGGATATGATGTAAGCACATAAAACTTAGTTCTTTCGGAGTGATAGTATATGTGATTAAAGTATGATGGAGCTAAATTAATGAACGTTCCTTTGAAATAAAACAAAGAATTCTTTCAGCACTGTGTAGAGTTCACATCTAGAAATCTGTAAATTTTAGTGCCGTACGATGATGTATAAGTTAATTTTGTTGCTTAATCATAGTCGGTATTTCAGTGCCGTTTTAGTGCCTCTTCTGAGCCCAGCGATATGTGTTGGATAGCAACAGTGAGCTCAGCTGATTTTATTAATACTCCTAAACAAAAGTCCACTTCTGGCATCTCAGCTGTCTTCATTTTAGCAAACTAGGTGCTGTTGTTGGTGCGTGCCTTCAACCAATTTCTGACTTACGACAACTCTAAGACAAACTTACAAACAGAATTTTCTTGGAAGTTGTCCAAAAGGGATTCCCCTTGCCTTCCTCTGAGACTGAGAGAGTGTGACTTGCCCAGGGTCACCCAGTGTCCTAGTCCAACACTCAGACTATTACAACATGCTTAAACAATTTGAACTCAAAAGCAGTGATCTGGCACAGTCATCCAGAAATCTACTGGCAAATTACAATGTACTTCTGCCCAGTCCTGAGCTTGAAGATGAAATAAATTAACGTGAAAGAAAGAGAAGTCCCCTGACTTAGCAGGTGGCTTCTTTGCAGTCTGTGTCTGAGTGCCTGGGCAGTGGTGGCGACTGTCTTCTCAAATGCACTGGCATTCATTTTCCCAAAAGCATCCATTTTTCATAGGCTCTGGGAAAGCATTGGGAAGGCTAGCCAATAGGAAACAGTACATTGGTCAGGGTGTTGGCGGAGGATGTTCAGTGCAAAATGGAGGCTTTGGTATGACTGTAGAGAACATAAAGAGAGTTCCCACCGTGCAAGCAGTCAGTTTAGATCGTTGTCCCACCCACTTCCCTCAGTTTAAGTTTTTGATTGTCTGTAGTTTCAACGAGCTGTGCTGTTGCTTTGTGTTTATTACATGTTTTATTCTTAATTTGTCACAATTTTGTCAGTTTGGTTATGTGACCAGATCCAGTTTTAGGGAGAGAGAGCTTGTCTGCCTGTAATATTCAGTTGGGGGATCCCCTTAAGTGACCTTAGCATTAGAGGCAACCGTGGTCATTCCCAGTCAGGGGCACTTGGTTATGCATTATTGCCAGGTGACAGGGCAATGGAATCCCACATCTGTCGTTTCCGGTATATCCATATAGTGGAGTAGGTTAAAGAGTCTCAGTTAGCTGACGGACAGATCAGCCAGCAGTTGGATCTGACCCTGTACTGAGTCACGCATGTTCATTTGTAATATGTGATCTGTTTCTAAATCCAATAAAAAGGTATCTGTTTTATTTTGGTCAAGCCAAACCCACCAGTTTCACTGCTGGACCAGCAAGATTATTTATACTATATTATTTACATACATTGGCAGTTCACAAAGTATAATAGGACAGGTTCCTGCCTTAACCCAGGGAAGACAGTGGAGGAATGAGAAAATGAAAGAGGTAGAGATGAATAGAATAAGAATGTGTGTTGAAAGCTGAAGTGTCAGTTATTGAATTTTAGAAGAACTCCTAACAATATTATTCTCCACTCATAACCTTCCCTCTGTTTGACTGCTTGTTCATTATTTTTCTTACCTTGAAAAGTCCATTAAGGAGAAAAAGAATAATGTGGAGGAAGAATCCTTAGGTTTAGCTAGAGTAGGATATGGGATTACAGATTGTGTTAAAGGATTCCTAGAAAAGGTGGGTTTTGGAACAAAATTGGAAGGAAACAAAAGGAATAGCATCACTGAGGTATTGCTGTGAGGCAGTTGTAACTTAAGGGACAGCAAAGGAGGAAAAGCGGCAGTGTGTGCGTGAACAGGAGATATATGAATGACTGAATTTGGTGGAATTTGAGGAGCAAAGGTCACAGAAATATACTGGAACATGGGAGTGATGAAACCAGGGGTAAACTTTAATATAAAATGATGAGGCAAATATTCTCAAACAGGTAAGTGAAAAGGTGCAGCAGCCTGGAGTGTATAGAATACATGTGGGAGAAGAGTGATTTCCTGACAAACACTGTGGTTCTCAAATTTTTTTCAGAGAAAAGCAGTAGAGAGGAGACCCCAGTTTTCTCTCACCAAAAACAAACAAATAAATAAAAATAAAAAATATGTTTCAGCTACTTGCTGTTATAAAGGAAGCAGCTTGGAGTATTGTTTTGTTAGTAGTGTTCACAGAATGTGAAAGAACAAGCACTTTTGTAGATAACAGGATGCTGTTCTTACCTAACTCAAGTCGGTGATGAAGTGTATTAATATGGTTATAGATTGTAACTATAATACTTCATAGAAGTAGAAGAAGAAGAAAAAGAATGCAGAAACTGCATTCTTTTTGGTTATGATGACTCTCCTCTCAAAAAAAAATTAGTTCTGCTGATATTGCATGTTATTCTATAGGTATTACTTGTCAGGAAGAATGTTCTTCCATACCAACTTTTACTAGTAGTAAAACTATGCTGTTTGGTTATATAAACATTCCTGACATTTGTTAGCATTGGTGATGTCAGCGGTTTTGCTGCCTTAAAAATGGCAGTGTGTCACTGACCTAAGCAGATAATTGTTTTCCTTCCATTTGAACAAAAGAGTATTGTAAATGCACTGAAGACTAGTTAAATTTTGTCACTTATATGGTTGTGATTGAAAGCAAATATGTTGTTAGTATTTGAGGTAATTTGGTTTTTAAACTGTTTCTTGTATCTCATTTTGACTTAGTGTCAGAGATCACTGAAGATGGTCATAGCATTTCAGAGTAACACTCATGTTGCAGCACTAACCCTCAAAAGAAAAAAAGATGCTAGCAAATAAACACCATTTTATCTGGATGGCAGCCACCTGCTAAGAGAACCCTTTATCTGTGGACAGCACAGATTTAAATATGTTTGCTAAAGATAATATTTTCAATTTTTCTCATGTCCCTTATTGTGTCTCTGATATCTTCTTTGCCTACTCTCCTTGGGGTTGGAGGAAATGGTCCGGCTGAAAAAAGAGTTTTTGCTTCCCTCCCTCCCTCTTTCATCTGAACTCTTTTCCACCAGATAGTAGGTGGTTGATGGTTCTGGTCCTCACTCTATAATCGTATGCTGATTTCATCCATTTTCAGTTCTTCTTCTTCATCATCATCATCATCATCATCCATTAGATTTGGAGTATGTGAATGGAAGGCTTCTTTCCTGACTGGGAGTAGAGAGGCAATCTTTCCACTTCTCTTTTAGTCCTCTGTGTCAGTTCTCATGGTGGTGTGCAGAATCTTCCAGGTCTCTAGAGCCACTTTTTAGGAGGCACAAGTCACCCCCTTGGACCTCTTTCAAATATTTATCTGTCTTAATTATCTGTTAAATGCTAATAGTGATCCAGCCCCATAATATTAAGTACAGGTATACCTTAGTTAACAAAGGAGATGTGTTCCTGGCCATTACATCTTTAACAGAAAACGTGATGCCAGAGGAAAGAATAAGAGTGGGTTCCTACACCAAACAAAGAAGAAGAAAAAGAAGGAAAAAAGTTCGACATATTTCAGCAAAGTTTTTATCCCAAACTAACATGATGCACATGTGAAATGAAACAAGTCAGGTAACCTTGTATAGCTAAACAAAAACATTTTGAACATCTAGAGACCACGTGCAGGTTTATTCCAAAATGCATCCAGGGATTATTTTTTCTTATACTAGCTTCCATTTTTCTTATGATTCCCAATTGGGTGGGCAAACGTATGGATTTATGCTTTTTGAACATAGTGAGTATTGCTAGGAAGGCAAGCTCACCTGCTTCCCCCACTTTTCTCTGTTTTGCTGTTCATGCATGCTCAGTAAAGGGATTCCAGAGCCACTTGCTCTTTACCTTGCCTGTTGTAGGCAAACACACACACCTACAGTAGGATCAGCTAGTGTAGAATCCCATTCTTTCCCAGGTCAAGCTTTGTTTATGATATTGTTTATTGCAGACATGGTGCTGCAACACAACACTGAAATCTGCGTTTCTATAGCCCTCCTTCACCATATTGCCAATGTTTATGCCACTTTAAAAGAAAAAAGAAAAAAAGAAACTTCTATCTAGACAGAGGGCAAGGAGGACAAGGTGGCAGGCTAGACAAGCATAAAAAGACTTAACAAAAGGGAGGTTGTTTGTCAGAGCTTTGGGTTGTGGGTTTTTCGGGCTATGAGGTCACGTTTCTAGTAGAGCAAATACTACTAGAACATGGCCTTATAGCCCGAAAAACGCACAACAACCCATGGATTCTGGCCGTGAAAGCCTTCAACTTGTGAGAACTTTCTTTACTGAGAAATGCCTGTATGGGCCCACTGTATCTGTGAGGAGTTTGTTCCAGGATTCTTGCAGATACCAAAAATCAGCCAAGTTACAAGTCAGCCTTGCAAGGCTTGCAGAGAGACTGCAAAGCCTTGCAAGTTGAGGCGTACACAGTAAGCCCCTACAGTGTTAAAAATGTTGTAGGGTAGCAGTGGAAAGTCTCATGTGTACCACATTCTTTGGGTTCCCCTGCTGCTGAGGAGCACACCAGCTGGGCTCCTTGGAGGTAAGTAAGCCCAAAGAGTGTAGCACACCTGGAAGCTAGAGGCTTACTGTGTCTCCACTACTATCCTAGGACATTTTTAATACGGTAGGGCAGGGCTTTCCAAACGCTGTACTGCAACACATTAGTGTGTTGCCTGAAATGTGTAGGTGTGTTGCCTACAATCTTGGAAATATACGTTATTTATAAATAATATTTTTTAAAATATATGAAAGGTTTTCATGAGGTATGTTGTGTCTCCATACATTTCGTTGTTACAATTTATGTATGTATCCGTATCTTTTATATGGGGTTACCTTAACCTCCGGCTTGCTAGTAAAACTGAATTACTGTGTTGCAAAATGATGCATGTCTAAAAAGTGTGTTACCAACATGAAAAGTTTGGAAAGCTCTGCTGTAGGGGATTCCTGTATAAGCCTCACAAGGCAAAGCCTCACAGTAATCCCCTACAGTATTACATTTGTCTCTAGCTCACCACTTCTGATTTGTAAGGGAATCCTGCAAAGTTGAAGGAAGAAGTGAATGGCTAGCATGCTCCTCACCGCAGATTCAGATATATTGTGTACATATGAATATGCGATGGGTTAAATTCATAAATCCTGAGCTCGTGGATATGGTGGGCCCACTGTAATTTGTTACAGTGAGTGTGATATATTGAAGCCAAAAAGATGTAAAACTGTTTGAGATTTTAAAGATAATCTTTATAACATTACTTCCATTCATGCACATTTGCTTAGGAGTTCATCCAACTTTTAACCTATTTTTTACTTTGAGTCTAGAGAAGGTCGTTATTGTCACAGACTTTTTGTTAAAGTGTATTTTGGAAGAATAAGACTTCATTCTTTCATGGTCTTAACATACAGCAACTAAGTAGTTGAGTTGCTGTTTTGTAATAGTGGAAATTGATTTGAAAATGCCACTATGAAAGATATAATGTAGGTACATATGTTCATCAGATTAGCACAGTCTTCCTTTGAGTAAAAGAATAGATGGATTTTTATATTGTTCTCTACTTGTATTTGGATTCTGTAGTTTTCAAGAATCTGCCATACTTGCTAATGCATTTTGAATTGCAAGTCTTACCGGTGCAATCTGAGGAGAAAGACCTTTAGAGGTGAATGAGATTTATTCCTAGGTAGGAGCCAACATCATGGATTGATCTGAGCTTCGGACTATGACTGGAGATCAGGGCTTGAATTCCTCTTCTAATGTGAAAACCTACTTGATAACCTTGGGCAAGTCACACTCTCACAGCCTCAAAAGAAGGCAAGGCAAACCGCTTCTGAACAAATCTTGCCAAGAAAACCCTGTGATAGGGTTGCCTCAGGGTCACTATAAGTCAAAAATGATTTCAAGGCCCACCGCCACCAAGTGCATATAGAATTGCTGCCTCTGCTAAATTTGAAAGAAGTAATTTGCAAAGGCTGGTACTGTAAAGATATGCCTCCAAGAAATTCTGGGGAATCTCAGTATCTTTAAGGTCTTACTGACTTTGTAGGTTGATTCCATCAAAAGGAAATTCTTTAAAATTTTTGAATTTACAACTCTAATAAATTGCACGAAAGGATTCTTTATTTCTGAATCATATGCGTCAGTTGTAAGAGAGAGTTCCTCCTTTCTAAGTACTTCATTTTTTGCTGTTGAGTATCATTTATTCTACACAGCTTGATCAATTATTTCTCTTAGCAATGCCCTTGATGTTTCAAGGAGTGCTGGCTGGTCATTATTTCTGGATATTTGCCTTGAAGTGCCTGGATAACTTTTCTTTAGATTGTTATTTAAATTATCCCAATTAGTGTTCCAAATTCTACGCTGACCCAAGTGCAAAGAAAAAAATGCCAAGCTTCTCAACTGGGATCCTTTCCCCTTCTTGATGAGTTAATTATCTTTCCAAGATGTTGTATAAGAAGAAACATTGACAAAACTGATAGTCTGTTTAGTGGACGTATCATTCAGTTCTGTATTTCAGGCACTAAATAAGATATTTAATTTTTTAAATTAAATTAATTTAATGCCAGAAGACATTGTATAATGTAAACAAGTCACTGTAAAGCTCTTCCCATGTGTTCACTTGTTGCATAATGCTTTGCCTTCCTGTCTTCCTTCTTTGTTGCTACTTCATCCTGTCTGTTTCTTTTCTTTCTTCCAGGGTTACCTTCTGTATACTACAAAAATACCTTTGATGATACTGACATTATATATATATTATATATATATATATATATATATAATTATAAAATATAATTATAAAATATTATAAAAAATAAATATTTTATAATTTTATATTTTATAATATAAAATATTTATAATATAAAAATTTTTATATTTTACAATAACTTATAATAATACAGTGATCAGTACTGCCTCTGATGCTGGAGATGACATATAGCCATCTCAACTAGTAACCATGGAGGGCTGCATTTTCCATCATCCAACCCTCTTTTAAAATCAGTTGATTTAGTAGCCTTCACTACCTCTTGTGACAATGAATTTTGGCATTTAACCATGCGCTATATGAAGAAGCACTCTCTTTTATCTGCCCTAGATCTCCTATATTTTTAATAATATTTTTATTAACGTAATATTGATATAGTATAAAACATATAAGAAGACAAACCTACCTACAAAACTGAACTATCCTACTAGACAAACAGACTACAATTAAACTAAACCATGACAGATATCAATTAGAAAGGATATAAATCTGACTTCCAACTCCTCATTAAAAAAGTTGGTGTCATTACTATAGTACAATGGGTCCTTGGTATCCATTAAGGTTTGGTTCTAGGACCCCCCATGGATACCCAAATTTGTTGATGCTCAAGTCCCATTATGTACATTGGTGTAGTAAAATGGCATCCCTTATATAAAATGTCAAAATCAAAGATTGCTTTTAGGATTTTTTTTTCTGAATATTTTTAAGCTGTGGTTGGTTGAATTCATGGATACGGATAGCCAATTGTATAATGCCTCCAAAAATCATGTTTATATGTATAGAAATATTAAGAAAAGGGGAAGTGAACTTCTGTCTTAATATAGCGTTATATAGCACTAATATTACTAAATTAAAAGAAAACTTAGATCTTATTACATTTCTGTAACTTTGTATCAATATTAAACACTAATCCTCTTCTACCAAAACAGCCAGCTTCCTAATCTTTATCATTAATAAAAATCTCTTACAGCTTGTTTTCCTTCACTTGATCTGAAATATATTATGACCGTCTCCCGTTACTGCTTGTATTTAGTAAGAGAGCCATCTCTTATTAAAGTCAATAACTTGTCAATTTCTGCCATATCCAATAATTTGATCATCTAATCTTCTTGAGATGGAGTCCTGCCACTTCTGAGCATAGAATTTTCTTGCCACCATTAGATGTATTGTATTACTCTTGCACAGCTCTTATCTATCTGATTGTCTATTAATCCCAACAAAAACAGCACAGGTTTCATTTGGAGTTTAATTTTCAGAATCTTTTCTATTGATCTACATATCATAGCCCGAAATTTCTTGGCTTTGTCACATGTCCACCACATATGGCAAAATGTTCTTTCAACCTGGTTACATTTCCAAGATTTAGTTGGAGAGCCTTTGTACATTTTATAAATGTATTCAGTTTCAGTAGATGTCCCTTGGTTGTAGTATTATAAGAGAGGAAGAAAAAACTTCTCCCTATCTACTCTCTAATTTTCTCTGCTTTCTTTATTAATTTCTAGCATAAGCTTTTATGGACGCAGTCCAATTCATCAGATGAGGTGGACTATGTCCAAGAAAGCTTATGCTAGAAATAAAGCTTATGCTAGGAATTTCTTATTCCCAGAAAATCTCAAAAGTACTGGTGGATTCTTTTATGTTTTGGCACTGCTTGCTAGCTATGCTGGTGAATTCTTAGACTTTGTACAGTAGTCTTTCCACTTTTGTGAGGGTTCCGGGCACAGGACCCTCATGAAAGCCGAAAAACCACATACCTTTCCTCTTGACACTCCCAAAATATTCCCTCCCTGGGCTCTCCCCTCACATTCCCTTGTCTTTTGCCAAGGTGCGGTGAAGGAAGGCGTGCACATTTGTCACAAATAATACAGATTTGTGAAGGTGAAAACCATAAATGTGGAAAGAAGACTATACTTCCCTTTCTGACCTGAGATAGTTATTCTAGTTGAACCTCTATTAATACAGTTTTGAGTAGGGCCCAGGCATCAAGGAGAGCTTTGACTCTTTTGACTTTTTCTTTCAGCTTCTCTCTCTCTCTCTCTCTCTCTCTCTCTCTCTCTTCTTTTTAACCAGTTACTACTTATTAAGTCAAGTAGGTACTATATGAGTCTCTTGGCACTCTCCTGCTCATATATAAATTAAGTTTAATAGCACTATGGTCTGTGTTTCCAAACAGTTCAATCTACCTAATCTTGGATGGTACAATTAAGTCTGGGATGATACCACTTAGAATTAAGTCCAGGGTAGCCCTCTGTCTGGTTAACTCAATGACTAGCGTAGTATCTAGAATTCTTATTTTTTTATTTTGGGCAGAGCGAGCATGAGGATAAAGTCAGCCATTATCACAGTATTATCTGCTTTAAATAATTCTCTGATTTCATTTTCCTTCTCTAGATCCCCATGGTACTATTACCTTTTGTGTTTGTATTGTCACGTATACTGATTAAGCACATACTGACTAATAAAAAATAAAACCTTTATTTAGCATACTTGACAAATGACCTGCCTCTTATACGGAGCAATATCACTGGTGCTACCCTTTCCTCTTGTTCCTATAGAATTTGCATTCAAATATTACTGTATCCTACTAGTTTTGCCCATCAGATTTTTCTTATGTATGCATTTTCTGTTTATTTGAGCACTGTATTTTGTGTCTGTTTTGCAAAATTTAAGGCCCTGAATCATGTAAATTGGAAGATGAAATAAGTGTGACCAGTGTCTTTATAAAGACTGTGTGCCAAAGTATTAAAAGTACAAATTCACTGTCTGGTTCTGGGCATTCAGCCACGCAACTCAAATATAAAATAAAGTATAAGTATACATTAAAAAAAGGAAGAATCTAGATAAGAGAGAAAACAATGGGAAAACTGAAAAGGTATACTCCATTTGTACACTAGTGCTTAATCATGCTAAGTCATACATGATACTGCCATCTAATCGCAACTAACCAGCAGCACAATGGCTAATTGTGGATGTGGGATGATGTGGATGCTTAATAGCTTTGTGTAGATGGCCAAACTATAGAAAGCCATTAGATTTCCAATCTAAGATGGAAAATCTTTGCTGACAATAAACAGGGAACAGTTAAGCTCATCTCTGAATGGACCCGGAAACAGTATAAAAGCTACCTGTCAAGACACAAAAGATAGGCTGTTGATGAGAGTCTCCAACAAGGTCACACCTCATTATCTCTCACAGCCTTTCTCAGATACTGGTGCTATTCCTGTCAGATAATACCCTTAAAATATTGGTAATAAGGGGGGAGAAAACTCTCTTTGAATATTATACAGGCTGCAGTATACAGTCCGCCCTCTGCATTCACAGGTTTCTCTTTGCAGATTTGATTATTCATGAGTTTTCAACTGCTGCTTGACTAGCTCGTCCTCCTTGCCCCTGCTGCTCTCTTTCTCCTGTTTGGCCAGCAGCAACAGCCCATCAAGTCCTTTCCCACTTGTCTGAGCCATATTTTAAACCCTTCCCATCCCATCCACCTCTCCCCCCCCCCTCCCAATTCTCCTCTTAGTCTCCTAGAGGCTTGGGAGGAAGAGAAGTGGAGGGAAGGAATGGATGGTCTTGGAGGGATTTAAAATCTGGCTGAAGTGAATGGAGAGTAAAGGAGGTTTGGAAGGCAGAGGAGTAGAGGGAGGGAATCCATGGTCCTGAAGGGGTTTAAAATCTGACAGAAGTGAACAGAGAGGAAAGGAGGCTTGGAAGGTAGAGGAGTGGAGAGAAGGAATCCGTGGTTTTGAATGGGTTTAAAATCTGGCTCAGGCTTAGTGGTGGCAAGGTGGAAAAGGGAGTGAGGGGCTGGCACTTTTAGTAGGACAAGAGACAGGTGAGGAGGAAGGGGAGCAGAAGGAGTGCAGTGAGATGCTGGATCTGATGGGATGGGCTTGAAAATCTGGCTGAGGCATCATGTGGCAAAGTGGGAAATGGAGTAAGCAGAAAGGAATCTGTAGTATTCATCTAGGGGAGGGGTCTTCCCTACATGCAGTGTAAAATCAGTGTGTAAGAATATGCCTGGGTAACAAGAAGTCTGTGTTCCTCCCCAAGAAGTGTGAGTACCTATGTATTTGTATGCATTACTTTATATTAATAAAATAGCCTGAAAGATTAGGCTGTTTCATTTATTTATTTTATTAGGCTAAGCTGCCTGCTCATTCTCCCATGTTAAATATCCTGAAGTTCCAATACTTAAGAATGTTTAAGTGGAGTATTGAGTATTGGGGTATTGAATATTGTTTGGGCTATACCATTGACTGTTGGCTGGGAACTTACGTAAGCAGAAGGTGACAAGAGGTACCTCTAAACAAATACAAATAAGCTGGCATATTGCAAGGGTACCTGAGACTAAAGAAAAAGCAATGAGGAAGTATATCTGTTTCAATTTTCTCAGAAAACCAAAACAGTCCAACTCTCCTGTTCCGGCTCAGAAACTTCTAACAATAGCTTAGGAACACAAACACATGGTGTCCCTCTGTATTTATCTATGTTCCTCTTAGCCTCTTAACTCCTTTGATTGTTTTTTTTTTCTGCTGCATATTCATGACCTATTTCCATCACATCCTGATTAGGATAACTGGTAATATCTTCACTTTCATTTCTCAGGAATGGTTCAATCAAAACTGGATGCTTCCCAGCTATTGTTTATTTCCATCATCACCATGTTCATTTTAAAAGCTGTTCCACCATCTTATTTATTTTACCTGCCAGCAGTCTCATCTAAGTTAGCCTGGCATGTCTTAGAAAGTTTCCCAGTGTTCAACAAATATGAAGCCTCCCTACAGATTATCGTCACATGTTGAGACTCCTCAGTATTGCCTGTCTGGCTGCCCTGCATATGGAGCAGGCTGTCTTTCAGAGAAAACTATCTTGGGGGTCTTCACTCTTAGCCTCCTTCCTGACAATCTAAATTTGGTTTCCAGAACCTTCCAACATTTGTCCATATCACTGTTGCTAGCATGTAGCACAGTAACTTACTCCTTCCAGGTGCTGTCTGTCAACACTGTGTTACATCTATAGCTGTGTGTCCATTGCAAACTCAGCCCTCAATACTCCTAAGGATCTAATCACCCATGAGCAAAGACTCCCTGCCCCAGTGCAAGTGTATCTTCAGTGCAAGACGCTATCTGTCCATCTTACCAAGGAGTGGGATCCTTCTAAGAGATCATTTCCATCTTACATAATATTAGTGGTCTCCTTCACCAAAGAAGAGATGTCACGTGAAGAGAGGGACAATAATATAGCATCCTTGAAAACCTTGTCCATTAATCTCCACTTTTCCTGGCTTCTTCAGGTCAGCTATCTTCGCCTTATGGGGTGGAATTGTTCCTTGGGGGCGAAGAGGTCATATCACCAAGCATATTCCAACAGGAAGAGAGTTATACATATGGCACTCAGAACAGTACACAAGATAGCTGTCATACCTTTGCTTTCTACCTTCACAGCTATATTTATATTTGATTATACTTTAAATTTTTTTATAGGTGGTATGGTTGCCTGAAGAACACAGTTGTCGACTGTTCTCAGCCTGTTGCTAAACTCAAATGGGTGCTTTTGTCTGACACTTTGTCATTGGATCTGGGATGCTTAATTACTGCATGTTCAGGAGCTGCGTCCTCTGCAAGGCATACACACACCAGCCTGTATTTTCCAAACTCAGCTGATGCTGCAGCCACTAACATTGAATACCTTAGGTCAAAAAGAGCAGGGGCGTGTTGGACAACTCCTAGTCAGTTTTTGGCCTGTATAGATCACATCTAGGACAATTGAGCTCCCTGGGAGTGTAAATTACTTCTTTCCTGGGCATGGAGGTCTTTCTTGGAGATTTATCAAAAATTCTGATAAAGCCAGGAAAGTCTGTGGCATTCTTGGCTTGCAGAAAACATCTGGCTTTCCAAACACAAGGTTCTGTCTTCTGCTTCGGAGCACTTCACTCTATCTATACATCCTAGTTACTAGTAGATAACTTCAGAATTTTTCCTGTGCAATGTTTGGAACAGAATGCAAGTATTGATGGAACACATTAAAACTGAATGACCATCAGAGTAATTGTGTCTCCTGGAATGATCACTGAAAAGTTGAATAGTATGTGATATTTGCTGTGAATGGTATATGAAAGATAAATATAAAAACTGCTGTACAGTCAAGAAATATAGTTCATCTACATGTAGCTTGCTAATAATGACAACAGCAACAACAGTGAGGCTCGATTGTGATCGAAAATGTGTGCTGCCAGTGGAGGCTTCATTGTACAATTGCTCTGCCTCATTCACTGAATTTATTTGGGGCTCAAGTGTTCTCTTTTTCTGTTTGTAACCATCCCAGGTTTTCCTACTATATCTTCCTTTTTTTTTTCCTTAGTGTAAAAAATCTCTTAGGGAGGCTATTGTTCATGTCACTGCACTATCATTTAAATAGTGTTCACCTTTTTGATTTTGCTCAGAAACTTCTGTTTCGGGATTTATTTTTCTACTTTGGAATGCTTCCAGACAAAGAGTAATTCTTGAAATACCATGGCTAAATTATTCAAATTTTAATGGACCCTCACACAGTGTTATCCATTTATAGTCCTCCATTGTTCTCCCATTGCTCCTTCCATCTCACTTCTTACTGGGGAAAAAAAAGTGATGCAATCTCCACAGGTGTCAATGCCCTTAGCATTATTTTTCCATGCTTTTTAAAAGCTGTGATTTTGACTTGAGCAGAAACATATACCAAGCAAATGTGCCTTATCACACATTCGGTATAAGCTTTGTGATAAGGTGCCATTTTTATCACCTGTTAACGATTTTCAGTTAATCTTTCAATGCCAACAAAGCACTTTTCTGGCTATGTACTTTTTAAATATTAAAATAAATGCAACCTCACATTTAAATGAAAGAGTGTTAAAGCATGTATTTCTGTATGCCGTAATTAAATAAATGATTGGGGGAGGGGGCTTTCTAGTCACTTCCATTTAAATGAAGTTGTTAATAGCAGTAACTGAAAAGCTTTTACTTTTTAATGATTTTTAAAATTACCCTTGTAGTTGTATAGCATTGAATACCTATAACACTAAGGTATAGAAAGAGCTTTCTGGTCACTATCATTAACCACCTCGCTCAAATTATAATAACTGGAAGGGGTCCCCCACACACACTATAATTTTTAAAATATATTCCATGATAGTTATAAGGCTTTAATACATTTAAGTACAGGTATTTTAATTTTTAAGTATTCTTATTCCAACTCTTTGGCAAAATAAAATAAAATAATAATTTTAAAAAAAAAACAAAGGGAGAAACTTACATATAACCAGTAAAAGACAGTTCCTGCCTGCAGGCTCACAGTAGAAAAAAATGACAACATAAAAGAAGCAAGAAATCTAAAAAGATATTATTTGGATAGGCCAGTACAACAGGCGCGTTTCTTCCCTTTTCTGTCTCTGTTGCAGCCTGCCGAAGTGGAACATGATGGAGCTGGACTTTCAGTAGGGCTGTGGAATGACTCTGTTTCTCATTGCTGCAGCGGACAGATTGTGCACAAATCTTAAAACATTTTTTTTAAAGGTAAAATACAATGCCCACTGCAAAGTGTACCCTGAATTTTGGTAAGCAAAATTAGATTAGTTAGATGCAGCTGCCAAATAAGTGCCTGACTATGTCACAGCCATATGTCTTTTAAAAATAGACAGAAGCATAGCATTAAGGACACTGACGTGGAGAAAGTACCGTAAGATGTATACAAACACAGAGTCCCCAAATAGTATGGAAAGGCAATTGCAATTAAAAAAAAAAACGCCTTCGAGTTGGATTGCAGGCATTATTAAAAATAAATTTAAAATAAGTTGACAACAGATTAAACAGGAAGACCTTTCAAATCACCATCGTAATCAAAATGTTTAAAATCTTCACAGTAAGTAGACATCAGAACAGTTGACCAGTCTAAAGATATGTTCCTTCATACATATCAGTGAGAATGAGCGTTAATCACAATTCTGAAAGCAGTGCCTCATACATTCTGGGAGGAATACAGCCAAAAGCCCACTGTAACACACCCATCAAACAAACCTCTACACAGTAGGAAGATAACATGCCAGCCCTGTCGCCCTTTGTCCACACTTCTATTTGTTCTCCTCATGTGGTGAACAATAGGTGTGAACGCAAGAGCCTCTGATTGCCCCGTGGAATTGGAAACCTTGACATTTTTAGGGTTCCCAATCACACGTGGACTGTCTATTCCTAAGGAAAGCTTTCGTTTTCTAGCTTGTTACTTCCACAAGAGGAGAGCAACAGAACTAGAGATAAAGGTAGTGGGGCTACCATTCTCCCTCGTTATGTGTTGACTGAACCTTCTTTGTAATTGGAATAATATGATCTTGATATCTTGCACCAGAAAGGAACTTAGCTGCTGCATGTTGCGCTATCCACTTTTCTTGGACAAAACTTCAAGAGCAGCCCTGCGTACAGCACATTGCAGCAGTCAGGATGTGATTTAATGTAACTAAAGCATGGTTGTCTCTTGCCAATAAGGTTGAATTAATAAAGTTTGAAGCTGGTGAACTGAATTGAGTTGTTCTAAAGATTCCTGGCCACTCCTGCAGTGGACAGCATAGAGACAAAGAGCACTCCCAGGCTATAAAACTGGCCTTTCAGAAAAAGCACAGTCGATCCCATAACAGTTTGAATCCAGATCACTGACGCTAGAATCCAGATCCCACTGACTAGCAGCATCTTGTGTTACTTTTTATTTTCAGTCACCATGAATTCCTTGTTACTTTTTTCTGAGGTCATTCTGCAGCTGAATACAGAGCACATTCCCCCCCTATTGTCTCTTCCCCGTTCTCCTTTGAAAGTTTTGTTGACTTCTGCTTCTTATTTGTGTGATTATCTCCCCCATTGGTATGAATTGCGTGTTAATATGAATTGCATACTTTCCATCCTTAAATTCTTTATATGCAGTTATACAGCAATTTGCACAGCATAAATAAAGCTCAGGAGTCCCTGCATTATGAACATGTCGTTTACAGATCGTTTTTCAGTTGTAGATGTATAATTCTCTTCTACCTTTCCAGTTTTAGTCTGATTGTTCCTCTCCTAATAACATAGTCAAGCATTGCTATACATGATAGCTTGGAAGAATCCAAACCAAAATACCAGCAAGTGTCTTTTGTTGTATCTGTAGGAATAGAATACCATTGAGTCTGTGCTGACTGCCGTTATCTTTTTTGCATTGTCATGAGAAAGACTCAAAAAGAAGGGAGATGTGGACCTTGCAGGAAAAAAAAAAAAAGAACGAAAGAAAAGAAAACGCCTTGCCAGTATAATTGACCAGAGGCTATCAGATGAACATCAAAAACATATTCTGTATTTGAGATTTAGGCTGCTTTCAAATGCACATTATATGAGAATATGCCTGATTGAATTAACTGAAGCTTATATCTTTGTAAGCATACATAAGAATTCTACTGTTAGAAGTAATATGTGGTACACGGTATCATCCTTAACCAGCTTACCTAAAATGAAGGACATTACAAAATTTTCTTTTCATCTGTGTTTTGTAACAATAAGAAAATGGAAACCTCAGAGACCATTCTATTACCAGCCTGTCATATTTGGAATCATTAATAGGAATGTTTTGTAAGTGAATTTCAGACACGATTTCTTTTTCAAAGTAGCTTAATACTAATAAAAGCAAACTGGAAAATTTGTAATAGGTGAAAAGTGATCAAAAGGAATGTATTTGGGAAAATATATGGTTTTCAGGAACAAATCTTGTTGCCTCTGATGAATTGGACTACTCAGTGAAAACTTGTACTAGAAATTTATTTTTCTCAGTCTCAGGAATTGTTTATGTATTTTTAAGCTCAGACTAACACGAAATATATTAGAATATCCCTGACATCTTCATAGGTTTGCACAGAGGAAAAAAGACTAGCAGCTCATTTTGAAATACTTTCTCTCTGAAATCCATTAGGATACAGCAGCAGTAATTATATAATCAAATGCACAAGCCCAGTGTGGATCAGTTACACAGTCCACAAGTCAGGATGTTCTCTCTGTCCAGATCTTGAGGAGTGGAAACAAATCATAGAATCATAGAATTATCGAGTAGGAAGAGACCTCGGGCCATCAAGTCCAATCCCCTGCTATGCAGGAACACCCATCAAACCATTCCCAGCAGATGACCATCCAGCCTCTGCTTAAAAATCTCCAAAGAAGGAGACTCTACCACACTCTGAGGCAGCATATTCCACTGCTGGACAGCTCTGACCGTCAGGAAGTTCTTCCTGAGGTTCAAGTGGAATCTACTTGAATCTTGAATCTACCAAGAATTGTGTTGGCTTTCTTGGTTGCCTCATCACACTGCTGACTCATGTTCAGCTTGTGATCTACCAAGACTCCTAGATCCCTCTCACACATACTGCTATCCAGCCACGCATCCCCCATCCTATATTTGTGCATTCCATTTTTTCTGCCTAAGTGTAGGACTTTACATTTCTCTCTGTTGAAATTCATTTTATTAGCTTTGGCCCAGCTCTCCAATCTGTCACGGTCATTTTGAAATTTGATCCTGTCCTCTGGGATGTTAGCAGCCCTTCCCAATTTGGTGTCACCTGCAAATTTGATCAGCATGCCGTCCACTCCTTCATCCAAGTCATTGATGAAGACGTTGAATAGCACTGGGCCCAGGACAGAACCCTGTGGCACCCCACTAGTCACTTCTCTCCAGGATGAAAAGCAGCCATTGGAGATCACCCTTTGGGTTTGGTCGGTCAACCAATTACCAGTCCACCTAACAGCAGCCCTGTCCAGCCCGCATTTTACTAGCTTCTTTGAAAGAATGTAATGGGGAACTTTGTCAAGGGCCTTACTGAAGTCGAAATATGCCACATCTACAGCATTCCCTTCATCTATCAAGCTTGTAACTCTGTCATCAAAGGAGATAAGATTAGTCTGGCATGACTTATTTCTGAGAAATCCATGTTGACTTTTAGTGATTATGCCATTGCTTTCTAAGTAATTACAAACTGACTGTTTAATTATCTGCTCTAGGATCTTTTGTGGTATTGATGTCAGGCTGACGAGGCAGTAATTATTTGGGTCCTCTTTTTTCCCCTTCTTGAAGATGGGGACAACATTTGCCCCCCTCCAATCTGTTGGGACTTCTGTTCTCCAAGAGTTCTCCAAGATTATTGCAAGTGGTTCAGAAATGACGTCTGCCAGTTCTTTTAATATCCTTGGATTTAATTCATCTGGCCCTGGAGACTTGGATTCATCTAGTTTAGCCAGATATTCCTGTACTACTTCTCTACTTATTCTGTGCTGCATTTCCCTCCCTTCCTCACCTGCTCCCCATCCCCCAGATTCTATCCTTTTGGGAGAAAACTAAGGCCAACAAGGTGTTGAGTAGTTCTGCCTTCTCTCTTCCTTCCGTTAATTGGCCATCTTCTCCACATAACAACTCTATCATTTCCGTGTTTTTCCTTTTACTGCAGACATGTCTAAAAAAGCCCTTTTTATTGTTTTAATGTCTATGGCAAGCCTGAGTTCATTCTGTGCTTTAGCTGTTCTGACCTTCTCCTACATATCCCAGCTATTTGCTTGAATTCCTCTTTGGTGGTTTCACCATTCTTCCATTTCCTGTACATGTTTCTTTTAACACTTAGCTCAGCTGAGAGCTCTTTAGTCAACCATTCAAGTTTCTTTAGACACCTGCCATTTTTCCTCCTTGCTGGCACAGTTTTCAATTGTACCTTCAGTATCTCACTTTTGTCATGCCATCTGTCATGAACTCCTTTCTCTTTTAGTATTCTTGACCACGGGATTTCAGCAAGTAACTCTCTAAGTTTAGAGAAATCAGCTTTCTTAAAGTTTAGGATGTGTGTTTGGCTACACTTGGCTTCTCCTTCCGACTGAATGACAAACTCCAAAAGAGCACAGTCACTCCCCCCTAAGGATCCCACCACTTCCATCTCATCAACTAGGTCATCCCTGTTGGTCAGGATCAGATCTAAAATAGCTGATCCCCTTGTTGCCTCTTCCACCTTCTGGATCATGAAATTGTCTGCAAGGCAAGCAAGGAACCTGTTGGACCTTGCAGTCTTGGTAGAGTTTGACTGCCAACAAGTATCAGGATAATTGAAATATCCCATTAACACTGCATCTCTCCTTTAAATAAATATACTACCTGCCTCATTATCTGATTCCCCCTATATCAGTTTGTGTTCCTGCTACATTCTCAGTGGGCCCAAAGTTTTAAAATCACTTCTCATAAAGTATAACCAATGCTTATTATTGCAGTCTATCCCTTCTTATAGGGAATTCAATTTTTTTAAAAAAAAATGTTTTATTTTAGAAGAATACCTCATTCATGTGTGGTATCTGAATATCAAAATATGGTTTTAAATTCATTTAATTGTCAATTTGTAAAATGTTTATCTTAAGATAAAGACTGGAGACAAAAATTTGTCATTCTTTATCATTTTATATATTGGCTCAGTGTCTATTTTAAGAGAAGAAAAAATATGTGCATCCATCAGTTGTGTTTTGGAGGCAAGGGTTTTGCTTTCTGTCAGTCATGACTGAAACCCTTCCATACCTACTAGTACAATCTGCAGTGAAACCTGTATTGGCCAACCAAAATGCACAAAGTACAACATGCAAGCTCTTGAAGCTTCACTGGTTTCTTCATTGGGCAAAAGATGTTTAAAAAAATCATACAGGAGAGGAAAGGTGATGATGGTAGAACTATAGGCCTTCATGTTGTTTCAGATGTTGTTTCTGTTATAGTTATTATGGAGGGATCTTGGTGCAGACAAAGACCATCCACCACCACCCCCGTCACATGGACGCCAGGAACAAAGGGTAATAAAAAACGGGCAATATAGATTCAACTCAATTAGCAAAAGAAAAGAAACTTCCTTTAAGATGCAGATTGACTTTGTCTTGTCTGAAGCTGTCTGCTCCTTTCTTAGGCAGATAACATTGAATTTCTCAAGATGTACCTGTATTGTTATGTCTGGAAAAACTTTTAGGTGCTGCATAGGTAAAACCTGCCAATTGTCGTCCATATGAAGGAATTTAACATTTGTAGAGTTAAGTCTCAGTCCATTAGGTCCTTCTTAAAGTTTCCCCTTTTGCGGCCAAATTTGGTATTTTCAAATCAAGGAAGCACATTCAAGGATAGGTATGTGGGCCGTTCAGCAAAATACAGAAGAATCTCAAATGCAATATCTTTATTGGCCAAGTGGAATGTACAAAATACATCATGGAAGTTTTTGAAGGTCCACTGGCTTCTTCATCAGGCAAAAGATGTATGAAAATCATACAGAAGAAAGGTGACCATAGTAGAGTAACCAGGGCTACATTTTGTATTAAATGTTGTTTCTGTTGTGGTTTAGTTGTTCTGGATGGATTTCAATACAGGCAAAGGCCACTCCCCTTTTTGGCCATGTGAGGGACCAGAAACAACAGTCAATGTAAGGCTTAGGTTGAGGTCCTTTTCATTCAAGTAAATGGGAAGACTTCAGAAATTTGTTTGGTTTGCATATCCCAGAATGCCAAAAAAAAAAAAAATGTTTTATATTTTGAAGAATTGTTAGCAGTCCAAGAAATAATTTTGTGGGGAAATTGTTGGTATGTTACATTTTTAAGTTGGTTAAAGTTGAGTAACAAAAAATGGCATTAAATTACAGGCATTAGATTACAGATAAATCTATATTCATATTAAACCATTGTAATTATTAGAAGATTGCAATAAATTAAAAGATTGCAATAAGCTACAGGTTATTTCTGTACTTCACTAACAATATTATAGTTGCTGAATATTATTTTGATTCCTGTTGACAGGTTTCTGTTGGATTCTAAACTTTACATTTATGCAAGGTGGGGTGGGCAACCATTTTTATGTTGCTGGTTCCATTTTCTCTGGTATAATCTGTTAAGAGATGCATGGTGATGGTGCATAGGTCTGAAGCCAGTGGTGAGTGAGGCCAGAGCCACAAGTAGGCAAGCCTACCCTTTTCCTCTCTCCATCTGTCCTCTTTCTCAGTCATTCAGGCCCGTGGAGAAGAAACATACCACTCTTGGGGAAGGCTTATGAAATTAGACTGAGGCCACACAGTGGCCACCCCGATGAAGGGCAGTAGTTCTGTCTGAGTTGCAAATAGCATTGTAGTGAGAAGGATGCACTTAATTGTGCAGCAGTCTCACTAGTTATACTCTAATAGAAAAAAGCAGATCTTGCTGCTTTAGTTTGAATATATAAAGGGAAATGTGTCTCTGCAAAGAACCTATTTCAGTTTCTAACAGTTAAAAAAGAATAACCCTGAACCAGTGCATAAGTATATTCAGGTTGTACTAGATTCAGTAAATCATTTTAAACACAATCCTTGGGAGTAAATGTGCAAAGCTGGTGTGTGGGAGATAGCGTATTAATCTGCCTATCTTCCGTCTCTGTTTTTATTCCTGTATTTAGAGACCCTTAACCTTACATCTGCTTTCAAATTGTATCCCGCTTTTCTTTTGTTTTCAATAATTTTTTTTACTTCACAATTACTATAGTAAGAGCAGGTAGAATCAAGGGAGAAGGTTATTTTAAACAAGCTGCCATGACTCAAAACAGACTGTTAAGTATGCCAGTGATCTCAATGTGTTTGCCTAAGCATAGTGTATTTTTTAATCATACATTGTTTAACTCCTAGGTTTCCTATGCCCGTCCAAGTTCTGCATCAATCAGAGATGCTAACCTGTATGTCAGCGGCCTTCCAAAAACGATGACCCAGAAAGAGCTGGAACAGCTTTTCTCGCAATATGGGCGCATCATCACCTCACGAATTCTGGTTGATCAAGTCACAGGTTGAAAAAGATTTCTTTAGTTTATATAATTTTACACTTGAATGTGTTTTGTATGTGTTCGTTGCAGTTTGGTTTCTAAAATGAACTTATACACTGATGTTGAGTCAGAACAGTCAAATGCTTTTTCAGTTCTCTTATGTTTACACACACACATATATACATACACAGTGCACCCTCTGTATATGTGGGAGTTTGGTCCCAGCAACTGCCACAAATGGCAAAGTTCAGACGTTCTTGCATCCCATTATATTCAGTGACAGAGATGTGTGTGGATGGTTCAGCGCGGAGTTACATTCTATTTTAGGTATAGGACACAGCATAGTCACAGACACTCAGAATTGCACATCCAGAGAACACAGGTAAGGAGGGCCCAAGTGTATAATGCATCTGCTGTAATTTCAAAAATGGGTTTCAGGGGCTCACTGGTTCAATGAAAATGTTTCATCAGATATTTATTTATGTATGCTTTGTTTTCTGGCCGGATTTTTTTAAAAAAAATAGTATGGCAATGTCAGTTATTAGGTAAAGATTGACATAATTACTATGCCATAAATATTTTTTAAACTTATACCTCAATCTCAGACCTACTTCCTCCCTTCCAGTCCCTGATGCAGTTCTCAGCACTGCTCTGACATCAGCTCTGGAGGATTTCCCAGCTCTCTGGTTCAGCCTTTTTTTATCACTCGGGGGGGGGGTCTGGAATAGGGAACACAAATATAAAGAAAAAATTGACCCCCCCAATTCAATGGCAAAAATAGTTCCCATCAGTGGACGTGGAGTTTTGGGTTTGGTTTGGTTTTGGGGTTTTTTGGTGTGTGTGTGTGTGTGTGTGTGAGATTGGATCTTTGCCTTGGTTCAGCACCTATCTCACATCATGTAACAGTTAGGTTTTCTTTATCTAGATAGAGATTAAAATTGTGATAGATTTTCTTGAGAACTAAAGCAAATGTTCAGGATTTTTTTTCTTTGTATTTTATAAGCTCTTGGTGCTCTTCCTTTACTGTCTTCCAGTTAATTAAATCTCATATTCTTTTTCCCAGGTGTCTCTCGTGGTGTGGGATTTATCCGTTTTGATAAGAGAATAGAGGCAGAAGAAGCCATAAAGGGACTTAATGGCCAGAAGCCCAGTGGTGCTACAGAACCGATTACTGTGAAGTTTGCTAATAACCCCAGTCAAAAAACAAGCCAAGCCCTTCTTTCTCAGCTATATCAGTCTCCCAACAGACGCTATCCTGGACCTCTTCACCACCAGGCTCAGAGATTTAGGTAATTGTCTATAAATAATTTTTCTTAATGCTAATTATCATAGTCTAGGTCATGAGTTTTACTAGAAAGTATAGCATTCCTTTTTAAAAAGTAGGTTACCAATGGGAGTGTCAGATCTTGGAAGCGGGGTTGACCCTGCTTAGTGCTTGGATGGATGAATACCAGGTGCTGTAGGCTATTTCAAAGGATGGAACTTTCAGAATCGACTCTGACTGTTCCTTGCCTAGGAAAACACTATGAAATTTATGAGGTTACCAAAAGTCAACAGGTGACTGGAAGGCACATACACATCAATCACTCGCCCAGCTTTTGAGGGATGAAAGTGTGATGAGATAACTTAAAAAAATATACTACTAAAAAGTTAACTAAAAAAATCAAAAGCAATTTTGCTAATTTCTTCATCTTTTCATGGTATATTGCTGCTGAAACACAGTTTTTTCCATTTTTTTTTCTTTTGTTATTCTTTCTGGTTTTTTGCAAGGTGCCCCAGGGCATAATTACAGGCAGTCATCATTTCCTAAATAGAGAGATGAGAAAGAAGGCAAATTAGGTCTTGTTCTCATCTAACCTAACACAGATGAATATTGTTAAAGATGGTAGTATTGATCACCTGGTAAATGCTTCTTAATCTTTACAATAGACTGCTTTGATTTAATTGTTTGTTTGTTTGTTTGTTTGTTTAGCAAGCATTTTTCCTTCCCATATCAGCTCTTTGTGTATCCATATCACCCTTGGAATGCCTTCTTTGATTAATGTGGCTGGAAGCATTATTATATTTCTTGGTATCTATTGGCATCAGTTCCTCCTTTAAATATTTTAATATTTTTCAATGTAGAGGAACAGTGATATTGTACATTTGATGTGTCAGCGCATACTTAGCAATACTTCTGTATCTGTACTTTGACTATAACACTTGCATTCTGCAAAATTCTAAATAAAAAATTGGTTTTAAAACATTTACAGAATTATTCCTGTTAGTTTGATGTAGCTCTGATAAATACTGTGCTTAGACTTTGAAATTTTCATTTCTTAAGTTGTTCATTTCATGTCAATTTATGTATTTTGTTCTGTTTATTGCTTTCAAAGCTAGCTGTCAGGGAAGAAAAAAGGTTGACCGCAATTCATTAATATGAAAATACGTGTGTTGTAAAAGTTGAAGAGGCTTTTATTTATTAATGACTGCCTAGCAAGCTAAAAAATCTCCATTTTATTTATGATTTTATCATTAAATCAAAATTAGTTGTGAACTGCCTTGAGTCTCAGTTTTGGGGAAAAGGCAGAGTACGGCTAGTGTTATAATAACCTGCTCAACGTTTGCAAACTATGATGTAGCAGATCAAATGTAGATCAGAAGTAAGTTCCAGTCAAAAGAAGATTTGCACAGTGTGGAAAATTGCAGAATCCTAAAAACAGGTGAAGCCAGCATGTTTTATATAATGTTTATATAACACTTTTATGATGCAAATTCTATTCATAGGTTGAATGGTGATAAAATGGTACACAGCTGAAAGTACAGTAACTGTTACAATTTCACACTTATGTTGTACAGGAACGAAATCACAAATTAATCCTTCTGTGTCGCGTTGTATTTTGAGATGGTAGATTCTTCATTACCAGCACATCTAAAAATGACTTTCATATATTGTAGAAGTAGCTTTATAGCTGGTGATTGATTAGGCATGCTGGATGTATGGGAGATGATGTTGAGAATTTCTTCTGTGAAAATGGAGCATTATTAATAAAAGTTCCATTGAGCAATCTTGCCATCTGTGAGACATTAACCCAGAGACCCTCCTTCTCTTTTCAGGCTGGACAATTTGCTTAATATGGCCTATGGCGTAAAGAGGTAATTAGAATTCCACAGATTGCCAGATGTCCATGTTGGCACAGATTGGTGCTGTAATTTTTTTTAATTCGCTAACTTTATTTTGTTTTTAATTCCTTCTTTTTTCCCGCCAGCATGCCAAATGTTTTCTGTCTTTTCGTTTGGACTTCAGTTGGTTTTCTTTAACACCGTACAGAAACACAAGCACCAGAAGTGTGTAAATATTGTTTTTGTTTCACCTTTTCTTTTCTTTCTTTTTTTTTCAGGTATTCTCAGATGGTTTAGGTGCAACAGCTACATGCCTTATGATTCCCAAAGTGTTATGTTTAATGCTTTTTAAACGTTCACTTAATCAGAGCTTATTAGCAAAGATTTTGTATCAGTGAAAAATTAGCACTGAATGTAAGAGTAAAAACAATATTTGCTTAAAAAAATAGGTACCCCATAATATTTGTTCTGCTTGCCTTTCCTAAACTACTGTAACTGTATGCACCTTAATCAATTATAAGTTTTCTTTGTTACAGGTTTAAAAATTATCCCCAGTAATTTGGAGCTTGTGGTTTGTCATTTTTGATTTAAGGTTTATTCTGATTTTGTTTTCATAGTTTTTAGTAGTAGAAATCTGAAAATACTGTTATGATCTCATGAAAAGAGTACACTGTTATCGCATGTTTATGCAGAAGAGAAATATAATTAATGTCTTGTTCTGCTCATTTACAGTTCAGTAATAATATTCGTCTAGTAGCTTGGGTCTGAATCTAGTTGCTAGTACCAACTAGAGTAGACCCATTGAATCTGGAGTTTATGCAAGTTTTGACACGTCATTCATTCACTGAATTAGGGTATACTCTAGTTAAACTACATATGTACAGTAGGTGTATCACGACACATGTATCATTCTTGGATTGTATCACTATAACCTGCATCTGGTTTGTCCTCTGAAATGAAACTAAGTTTCTAAGATACCTATCCATGTTCCCTGGCACTTAAGAGATTTTATACCTTTTTCTTCCCTAGCTTTGTTCAGTCAAGAAAAATTGGTAGCAAAATTTAAGCTTAAGAGAGTTTAGTAAATGTTGTGAGTTCTGGATTAAAATCGCAATATAATATTGGGTTATGATTGTTTTAAAAGGTGTTTTCAGTGTGGTTCAGAATCCATGCCCACAAGTGCTGCAGTGAAGACAGGAAGGAAACATTTAAGATGGCCACAACCTTGTCTATAAAATGATTATCTTCCTCTATAATTATTATACAGCAGTCATTCATAACTCAAATTAACCATAATTTTATGTTTGATAACTTTGATGAGAACACCTGTTCAGAAGCAAAATACAAAAAAGTAGAAGTAATCCACATTTTACTTTGCTTTGTTGTAAATAGCTGTTCATTCATTACTTCAGTCAAATTTCATGTAAGAATCAATATTGTAGAACATGAATTTACTGTCCATGCCATTGGTGAATTTTCTGTTTTGTTTATTTATTAATTCAGTCATTAGTATGTATTTGAATGATTACTATTTAACGCACACAGATGGAAGCAAAGGTGTAGTTTTCGTGCTACAGAAGAGAAGGTTAAGAGGGGACATGGTAGCCATGTTTAAATATTTGAAGGGATGCCATGTAGAGGAAGGAGAGAGCTTGTCTTCTGCTGCTCCAGAGACCAGGACAAGGAGCAATGGATTCAAGCTGCAGGAAAGGAGATTCCACCTGAACCTCAGGAAGAACTTCCTGACAGTCAGGGCTCGGAGTGTGGTGGAGTCTCCTTCTTTGGAGGTTTTTAAGCAGAGGCTGGATGGCCATCTGTCGGGAGTGCTTTGAGGGTGTTCCTGCATGGCAGGGGGTTGGACTGGATGGCCCGTGTGGTCTCTTCCAACTGTACATTTCTATGATTCTATGATTCTATAACATTGGTAGACAGTGTTTAGATAGCCACATAGGCTCTTTATATAGCAAAACTTCAAGCCAAAGATCAGACATGTTCTGATAACTTTCACTATCACTTAATGTTTGAAATTGCTCCATCTCCCATACGGTAGCAGATAGTATTTTCCCATACCATATATATGGGACAGACCCATACTATGGGAAATCAAAGAGTAGGCTATGTTTATTTACCTTTTTTTGTCTCACACTTACCAGTTTTCTGAAATAGAGACCAAAGCAGTCTTCTGAAACAGAAGTTTCATAGAGATGAGAATAAACAGCTTGCAAACAAAATATAGTAATATAGCTGTTGATTCATCTGATGGCATCTGACGGAATTTCCAAGGTCAATATATGTCTCTGAAATGTTTCTCTCTGATTGTTGGAAAGTCTTCCAGCAGAAGAAGTGGTTGACAGAGTCTTCAAATGTCTGGGTGAATTTATTTTTCTTTATTTTATTTCGTAAAACTATTTATTAATAATATGACTGCTGTTAATAATTTTTTATATTGATTTGATTTACTTTTTTTTTTCAGTTGCTTCTGAATACAGAAGGGATCCTAAAGCAATGAACAACTTAAAACTTAAGCATGATTTTAAAATTTTAGAATATTGTGACACAGTAGATTAAAAACAAATATTTAGTGATCTAACTCGGAACTATTTGGAACAAAAGAGTTATAAAACTAAGCAAAGGGGCCAGTCTAACTCTTTTAAGGCATAGTGTTCCACAATCAGGGTGCCACCACAGAGTCCTTATCTTTTATTCCTTCCCAGTCTCTCCTTTTCTGTGGGTTGGTAAAACATGCAGATCATTGAAGCAGATCTTAAGCAGTGGCAAGGTCATTTGGGCATAGTCATTCAGATATTCTAACTGCTAAGTATTTAGAACTTTATAGTGAAGGACCAGGACATTGGATTGTGCCCAGCAACAAATTGGCAGCAAATGCCTTTGATGCAAGCCCAAAAATTATGGTCAACAAAGAAGATGTCAGAAGCAGTCTGAAAGCTGAGTTTTGCATGCACTGCAATTTATTGAGGCTTTGCAGCAGTACTGTACCATCAGAAATTGGAACCTACATGTTTTTAGCACTTATGCATTATTGTTTGCTAGTTCACTTGTTTGAATTCTGAGAAGGTCACCTTCATCTGTAAAGAACATGTGTAGACTGCACCAGATGGTGTCTAATACCACTGAAATGCCCATTTTCTGAGTTGATTGCTGTCTTTGGTTTGATCTGTTGGGCTCTGTTTCCACTCTTATTTTCGGTTACACTGGGATTTTTCTGTGTGTGGCAAATTTGAACAGGATGTGTCTGTGAGCAGAGGACCATTGCAAAACAAAAACAAAACCATTGCTGTTGAGTAATAGTCAGCGCATTTTCACGTTATATTAGCTTACGTTATTATTGAAGCAGCTGCTGCTGCTGGGCAATAGGTCTTGAATCCTTCTTTCACTTTGATACTGTTTGCCTTTATAGATAACAGAGAATCATAGAACTGAAGAGTGGAAAGGGACTCCAGGGGACACCTAGTCCAGTTCCCTGCCAGTGTAGGAATTCTTCATGTAAAAATGAAAACTTCTGCCCATGGAGGTTCCTGTCAGGAGCCAGAGTTCAGAATAATGCGGAAAATCTCCATGCATACAGGAAGGAGAGAACTTGAGATATGTCATTTTCACATGAACAAAGTGATAACAGGGTGAAGTTAAGACGCTGCCTTGCTTATGTGTTCTCTACAGAGAACGAACAGGTCAGATAGGTACTTCAATAAAGAAGTATTTGTATAATACACATTTTGATTAAAATTGAAAATCTGCAAAATATCATTTTTGGATACCTCAAAAAGTAAATTATACTTACCACAGTTGAAGGGATCTCTTCAGAGAGAAAAAAAATTATCTACCAGTTGGGCAGGTCACACTTTCTCAGCCAAAGAAGATGGCAAAGGCAAACCCCTTCTGAACAGGTGCTATCAAGAAAACTCTATGATAGGTTCATCTTAGGGTTGCCATATGTCAGAAATGTCATGAAGGCACACAGCAAGAAGAAATATTTCCTTGTTCCGTCATGGAGTTCCTCTGCAGAAGCAAAAGCCCTTTCTTGCAAGGGACCAAATTTGGAGTTATTTTTCTAGAGGAGGGTTGATTTAGGTCACTATAACATGCCACTAGAATGCCATTTTATTAAGAAACATTGCAGAAACATGAGTTCCTTTTTTTTTTCTCCTTGTGGTGCTTCCGTCTGTTTTGTTCCAAAGCAGAACATTATTGTGAATTTGAGTTACAGAGGAAATAATTGACCATTTTCTGGACATGGTTGTGACCATTTTGCATATTTCCTTTCTACCCCATGCAGCAATTGTGTTTGTGGTGCAGATTCTGAACTATGGGTGGGAGGAACATACTAGCTGCCCCTGGTGCTTTGTGAGTGAGGACAAGGTAATGAAAAGAAAAATGTAGAAAAAAATGATAAAATATTACCTCACAAATTTTCTGCAGGTAACCACTTGGTCCTTTGTAGTTATCCCACATGTTAGAAGAATACCTTTTCACTGCAGACAAAGTAGATTGAGATGACAGAGTTCCACAAGGTCTCTTGGTATTTGGAATTACGTGAATAAGCAATTCTGTTTGAATAGTCTGAACTCATGTCTGTGTTCTATGGTTATCACTTTGTTGCTCCTTGATTTCCAAGTGGCTAAGGAAGGGCTTAACTGCATGCATGGAAGCAATTGTAATTATAGATACCCACATGGTTCATTTTTAAGCTGCTACCACATATGTCCTGGACATTAGAATTCACCTAGAGCTCATTACCACAAGTACAATGCATGAAACATCCCTTGTTTATCTCAAACTATGAGCTCTTCTAAACTTTTAAAAACATAATTTTTTGCCATTTTAATGGTATGATAAGTGAACGTATATTACAGAACCTGCTTTGTGGCTAAGTCTTCTAGGCAAATCCATACCTTCTTTAATTGTACACATTTAATGAGAGAGCAATAGCTCATCTAATTTATGTACATTCAAATGTCACACGACACATTTGGTGGGATAGCAGTTAGAATCTCTCATGTTTTTCTGAGATTCTCAATAATTTCAGATAAATGTGCTGGGCATTTTTGTTTACGCACCAACACACGCACACATTTTCAGTATGCTGTTCTCCACAAGTAGAAAAGTGTGTAGTGTCATTTTCAATACAGTAGGCCCTCAACATTTGCTAGGGTTAGGGGCACAGAACTCTCGCGAAAATAAAAAAATCATGAATAACTCCCTCCCAGTGAGCACCCCCTCCTCCCTCATTCTTTCTGCTGCCGTGGGCCCAGGGGATAAGCAGAACAGTGCAGGGAGAAAAACTTGCCCCCACTCCAGTCTCCTGCCTGTTTTCCTGTGCCCTGCCTTGTTTTTGCAAGCCCACGTGGGTGACAAGCAGGAGAGTGAAGGAGAAGGAAGGCTTTTTCCCTCTGTGTTCTCCTGTCCGCCACCTGCGCACCCTTCCTTTTTTCCCCACACCTGCGCAGGCAATGGGCGGGAGAGTGCAGGGGAGTGAAGACATTTCCTCCTGCACCCTGCTGCTGTTCACTGCCAATGCTCCCACATGAGCAATGGGCAGAGTTCAAGGAAGCAAAGCTCTTTCCCCCTGCATCCTTCTGCCAGCTGCTGCCAGTGTGCCAGCATGGGTGATGGGCACGGGAGCGAAGATCCCCCCCCATGCCTGGGCAAAACGCTAGGGGGAGAATGAAGGGAGGCAGGCGGGCACCTTGTGAATAATCAGATTTACAAAAGTCAGACCCGTGAATGTGAGGGGTGGACTGTATATTTTTTTCATATACGGCAGTGAAAAAGAAATAGTGTGATCACGTTTGTTGGACATCTTAAGGTTTACCATATGTAAGCTTTCATGAGACGGAAGACCTATTATGTAAAACCCAACTGGATAAATAAAAACATGT